>SSNU01000295.1:85967-226905 GCA_012064415.1 Gyrodactylus bullatarudis | reverse complement strand
ATTTTATAGCTGAATATCTTGTTAATCTTGAAACCTGGTAACAAGTTTATCAAAATATTCCGTTAGTCTTAAGATTACCTGATAGTCTTAAGACTATCAAGAGTAACAAGATTAACGGTAACATATATATAATTTTATCTAATCCTACCTCATCCACTGAAGAAGGTACTTGACTATCTCAGTATCGAAACATCTGGAAGAGGCTTTGGAAAAAGTTTGGTATTATTCCGATTAAATCCACTTTTACTAATATCAATTGAAGATTTCAGATTCCGTCATGGAACAAAGCAATTTTCCTTTGGAATTACTGACTCTTTGATTAAAGTATTTCAAGCAAAGAATTTAAAATGCTTAGATTTTGTACATTACCAATTGTCAAGTTAATTATTTAATTTTATTAATTTTTTGAAAGAGAGTGGTGCTCTAACCTATTTAATTACGGAAAATAGAACCACTATATATTTTAATTGTAGTTCATGATAAATTTTTCCATCAGTTAAACAAAATTTCCAGGAATGTAATTAGGCAATTGGAAGATATACATTTTGAGTTCATTTTTCTCTCAAGTTTTAAATGCATGCATAGAGGGGGTGTGTGACAGAAGAAGGAATGAGTAGGACTCATTAAAAAAAGTAGAAGGACATCAACATCCATTTCATATTGTCCTTGATGTGAAATCTTTTGTTATCTCACTATGAAGAGAGTAATTTAATGGAATTTATTTTTCAGATATCCTCAAAGAAATTTTTCATCCCACATTTTGGTGTATTCACATTTGAAATTTCCAAATTCGAAATGAATTTAATTTTTCGATCATAAAAAACAAAATTGTCATAAGAATAAATAACTAAATATTTATTGGAAGGTATAAGTTGCCGGATTTCCTCAAAAAGATACACCGACTATCGATATATTTTTAATAAGCATTGTTTATACATGAAATAATATTGGGAACTTTTAGGTCTAGCCAATAGCATTTTTTCGTCAGGGGTTGATCAATGGGAGCTGAGAGTACTCAATGAGTAGTACTCATTAGAAAAACTTCTCAATTCTCATTTTATCAGAATGTTTTTCCACACAGGGTCTTGTTTTCTATTTGTATTTACTATTCCAATTATTTATGTAATAAAAATATGAAAAATCGAACAGGAACCTAAAAATCCTCAGAATAACTAAGTTTACTTGTAAGTAGTCAGATCATATTTTTGTTTTTGAACGCCCAAAAATGAAACTTCGGCTCTATTATGTCACCTTTAATGTTACTTTGGAAAATAATTTTTTCAAAAATTTTAACACAATTCGAAATACTTTACACCAATGAATAACTTCTACGGTCAGGCGTTTCAAAATTACCAAAATTGAATTCCTGAAATCTACTCCTACTGCTCATACTCTCGGGGCTGTGATGAATGCATTTTTAAAAGTCTCTTTTAGTTGATATCAATAAAATTTCATTTTTTTAGTTAAAATGTAGAGAGATTTTAATTCAAATCAAGAGGCCCATCAAAAATTTAAATTATTCTCTGTAGAGCATATGGTTTTGAGAATTTCTCCATCATTTTCAAGCCTGGAAAAAATCAAAAAGTGGACAAAATATCTATCAATAGATCAAAGAAATTAAAATTAATGAAAATTTACATTTCTAATACATCAACAAGAGTTAATTGATTTAAATAATCAAAGAGATAAAATTGAATCAGCTCCAAAAAAGGGGTTTTTCAGCTTTTATAATTCTTTAAACTCATAGTTTTTTCTTAAATATAAACTCTTCAACTAGATACGGGCTCAAACATTCTTTTCACACAAAGCCCTGGTATGACTACATCTACTTTAAAGAATATTGAAGATTTCAAAAATAATTTCCCAGGCTATTTATGATAGGAGTAATTTTTCATTTTTTGTCTCTTCAAGATTTTTATTAGACATGATTTAGTTGAAGCTAAATGATTTTCTGTTTCTGCTGTGTGGATCAATTTATATGACTCGCATTCAATCTGTGATTTGTGAATACGCTGATTACGAATCTACAGTAATTTTAGTTCAGGATCGATTAGGTTATTATTTGATCCAAAAATTGGCTATGATTATTTTTATCTTGGAAGAAAAAAATGTTTTAAACAAAAATTAAATTTTTGGAATAAACCAACTTACTTTGAATTAGTACAGCACTAATTTGACGAATGATAGAGCTGAGAATTGTCCGTATCCCGTTAGATTAATAGATTTCCTATCGAGTGGATCGTAAACGAAGTATTTACTAAGGCTTAGATGAACAATGATAAGTTGCTAAAATTATATTTGATAGAAATAACCCAATGAGACTTTAATTTCTTACAAAGAGAATACTTAAAGAAATAACGCTCTTTTTAAATTAAAATCATTGTGTAAATTCTTGCTCCAAGAAACTATCCACATTGTATGGATTCCACATGATTAAGTGTAAAAAATTCAGCGTAGGAAGTGACCTCTTACAAACAATAATTGCAATCTAACTTTAATAATGTTTCACCAAATTCTTAGAAGAGAGTTTTTATCCTCTACTCATTAATATAATATCTATATGGAAGGATGTATTTGGTTCTTGTATAAAAGATTTACTTATTTTTTTGGGAGTTTAACATATAAAAACTATCATTGACCTTGAGATGTACATTTGTGGAGGGAGAAAAAAAAATTACAAACTTTTTAATCTTTTTTTCCAAGTGGCTTTTATGGAAAATTGTAAGAGTAAGATACAGGAAATTAATCAAGAATTAATAATATTTCCCTTACATTTTTCTTTTTTGCTGTATGTTTGCATTTAAGTGCCTGATTATCTTGTTTAATCTCAACTAGAGTATTATGATTTCAAAAGCTAAGTTGTTTAGGTATACATGATTACCTTGTGATCTATATGATCTACTCAAATAAATAGTTAATTTCCTCAATTCATGAAGAAATAAAATGAAACATTTTCAATGTTACATTACTAGATGAAACTATTCGGATGATATATTAAGGGTTAATTCCAAAAATCAACCCAAAAATTTTTGATCATTTTTCCCTACTTGAAAGTCAATGAAATTTGATATTTTAAGATCCATGAAAAATGACGAATTTATCAAAATTTTTATGATGATCATCGGTTTTTTTGTCTTATTGTGATCCGAAAACTCAACTTTTGATCACTCTCTCACTTTGAAATCAACAAAAATTTTCAACTCCAAGTTCAAAAAAATGGGAATTTGGCGCTACTTCAAGATTTTAAATTTGCCGTATTTTCCTTAGAAATTGATTTTTTCCCGATCGTGGAAGAGTCCCTCGTGATTTAGATTCCAAAAAATCTTGATCAAATTCGGTTTCTTGATGAAAAATTAAGAATTTTGTAAAAATTATAAATTCCAATCTTCATATCAACTAGGTGTAGATTCGCGTTTTTTCCATCTAAGGTTCTATATAGTAGAGAGTTCACTTTTAATTTTTGAATGGAAGTTTAACCGTTCAAAAACTTATCTGACAATAAATCTGGTCATAGAGAGGGGAATTTTGAAGTAAGAATAAATGATTTGAGGAAGTGTTGAAATTTTCATTGTGGTGATTATTGGAAAAAATTTTCCTTTGGGGTGATTTTTAACCCATTAGTTAATTATGCATTTACATTTTTGGTTTCTAAACTCATAACTTATGAGTCACAAGGAAGGTTAGAGACAACGAGCATACATTCTAGTGTTAAAAGTAATATTTCACCAAGTCTCTTCTGACTCTATTCCGATTAACAATTTTAATGACAATAGGGCCTTCAAAATATGATCTAATAAATGGATTCTTCAGCGCTAAATAAAAATTAGTTCAGGTACTAGTATGACGAGTGTTCCTGCGTATTCCATGAGATTAATAGATTTCCTATTAAACGGAGGCTTAGATGAATAATAAAGAGTTGCTAAATCAAACTAAATACGAATATGGGAATTTATTTATGATTTTTACAAAATTCTTAATTCTCCATCAAGATATCAAAGTATTTCAAGAATTTTCAGCTCAAAGTTCGAAAAATGGGAATTTGGCGCTACTTCGAGATTTTAAATATGCCATAATGACCTTATAAATAGATTTTTTTCGTGAAAGTGGACCTCATGATCTAGATTTTCTGATGAAAAATTGATAATTTTGTATTTTGTAAATCATAAATAAATTCCCATCTTCATATTAACTTGCTTTTTGTTGTTTTCAAATTTAGAAATAAAGTTTATCTGCAAAAAGTCTGCAGGCAATTTTATATCAAGAAGTTTTTATTCTGGTTGGTAAATAAATATAAGACAAGATACGCTATTTATTTATTAATCTGTTTTAATTAATAATAGCCAAAATTTGAACCTGTCAGTGGAAGTTATCTTAAAAATGTCCAGGTGATTATTTTAGGTGTCTATAGAAGAAGTTAGAAATATTTTTTCCAACTTATTTTCTCATGACGACTAATTTTCTTGGGAAAATAAGGTGCAATTTTTAATTGACTACAAATTATAAAAACCATTCATATAATTTCATATCTCCCAAGTAGCATATCGTAAACATCTGACAATGCAAGGCTGTTGTATTTATTAATTTAGACATGTGATAATTCATTTTACTAATGAGAATACTTACTTACAATACGTACGTACAATGTGGGCAGAATAATAAGACAGGGCTAGATATTCTCATACTGATACAATTCACACAAATTGGCTTATTTATTGTAGTTTAGTAATTTTCAGCCAAAACTTACTCATGTATTTATTTTCCTAGGGACTTTGTTAGTCAGAGTAGTAATGTACAAATTATTCTTTTATTCGTCCCCTTTTTTACAGTTCTTTCTGGCTCTACGTCGTGTCTCCCCTCTATCTTCTTGGAATAGTTTTCAGACTGCTTTTTAGGACTCAAAATATATGAGGGAATGAAATATTTTTAATTAAAATTTCTTTCCTCTTCGTGTGTGGTGTGAAAGCTGAATGTTTTTTTTTATTCAAGGGGTACAGAGCTTAATAATCCTCATGAGTCATGTCTAGATGAAAGATTTTCTGAGCAATACATACTTAGTATTGCTTAAATAGTTTCATACTGATTGGTAGTGGAAAAAATTCAAGCTGTTCGTCAATTAATTTTTGAGAATTTTTTTTCAAACATGTTAAATCACTTACATTTCAATACATGAGAAATTTAAAGCTAATTGATATGAAGTTGGGAATCTATGATTTTTACAGAAATCTCGAATATGTTGAAGATTTTTTAGAATCCTACTCATCTTGTCCACTTTTACTATTTTAGAAAAAAAATTCTAAAAAATAATTATTTTTATAAAAAATTCATTTTTCTTTAATTAATTAATCTTTAAGTATTTTAATATTATCTCTCCAAATTTTATCGATTTTAGTAATTTTGGAAAATTTCGTCCAAGTCTACTAGTTAATATGAACGTGAGAATTTATGATTTACTAAATTCTAAATTTTCTCAACAAGAAATCAACTTTGATCAAGATATTTTGGAATCTAAATCATGGAAATTATAGTATATTTCAAATTTCAAAGTAGCATCAAATTCCCAATTTTTTGAACTTTGAGTTGAAAATCTTTGGTGATTTTAAAGCTATTTTAAGAATCACGATTAAAGAAGGAAATCAAATATTCTGAATCTGATTTTGAGAATCACTCATCGTGTGAAAATTTATTTTGCTCTTTCGACCGTTTTCCTTACTTGAAAATCGATGAAATGACTAATTTATCTAAAGGTTTATTGTGATAATCGGTTTTCTTGTCTTATTGTGATCCTAAAAATCAATTTTATCTCAAAGTTCAAAGGAATGGGAATTTGGCGCTACTCTGAGATACGAAATATGCCATAATAATCATGTAAATCATCAAAAAATCTTGATCAAAGTCGATTACTTTATGAGAAGATTGAGAATTTAGTAAAAATCATAAACTTCCATCTTCATATATTACTAGGTGTATATACTTGATCTTGTCATTTAATTTACCATTGTAAATTGCGAACAAGTCAGACCATCTACTTTCTCTCATGGTAAAAATATAGGTTATATTTTACGAAATCACATGAAAAAATTCTTGAGAACCACTAATCTTCAATGTTTGTATTTTTAAATCGAAATTGATTTTTGAAACGTAAAGTAAATTTTTCCCTTATCTGCTCTTTGAACTGGGAAAATAGAGATAAAATTTGCAAGTTATCTGTATCTTAATGTGCTATCTAGAATAATTCGAATGACATATGGTCCAGAACCTCGGTATGAAAATAAAACATTAAAAATGTTTTTTATTTGAAAACTTACATTTATCTTACAGAAGTCTAAAAAGATATTTTGTAGCGAGCTTTGATGGGATGATGT
This sequence comes from Gyrodactylus bullatarudis, assembly GCA_012064415.1. Lineage (NCBI taxonomy): Eukaryota > Metazoa > Platyhelminthes > Monogenea > Gyrodactylidea > Gyrodactylidae > Gyrodactylus > Gyrodactylus bullatarudis. The sequence goes on along the minus strand of SSNU01000295.1, from coordinate 220,543 downwards.
TAAAATACTTGAAGATTCATTTGTTCATATCGATGGGAAATTTTAGTGATTTTGGAAAATTTCGTTTAATTCTATAGTATTTACTTTTATGAAAAATTAATACAAATCAAACATACTATTCTAAACTACACTTGTACCCAAGGAAAATGAAATTGAACATATTAGAATTGGAAAATCTATAACAAAAATGAAATTAGCAAAATCTTTCTTAGACTCATAAAATCGAGTTCCAAAAAATTTTATGAATTATTCAAAGGTGGTGTGAAAACAGCTTTTAGATTAATACCTAGTTGTAGAGATAGTTTTCAAACCTTATTGTTGTTCTCTAATTCTATAAAACATTAGAATGATAGATAACTTAAACACTACTAGGAAGATGTAATTTTTTTGGTTCAGAAGTTATCGATCAAAAAATGGGTCATTTTTTGTTTCAAAAACAGATTATCTTTATAACTTTAGCAGACAGAGGTGATTTGAATTATACAGGTGATGATTTCATTTATCGGCTAAATTTTAGTCTTTCCACACCTTGAGATTATGCAATCATTTTTTTCAATTTTTCAATTAAAATAAAAATTAGATTACAGACCAAAAAGAATAAATTAAATTAGATCAAGGCAATATGCCATTATGAACGTTTTGAAATATATAACGATAATAATATACATATGGAAATACTACAATAATGTAATAATTTTCTTCTGATTACCTCGCCTACCCCTTTTCACGATACGATATGTAAAGTTAGTAGCCATGTATATTAAGTTATAGACAACGTTAGATTATGTAAGAGAAAATATTACTACACTTTAGTATTGAGAAGGAGGGTAAGAGAAAATAATTACGTCAAGTGGATCTTAGTTGTTGTTTTTTTGATCTCCTCAAAAGTTACACTTGAATAGATAGTCCACTCATTTTAGTGCGAGACGTATAATTTTTCCCCCTTGAACATAGATGATCTAGTTTATTGTTTCATTCTGAAATTACCGTGTCCCAAATCAAATTAGATTTTTCTATAGACTTGAATTATGTGGGGCTACTCTTTATCTTGAACTGGTCTGTTGAAATTTAATAATCTGGATATTCTGCTTGTCTCTCCACCATCACCTAAGTACGCTTTAAGTCTTTGCTTTATGGAACTGAGTAGACGACATATTCTCGGTGGATTTTTAATTTTTACAATTATTTCATCTTAAGGTCTTCTTAAAATTTTCTGAGAATATTTTGAAAAACCGATTTGAGAAAAAAAATATTTTGGAAAATTTCAAGGAGGCGTGATTTTTTTTCATTTTTCTAAACTTTAGTTTTATTTTTCAGGATCATCATCAGACAAGGGAAACAAAAATAGTCGGGAGGAAACATTCCATTTTTGTGCAAATGTCCACATCGTATTTTTGAATCATTTTTACTGCTTGAAAATTAATAAATCAATGTGGTTCTATATCAGTTCAAATTGACGGTTCTTTCAATAATTAAATAGTGATTAATGGCTTCTTTGTGTCCAAAATAATTTTTGATCCCACTCAAGCTAAAAAAAGGAAAAAATCACGCCTAATTAAAATTAATAATTTCTCCAAAAGTTAATTTTCTAATTGTTTTTCTCAGATTGGTTTCCAAATTCAGAAAAAATTTTGAGACCTTGCTGAAAAAATGAAACTTTTGTCAGAGTCTAATAGGGTAGGGTGGAATTTTTAACCTCATACTAGTACCAACTTTTCTGATAGAACTGATAGTTTTAAGCATTATTTTGTGTTGAAGGATGTGTCAAAAATGCTTCACCATTATGCCATTCAGTTTTCAAATCACCGCTCAATTTGAATTTTTACCACGTAATCACTAAAATCCGAAATATCTTGGCCATTTAATGGGTTTCTTAGGTTTTCAAAAATAGTAATCCTTCAGGATGGATGGAATGGTGATCATCAGGAGGGCCTTCATGGTGAGTTCTGTTGTTTTATCATGCTCGTGGGTCAAAATTTGCAATGACTTTCACGTTTGAAAATATGTGAAACATAATCTTGATCCTGAAAAACCCCTTTTTGATCAACCTCCAACTTTCAAATCAATAAAAATTTTCAGTTCAAAAAAATGGGATTTTCGCGCCAAATTGAAATTTTAAAAAAGACAATATTTTTCATTAAAATAATCAACTGGTAAAAGTGGGTAACATGAGTAGGATTCCAAAAAATCTTCAATAAATTCGAATTCTTGATGAAAAAATTGAGATTTCTGTAAAAATCATAGAATCCCAACTTTATTTTAATTTCTAAATTAGAAAATTTTATTATTATTTGTTATTTTTTTACAGAGTTTAGCTTCGTGTGTAAATGATTCTAATTTATATTGTGTTAGCTGTTTTATATTAAACCCACAAGGACCGCTCTCGAACTGATTCATGTCGAATTTCATTCTGACAGATTGAAATCGGGGCTTTCCTCAAATCTAATCTTTATGGATCATGATTGAAAAGCCTTGAGTGCTTTTAGTGGATTTCATCTGCTTTCACTCCTTCCTAACGATTGCCAAGAGCGGTAATTGTTGAGTCATCCTTTTTGTTGAACCATCAGCCGAATGCTTTCTCTATTTTATCTGTTTTCTATTCTTTAAACAATGCATCACTTTATTAAAGAAGTAAAATCTGTCTCAATAAGATTTCTCATCATCATATTGGGTTATGTAAGATATCACCTCATTGCTTTTTCCATTACTCCGATATGACCTGCTAAGCAATACAAGCTTGCTTTTATTGCACATCACTTGGAATAAACCGTATAAACAAAAAAAGAATTTTCCGAAAAAATAAGAAGAGTATATGATTCGGTATATGATACGATAACCAAACCAACATCTAAGCATATTATCACAACACAAGAAATAGTATAATTTCCTTAAACTTTTCGGGTCACTATTCCACACTGTATTGTGTAATCGGGGAATATTTTTCAATTTCCATCGATAAAACAAAATGATAGTATTAATAATAATATTTCCAGAAGGTGCTAATTATTCTGGAGAGAATAATTTACCTGAACAAGTGTAGACAGTAAAGAAAGATTTCTGAGAAAATTTCCAAGATGCTAGCATTGAATAGGAGAAAGCCTCAGTATATTTATCTATCAAATTTTAATAAGAATTTTCATTATTTTGAATTTTGAGTTGAAAACTTGCGTTGATTTCAAAATAAGAGAATGATCAAATATTTCGGATTCAGAAAAAAAATGATCTAAAATTAGTTTTATAATTGAATTTATTAACCCTAGAACGATATTTGGGGGTTTGATTTTGAAACTAATTTCTTTAGAAGAGTGAAACATTGTTTCACTGAAACAATTTTCTAATTCTAACTTAATTATTTTTCAAACAATTATTTTTATTTTTAAAACTATTTGAAGAGAATAGAATTGAAAAGTTTTAAGAATCAAAATAAGATATTTCATCCAATAATCAAAACGTTTTAAATGCACTATAATTTCAAATGGATGCAAGAAATCTTTACTTGAACAAACTCTTATATAAAAAGATAACCAGAATAAAATGGAAATGAAAAATAAATTCAGATATACTATTTTAAATCAACAGATTCAAATTAGATTATATGGACAGGAAAGGAAATATTCCGGTTTTCTGAAGAGATCAAACTCTTACCGTTTTTATTCAGGAATATGTAAATTTAAATATTGGTCAGTAAAAGATGAGGAAAAAGAATGAATGATATTCATGGGATGCAAAAATTAGTTTAAAATAAGAACCAATTTTTTCTTTAAATAGCATTTAAAATTAAATTATTTCAAGCTTAGTCAATCTAATGAACCAAACTGAAGCTGGTTGACATGAAGATGAGAAGTGTAACTATTTTTACGAAAAACACAATATTTTCTTCATTAGTTGTTAAAATGACAAAAATTTATGAAAAAAATGAAATCTGGTCAAAATTTTACGAACTTCAAAAATACATCAAATGTCCATTTCACGACTCAAAAATTTTATTCGATACTGAAATTACAGGTTAGACGAAGAATTCGAATTTGGCCATAGAAGTTGAAAGAAACTCGCGAATTCTGGGTCATTCCTCTTCTTGATGATAGAAAAATTCGATTTCTTACAATGATGACAAATTCCTATGAACATCCAAATTCAAATTCTATGTCTGATCTTGATTTAAGAAAATTAGTATCGAATTAAATTTTTGAAATCGATAGAAAATTTTTGGTTCGAAATTCGTAAAATGGCTTATGAACAGATTCAATTTTTTTTCAGCAATTTTTTCATGTCAATAACTAATCGACAAACTCTATCGTAGAATTAAAAAAAATTTTCCTGGCTCACCGGAGAAAATATTGAGGTTTTTGTAAGAGCAGTGAATTCTAATATTCATGTCAACTAACTTTAGTTTTCCACAGTTATTAAAATACTAGACTCTAGTGGTATAAGAGCTTCTACTACAATTCTCAGAAACCAGAAATATAACATATAAATCACCAAAGCTTTTCCTTGAAATTTACTTTTAAGTCTCTATATTTTTGATCTAAAAAATGCTATGACAATGCGATTCAAATGACTAGAAAAGGAGTTGGGCTCAAAAAAATCTGAAATAAGTCCAAATAATATTAAAAGGTTAGGAATTATCTGAAATTTTTCTAACGAAACGTCGAAAAATATATTTAAATTATCAAAAATTGAGGGCTGGTTTCAGCAGCGCAAAGTCCTTGATATTCAGATGGGAGGAGTTTAGCAGCATCCGCAGCCACCGCAACCACCGCAACCACCACAGCCGTGATGACAGCCATGACCGCCATGGTGACCGTGACCACCGCAGCAGCCACCGTGGTGACCGTGGCATCCACCGCCATGGTGACCACCACCAGCAGCGCCTCCGCAGCAGCCGGATTGGTGTCCGCCGCCATGGCATCCGCCCNCCACCGCAACCACCACAGCCGTGATGACAGCCATGACCGCCATGGTGACCGTGACCACCGCAGCAGCCACCGTGGTGACCGTGGCATCCACCGCCATGGTGACCACCACCAGCAGCGCCTCCGCAGCAGCCGGATTGGTGTCCGCCGCCATGGCATCCGCCCTCACAGCACTCGGAGCAGCTGCAGCTCTTGCAGGCTCTGTGGAAGCCACCACCACAGCAGCCGGATTGGTGTCCGCCACCGCCGTGTTGATGGCAGCAGCCGCCACCACCGCATTGACCGCCGCCACTGCAGCAGCCACCGTGGTGACCGTGACAGCCTCCACAGCCGTGGTGACCACCGCAACCGTGATGGCCACCGTGGCAGCCTCCACATCCACAGCCACAGCCGCAGCCTCCACAACCGCAGCCTCCACAACCGCAGCCTCCACAGCCACAGCCTCCGCAGCATGGACCGCAGCCGCAGCCACCGCATCCACAACCTCCACAACAAGGACTGCAAAAACAAGAGTCAGTTACAATCGATGTCTCATCATCAACTCCGACACTTACCCACAACCCCAACACATATTTACTACTTTTTGTTTGTGCTCACTGTTCACACTCTCTAACTTTTATAGACTTTAAGATTTATGTAGATCGGCTAAAATCTGTGTTTGATCAGTTTTCATCTAGCCTGTGATTTCCAGAAATTATGCCATTATGTATTTTAAAAAAATATTCTATAGAATAAGTGGTTATAAATCTTGATTATAATTTTTTTCTCATTTTTAATGCCATATATGAAAAATTTATATGACTAAAAATTCTTAGCCCTGTCTACTCCAATTATCATCTCCTAGACTAAGGAGAATTTTTTTCTGATTATTTACCATCTATTAACATTTGGATTCCATTATGGATTTATATTACTCCTCTTTTGTTGTGTCAAAACTTTCCTCTATCATAACTAACAAAAACTAATCGTACATTAATTTTCTAGCTATCAAAAATTAATATCTGTACGTCTACAGATGTTAATGAGTAAACGTGATTCTATTGGTCGAAATTTTTCAACCAATCAAATTAAAGTACCAATATAAAACGAGTACTGAATAAATATAGCACATTAATTCTGTTAGATGGAATAATTCTGTAATCATATTTTGCCAACCGTCTTTTTTATTCATACTACTTAGGACTTTACCCTTTTTTTAATGATTACACCTTTTACTGGAAAATGACAATATAGGATCTGTTACACGATACAAAGAGGTGAGTGATTAATTTCTTTTAAATATCCTCATTTTCAATAATTAATAATGTATACAGTAGAGAAACAATCTTTTCCCATTATCTCGTTCAGTAGTTGTTTTCTATTCTTTTTTGATGAATAAAACACATATTCATTAAACGACAAAGTTTAATCTCCTCTCACTCAGTTAGCGCACCTACTACTAAAGAATAGTCTACTTATAAGTAGTTTTTATTCAAGAATGTGTTTTGTTGGAGAGATAGAAAACGCTAATTTCTCTCTTTTACCCTTTCACTTATTCAAGTTCTCTCCGTTATAAGAAAAGTTTCTTTTCTTAATCATAATTATAGCATTATTATGTACATATAAATTCATTCATTCTCGGTTATAAGGGCCAACGCCCTTTTTTGAGTCACTTTTAGCATATCTGAAATCCAAAGAGAAATATTGAAATTTTTCATTGATATCAAGAACATGTATACGCTGTTCAATTAATTTTCTTTTTGTTTTTATGGTTTCTCACTTTACTTTTTGCTTCTTACGATCTCTGAATTGTGTGAGATATCAGAATGCAACACATTTTTACAAATACTATTTCAATCAATGAGTCACCGGAGAGAGGACTTTAAGAGAACGAAATTTCTTTCTAAAATCATTTTCGACATTTTACGCATTTGTTGAAACTTGTTTCAAAATGTAAAAAAGGGGGTCCCACATGCAACGGAGCTGAGCATCGAAAAAGAACGATTTCATATATTGGGATAAGGGATAAAGGTCATTGTATGGAAAACAATGCCTTGTAATTTAATTATCGACAATTGAGTTCTTTGATGCAGGTCCTGTCAGTTCCTATCTTATGATGACTCAGGCATGGCTTTGTGTTTATTACTTCATCGTAATATCTCATCATGAAAACTTTTTCTTCTTCATGTCATCAAATTTGCAATCGTTTTCCTTGCATAATTAATTTGAACTTTACAATTAACTGGAGTTAAAAATAAATTTTTATACACCTAATTAATACATGAAGATGGGAATTTATGATTTTTACAAAATTCTCAATTTTTTCATCAAGATGAAGATATTTTAGAATCTAAATCACAAGGCCCACTTTCTCGATACGAAGAAAAGAAATTTCGAAAAATCAATTATCTCAAATCTGGAGTCAAAAATTGAATTTTAAATCAAATAAGCTGAATCACCCCATCATTGCTTGAAAATCAATTGATAATCAATGATCCCTAAATAATGAGTTCATCAAAACTCTTAAAGTGATAAGAGGTTTTCTTGACTAATCGTGATCCTAAAAAATTTTATAACTCTCCTTTTTTTGAAATCAAATTTTTTCAACTCAAAGTTCAAAGCATGGAAGTTTGGCACTAACTCGAGATTTGAAATAATTTTTTTTTCTTATCTGGTGAATCTTATGATCTTATTCAAATTCGATTTCTTCATGAAAGAATTTTGTAAATTCCCATCTTCATAATAGTTTAATCCTTTAAGCCCCAGCGGGTCATACATGGGACAGGTGACTTTCTCAAGCCATAATTATGTTTTAAAGAAACTAAAAATAGTTTATTGACCACTTCTCTGAAAGAAGAACTAACATTCTTTCGAATGAACTATGACTTTTCAATCTACAATATTTTATTGTGAAGTTATGACAATTTTAAAATGACTTATTTTCGAAAAAATATTAAAATTTCTTTAAAAATATAAAGAATGTTTTTTGAAAAACCACTTACAGTGATCGAAGAGAAAAAAGAAAGAAATTTTACCCGTAGAATTCAGATATGTTATCACATTTATGTCATCTTTCGAAATAAAAAAGTTGGGCATTTTCAAGGTCTAAAAATGGTCATTTTTGGGACAATTTCTTCTAAACTAGAGGTTGGTTTTTTAAAACGCTATTAAATTTTCAATCTCAGCGATGTACTTTGAAAAAAATTTCTCTGGATCTTTAAGGGTTAAGTAAAAAGTTTTTCAAGATTCTAAAACTTAATCAACAATTGCAATTTATGTAGTTGATGAAAAGAGTTTAGACATTTTGGTTTGAATCTAATTTGAAACAGTATTATTATTATTACAAATTTGATTTTAGTATCATTTAATTTATATATGTCATTGGTCACAATGATTTAGATGTAGCAGAGTGTTTCTACCCCTTGACCTTAATTAGGGGCTCCATGGTATGTACACGCATACTACTTGAATGTTGATATCAATAATGTTACAAAATTAAGTTGAGGGCAGAATTTACTAAGAGAGTAAAGGGAGTATTGTGTATTACAATCTGTAACTTTGAGTGTATTGGGTGACAGAAGAATGCACATAAAACAATGTTTCTTCATATTTTTTTTAAATAGAGGAATACATTGTTGATAAGGTTAGGATAACACTAGTATTATGTAATATGTACATGTAAAAAGTATTACTTTAAAGTCTTCCTCAAGTTCTCAACGCCAAGTAGAAACTAAAAAAGTAGTAAATAATATTCTCTTGTAAGCTTCCCGTAATCCGTGTATGGTTACTCTTTAATTGTTGCATGAATAAAAAATAGAAAAGAAACTTTCTTGCAAGAATTGTTAAAATTTTTCACAAATGACATCCATTGTCCCTAAATAAATTAAATGATTTTTATCCTTTCCAAATCCCTCTATAAAGTCACCCAGAATCATTATCTACCAAGCCCTTTTTGGATGAATGTAGATTCAGATTAGAAAATTAAAATTGATTCAACATTAACCAGTTCTTTGGTCGATGAGTTCAAAAATCCGATTCGTGGAGGAAAAATTAAACCAAACGATAAACAAAGATTAACTACATTTCGACTATTGGTTTTATTTCATCTGTGTTTCGAAATAAACTGAGTCATTAATTTTTCGAATAACCCGAATGAATGAATACTTGCTGTTCCTTTGAATCGTAGAAAATGTAATAATTATTTATACAATTATAAAAAGATGATCAAAGGCCGAAATCTATAAAAATGATTATCATCAGGACACTATATCATTAAGACAAAATACTTTGTATAGTTCTGAGATGAAATAAAGTGTAAACTCCCAAGTAAAAATACTCGTGAGAGAGAAAGAATATGTTGACCTTGGAAAGAAGGGAAACTTGTGTTGTCGATCAAGGGAGAATTTTCCTCTTTCGAAAGGCGTGAAATGGGTAGAAATTAACAAGAGATTGATTTTTTTCTCTTTTTATCCAACTCTTGTCTTGTAAAAAACTTTTTACTCCAGTTTTATAAAGTTATCTGTCAATATCCTCGTTTTTATTCTTTTATTTTAAATAAAAAAGTGTTACTCTTTCCTTTTTAATTTCACCAAAAGACTAAATGAGATCTACCTTGACCCAAAATTAATTGACGTTGGGGTGTTCAGTTTTATTTCAAATTTCCCTTCATTCTACAATCAGAATTTAGTGCGTTTTTTTCATGAAAACAAGATTTTGTTATTTGCCGATTTTATGCATCCCAAGACAAGGTAAGCCTTTCAAAAGAAGCTGTAGAAAATAAATTTTGCGTAAATTTTCAAATAATTCGTAGACATTTTGGCACAAAAATCCAATTTGTTTCTAAACGAAAACTGATATTCTAAATTTTATCTGAGTTTACGGCAGGAAATCTAGCTTTCTTATACGATACATTTTTTTGGTTTTTCGAAAATTTGGTTTTTACCCAATATCTCAGCTCACAGACAAGCGATTTTTTAAAATACCAGATTCGTGATCAACGTAAAACTTAACATCAGAATATTATATCTAGAATAAAATACCCGATCCACCCTGTGTTATTAATGAATCAAAATTTGAGATTTGATTGAAAAAAGTTATTTTTTTCATGAAATTGCCTTGTTTCTTGGGAAATTTTTCATGAGAATAAAAGTTGGGTTGAACTTCTTCCTACTATTGATTATTCAGAAGATGGGATTCAATAAAAATGCCTTTTACACTGATAAAAAGGCAGGGAGACATTTATAGAACATTTATATAAATCTTTTACAGATTAACAAATATATAGCCTGTACACTATGTTCCCTCATATTCATCCATTCAGTGCATTGACATGGATTTATTACAATTATATTTTTACTTTTTTTGCTTTCTAGAAGAGATTTCTTTATATTGTATTTGTTATTGTGTTTGTAATATAATAAAAAGTTTTAATCAAGATGAAATACTATGAGAATCACTAATTCGAATTAGTACATATAATGAATTCACTTTCTAATTCTAATTATTCTTATACTTATGATGTGTAGAATGAAGAAGTAATCATGAATCAAAATTTTGAAGCTTCAGGAAATTCCTGTAAAAAATTACAGAAATAAATCATTTTTAAAACAGAACGGCTTAAGCAGTATATAATTTGGTGATATATGCTCAAATTTTGGATGGTTCAAGTTTTTGGAATCTAACAAATCATTTTGGACATCTAATGAAGAATTAATATCTCAAACCTATCTGATGAGTGATTAAATTTCAATCATTTTCGATAGATGACTCATTTCATTTTTAAAGAGTCTAAACAATACTAAGGACTCAAGACAATAACTCCTGTACTTGGTTGCTTAGAATATAGTTTAGAAATTCAGCTTCCTTTTAGCTCATCAGAAATAGAAAAAACATTAATTTACGCAATAACTTGATTCATAGAAGAAGTTATTCCTGTACTTACTGAAAGTAATTTTAATGTTTTATTCTAATTTTGACTCAACAATAAGTTAAAATTTCACTTTTTAGGCCAAAACATTTTACTTTCAAATATAATTTAATGTAGAGGCCTAAAGTATTTATTTTGTTATTTGTTACCGGCTGAACTGATTGAAATTAATCTTAGTTCCGACTCGCTACATTAGATTTGGATTGGGTCAAATTCAGTAAAACTAAAACTAAGTGTTTTTCTTTGGTAGTGATTAGATCGAATTCAAGTTTCTGATATCTGAAATCTATATTAGGAAATTAGAAGCTTTATTAAATATAAAGATTAATCTTTTGATAGAAATTATTTTGAACATTCTCGTTTACTCAATTTTAACAAGATCATGATTGATTTATGGTTCATTTTGTGTATGCCTTGTCTAATCGAATGAATATTTCATATTTTCTAAAGTCAGATCAGAGAGATGATCTGGATTCAACTCAGAAGTCTCTCCTTCTTCCTTGATGATAAATTAAGTTATAGCGTTATTTTTCCTACGCATATTTCTTCCCATGTTAATAAGTTTATTTAAATTTCTTGTTAATTAAAGTTCATTTATCAAATACATTGTATTATTTCTTCGTACAACACAATTGCAATGTTTATACAATGAATGAAGAACTGGAAATAGGTATGATACACAAGGATTTGCATAATTTACAGGTATCAAAGGTACAAAGTAAATTGAACAGAAATTCCATGCAAGAATCTTGTTATCGAATTTGTTTAATTTTCAAATATGACATAAACTGACATCTTTTTGATACAAAAAAAGAAATTTACGAATACGAATGATTCAAGTATGCAAAAGAAACACTTCATTTGCAAAGCGTACACCTCTTGGATTTTGAAGTTTAATCGATAAACTTGATTTAATTTGAAGATTAAGCATTCACTCAAGATTCAGATGAGAACCTAAAAGAGATAACTACAGTCAGAACATGAGTTCTCTAGAAATGTTTGATGAACTTGTCATTATTCAGGGATCTTGGATTGATTTTCAAGCAGTAAAAATGATCGAGACTTGTATTATTATGACTCAAGTAGTATGATATTCATGTTGATTTTTCAAGCCTTTAAGAAAAACTGTATTAAAGATGGCGTACCATTGTCTCTCTTCCGACTGTATACTGCCTTTTCTCTCAAACTAAGGAGTATGTTAATCCCAATTCTTATGAGAAATTAATCCTCTCTAGAAAGTAAATTCACTTTTATTTCTGTTATGGGTATTGTGATTATGTATAATTTTTCACATTCTTAGAACATTGACAGATAGCTTCATTGTGTAACGGAAAATCCTAAAAGAATTTTCTGAACTGGTAATTTTTTATTCTAATTTAAAAACATTTTCTTCACCAGAATGGTTTTCAGATCTTGAGAAAATTGACCAAGATAATGCGCCATTTCATTAATGATACATGATGTGATATAAGTAAATTTGAATTCACTTCAAGTTTTATTAGTGTTCAATCCAGCTTTTCTAGTTCAGCTCAATCGTTACACATTTTTTAATCAAATTATCGGAAATTTTTGAGTGATTCGGACTCAAATCAGTTTTAAAGTGATCTCAAGACACTTGATTAAAGTGGAAGCTAGTAGGGATCTTCTTTAATCATGCGTTTAAAATCACTTTCTCACTACCCTTTAGAATTTGCTGACAAAATCTGATTTTTGTTAACCTTAATGTTGTTATTTCTATCTGATCTCAAAGGCAAGAATCTAACTATTGTATAGTGACAGCCAGCTGTTTCCCATAATTGTCTTTAACGTCTTCTCCTACTCTAATTCTCTAATATAAAATGTTGTTTGACCTGAATAAACAACTATCAATAATAATAAGAAGAAAGAATGATGATGGTAAATAAAAGATTAATAAAAAAACTAATTCCTTGTAATGTTATCAATAAAGTTTATTATCGTCAGAAATGAAGTATAGTTTACGAATAGAATTATATGCTAGCTCTAACTAAGAAAGTTGCCAGTTAGTTAGCAAGAAGATGAAAGAATAAGACAGTCAGTTCTTAATTTTATAATGAATGATAATAATCATTATTATTTTCAACTGAGAAATTTATGGCCTTGTATCATCCATGATTAATTAATGAAACGGGAGAGAGTCACTTTGTCCGTTGCTTTATTATTGTTTGGCAAAACCAGTGTGAATACAATGATTAAACTGAACGCTGGGTTTGATTCCAAATCTAGTCTCAAATCTATATAGATGGTAATCTGATTAAAACGTCTTTTTAAATTTTTTGTTAACTCTATAGCGCAAAAACTATTCTCTTAGAGCAGTCCCAATTTTGCTAATTCCTATATCGATTTCATATTATTTGAGCGTTTTTCTCGTTAGCTAATATAGAGATAATTTTTTTCAATTAGAAAAATGGCCAATAATCCTTCCATTATATTTTGGAAAATACACAGAAAGCCAGTGATAAGTATCTTAGCAAAGGAGATTTCCAGATCCGTAATCTTGTTCCCTTTCTGCTTCTATTCCCTTTTTGGCTGAACCAAAAAGTTTACTCATTCTTCCACTGCGCAGGAAGATTATCTCTTTCACGAAATGTTATGTTTTTCTTGTTCAACTCTTTACTTGGCAATATGAGGATTCTTCATCACTTTGATCTAACCAATATCTATCTATGTTTATGTAAGCACCAGAAATGTACGTTATATTGCTCATTCACCATCTCAAAAAAAGAACAAGAGTATTACAACATTACATAATAATAATTATTATTATGAGTATTGAAGAATAAAACGTGCTCTACTAAACCACTTTAAAGTACACAAATGCTTAACATATTTTTTCAAATATACTTATAAGTAGTTTTCTCAACTGATCCGAGTACTTTTTTTACATGAATTTTCTGTGGGAATTCGTTTTTCAAATAAATTTTAATTTTGATTGATACAATAAAGGGATGCGGAAGTTATGCTTGTAAAAATATTTTTTCAAACATTTAATTGTAATACGTGCTAGAGGGTTGGAGGGGTACGAGAAACAGATTTTTCTTTGATTAGTCATCGAATTACATTTTTTTCTCAAACTTACATCACTTGAAGATAAGAAAATGGACGAGTGTCTTTTCTCTCAAGTTTTCCAAGATGCACGCCTATTGACGAGAATTGTGAAACCTGTGTTTCTTCCTTTAATTCGTTCGGAACTTTTTCAATTAAGATTGATTGATGATGAAGTTAAGAGAAATTAATCTGATAAATCTTTCATGTCTATTGGCAAGGAAACTACAAAATGAATTTTGAGAAACATTCTCCATATTGTTTTTGAAATGCATTTTTGAGATGCATTCGGCGATAAATCAAAATGAAAAAAAAATTCTTTCGTCATCATTTGGCCTGTGCAATGGAGGAGAGAGTAAAAGTTGATAATTACAACGAATGGTTTCACATATATATTCCATTGCTCCAGAAGCCATATAAAGATATCCTAACTATAACTATGGGGATAAATACAAGAGAAATGTAACAGATATAACGGAAGTTCCATTTCTGTGTGTTCTTTCTTTTCAGTGTGTGTTGAAAAAAAAATTACAAAATTGCAATAAAAAAAGATTAAGAGAACAAGAGAGGACAGGACAATTTCATGGCTCTTTTTCATTCTTTTACCACAAGTTTTTTCAACTTTTAGGACACACAGATATCATATCGTATTAGGAATATCACTCTGGCAACAAATAAGAAATCATCAACCCAAACTACTACTGTACACACTGGATATAAAAATTGGGAGAGAGGGTGTACACTGTGTACAGGACTAAAATCATGATTATGACGCATGAGTCATCGATGAGACAGCAATAGGACATGGTTGATATGGGGAGGGGGTGAACTTTTCAGAGAAATATTATTTATTTATCTTTTCTTCTTATTTCAAAGATGAAAATTAATAGATTTCTTTTTTACATTTCAACAACTTTTCCTGGTTTTCTATTCATCTTCAACACTGATTTTTTTATTCTTTTGCCTTGTAGAAGAATTTGTCCTGACTTTATGACCATTTAAAAATCCCACAAGAATAAAAAGACAAGTCTATCTCCTTCTTCTCGAGAAATCATTTTTTTTGATTATACCAGTGATGATTTGATATGATCTACATATCAGTCATTCTTTTCCCATGTAAACATTCATTACTTTTTTATCACTTTTTATATATTTTACTAGTGGGGCCAAATTGTACAAATGTATTTTTATTTTTTAGTAGAACCTAAAGAAAATGAATTAGATTCTAAATTTTGAGGAGATTTATAAACGCAAGATTATGAAAATGTTTTGGGATAATTTTTTCAGAATTGAAGGAAAAAAATTTCCTATGCACTCTATAGAATTCATGTTTCTTTGAGATTCTAGACAAATTTATCATCAAGGAAACTCTACTCTTTGATGAATCTATACATTGAGGAACAAAATTAAATATTTACTTTTTAGGAAGTATTTTGGAAAATCCTGTCTGATGTTCCTACTTTTTAGTCCTTATTCCTTCTTAATCTAGTTGTAGTTTGGAATTAAATCTGTGTTAAATTTGTATGTAAAAATAACAAGTTTATATTCTGGACAAAAGGAATGAATAAATCAGTCTTGGTTTCTGAATAGTTATTAACTGAATAATTTATCACTCGTTAGAGGTGCATTTTTTCGGAATTTTAAGTCATAGTTCATTCGGAGAAATGGTTATTTATTTATTTTTGGATTCATGTAGTCACTCTACTCATTAGTAGATGAAAAATTGACTATTCATGATTAAATTTGATTTTTAAGATTGATTTAGTGTAAATTATGCAGTAATTCTTAGATTCACGTAATAACTAAAAATCTTCGTATAGGGACGAATCCAGCAGAAGGGTCAACATCATATTCTTGATGATCAGAATTAAATTATTAAATGGAATGAGACCTTAACCAAAAATAAACAACAATCTTTCTATCAAAAAGAGTCATTTGTCAAAAATAATTCCTCTGTACATAGCAAATTTCTTCTCACATCATGATTATCTGTTTCTGTTCTTTTCCCCTTGATGTCCAATGTTGTTTGATAAATGATTTTGTCTTCTACAGTCTCTCTAATGTATGAACATACTTGCAAATTACAACCAGAGGAAATTAACTTGTGGGTAGTGGTAGCCTTAATTCACTATCATTCCCCAAAGTCTAGTGAGAGAAATGAATCATGATTTTAAACAAAATGTAAAGATACTGTGGGAAATTTTTGAAAAAAATTACAAGAAAATCATCTAACAAGGGACATGTCGTACATACAATCTACTGTGGTGTTATTATTGAAATTAGGAAAAATCAAGAGAGATAAGAAATATTGATAGACAGAAATTTTATTGGTCCGGGCGGAAGAGAACTACATATTGTCTGATTTGATCATTATCGCCTAGACATGATGAGAAAATTTTTTAGTTGAAATAATTTAGTTAAATATGAAAATTTTATGAACCTCTCCACCCCTTAACTCTATTCTTTTTCAAGTTAGAAAAAAATTTAGTATTTTTCAAGGTTATAATCCTAGTTGTCTCGTTAACAATTGGTCTGATTACATTGCAATTTACTTGTACTTATTATATTTATCGAAAATTATCAAAAAGTTTAATTCATCTCGAATTTACAAGTGCAATGTTTTCGATTAGGATAACTGACATTTTGGCTACTTTATATCAAAATAAAATTTATGATTCTTCTTGAAATGTTTTTTTATGATAAGATATACTTTGAAATCGAGGTTCTGATGCGTATCTTATTCATGGAGCAGAAAAAAACTTTTTGATTTTGAAATTTAGAATATTTTCTTAAAAATTCGATGACCATATTCGATTCCATTGGCTAATCAACGATTATCGATATGACAGAAATTGATCTCCCCTCTCGCTATACTTCAAATTATAATTAAAGCCATCAAATTTTTGGTATTAAAAAATAAGGTATTATTTTATGACCTAATAAAAATAAATAAGACTCTATAACTCTAAACTCTGAGTGTAATTTTGTGAGTAATACGCTTTTTAGAATATTTTGAGGCTCTACTTATCACGGTCCTAGAAAATAACTCCGTCAATCAGGCATTTCAAAATATATCTCATCATTTTTAAGTTCTTGATTCTTTAGTATGTTTAAATGACTGATAAAAGAAAGAGATAAATCATTTCTTTGAAAACCTACTTCCCAGAGTCATACCTGTAAAATTCAAATATGCAATCGTCTGAACTATCTACTAAACCTTCAAATATATTTTTGGATCAAAAAATGATCTAATTGATGAATTTATGAAAATGAATTTCTCTGTGACTTGAACCCTTTCGGTGCGGAGACTACTATTTCACAATTTCTTTACAGTAAAAATATTTCTATTGAAACATCTTATTTTTATTGAAACACGAATATTTACCCCCTAATTAAGTATTGTTTATCTCGACCAATCAGAATGTAGCAAGTGATTTCTATACATCTAGATAGGAAAAAAAGTGAGTTTTTGTGAAAATGTGAAAATTCACTGTTATAATATTTAATTAGGGGGTAAATATTCGTGTTTCAATAAAAATAAGATGTTTCAATAGAAATATTTTTACTGTAAAAACCAAAATTTAGCTATGACGATACCAAGTTATTTGGCCAATGCAAGTTCACATTGTGGGCTTCAATTTAAACTTTAATTGATCCAGAAACCTATCAAACTGGTAGAGTTATGAAGGTTGAAAAAAATTGGAAATAGACATATATGTCCATCGGCACTGAAAGGGTTAATTCACCAAAACAATTTAATGATAATTCGAAAGTTTCTTTTCTTCGTACTTTTCATCTCGTTCATCTTACAAGGAGAAATTCAAAAATACTTTTCCATAATGAATAATTAAATGAATCCTTAATTAACTGAGGAATGAGGAATTTTACACAACAGAGAATAAGATATACTCATAAAGTATCCTCAAACTTTTGTATGTACTCAAACTTTCCTCGAATGTTTTTATTTATTTCTCTGATGAAATGAAAAATGTAAGGACCAAACACATCCCCTCACTGTCTATTTGTGTAGGGTACATTAATCTCAATGAACACACTTGGAGAAAGAGAGAGATAAAAAGGAATGAAAAATATTGCCTTGAAAAAAGAAGGGAGTCAATTTGAATTATTCATGACCTATGACCAAAATTTTTATTTTATTCGATATTTTGAGTGAATGAGAGTTGTACTACGTGTAGACTCTACACTGTGCAGACTTTATGTTTACTTCACAGAAGAAAATAAATAAATAACCCAAACTCAGGACTGTATCATTATTATTATTGCTATAACTGAGTAGAATTGTTCACTGTATTTAATGATGAGAGGCAAGGACAAATGTTGTGAAAAGTAGTATAGTTAAAGAGGGAAAAAAAACTTTCTCTCATGACCTCTATGCACAAATACACCGCCACCCTCATTTCTAATCTTAATTTCTCTTTTTATATTTTGTTATGAATAATCGCATAATCATCATCATTAATGAATTTGACCGAATTCTCCTTCGTGACGACCTTAGATTTTAGTATTAGTAGTAGTATCACAAAAAAAGTGAAATTGCGTACGCGCATCATCTCTTGTCATGATATCATGTTTATCTAGCGACACAAAAATACTACTCCGTTTGGATTACATCATAGCTCAAATACAACAGAGATCCCCATGTGTTAGCTATGAAATGACGACATTAATTTTGACTGATGATCATAAAATTCTGGGAGGGAATTAATTTTTTTCAAGTTTTAGCCTAAGGCCTGAATGATACTCTACTTTATTTAAATTGCTGTTTTTTAGATATGCTTGGTTGGAAGAGTCTCTAAAGATCAATTTATTTAGCTTACTTTATGTAATTAAAAAAAAGACTGATGAGATATCAAAAGGGACTAAATTTCATTAATCACCCATAGCTACTTATCAGCGACAGACAAATTAAGAAAATAGATGATGTAAAATATTTTTCTCAAGAAGGGAACATTTTGAGAATTACTCCTAGCTATTTGATTAACTTGATATTTTTCTTCCTTTCAGATAAAAATATGATTCCTTTAACAATACTGATAAGTATTTTGCTTCTGATTTCATTCTCCAATGCAATTATCAAGACCAACTATGAAATTCGAGAGGAAAGCAAAGTCGGCACTTTTATTGGCCATTTATCGAATAAACTATCTGCCTCAGTTAATACAAAATATTCCTACATGATGCTAAATAAGGAGGACGCAAGTTACTTTTCAGTAGAAAAGGACACTGGCAGATTGACAATAGCTAAGCGTTTAGATCGAGAACAGTTATGCAACGATGATGTTTTCAATCAATCCCCGGAGGAAATTTATCAGAGCTCTTATAATGCTTGTAAATTAACATTTACAGTTAATATTTTGAACGGTACAGCAAGTTTCCACGATGTTATGAAAGTGACAGTCAGCGTCTTAGATGACGACGATAATACATGTGAATTTATTCCTTCTAATGAGCAAACGCTGAGAATTAAAGAGAACGCTGAAATTCGAAGTATATTCCCGATAAATTCTCCCCAAGACAATGATAGATTTCCTGAAAACAATATAAAGAAACATTCAATTCGAATAAAGTCAGAAAACGGACTCAATTCACTGCAAAATTTCAATCTTCAAATAACACCTACCAACATTAAGAGTAGGCCGTACAACCTAGCTTTGATACTAATTGAAAAGCTTGACTATGAAGATGTTAAATCATTTGAGATTTTCATTGAAGCGAAGGACGGAACATCTGAAGATGAGAAACACACATGTCAGCTCAAAGTGACAGTTATCGTAGAAGATGTCAATGAATTTGCGCCAAAGTTTCGGCTTAATGATACTGAAATAAAACTCTTGGAGAATACGCCGATTTCAAAGCCATTTTATCAATTACAAGCATACGATCTTGATGGAGGCAGGGAGTTTCGTGAAGTCGTATTTGCCATTGATACAGAACTTTCAAGGAATGGTGTTGAGGAATATTTTCACGTTGATCCAAAAACTGGAGAGTTGTCATTAAAAAAATCACTGACTAAAATGTATGGAAATAATTTCGAAATTCCTTTTGTTGCTAAAAACATAGGAGATAATCAATTAAAGGATCGGATTACTCTGACAGTTAAAGTGGAAGATGTTAACGATGAAAAACCCATGATTACATTGGCACGTCTAGATGGTGGAGAAGACCTAGAAATTGAAGAAGAGTCAAGAAAGTTACCGCTTGATTTTGCCACGATAACTGTTACTGATGGTGATTCTGGTCTAAACGGCATTGTGGATTGTCAGCTACAGGGAGAAAATAGTGAAAAATTTCAGATACAACGTCTCTCTGAGCAAAGCTATTCGTATAACAATGATGAACCAGTTGATACAATCTACAAGCTTAGTGCTATAGCAGTCTTTGACCGGGAAATGAGCCCAAAAGTGAATTTCGTTATTGAATGCACTGATAAGGGAACACCCTCCCTTACAAATCGACATAATATCACAGTGAAAATTATCGATAAGAATGATAACAATCCGAAATTCCTCAAGAACCATTATGAGTTCATGATTAATGAAGACTCTGATCCAAAAAGAGCTGAAAATGATTTCGAAATTGGCCGAGTTGAGGCAGTTGATGATGATGTTGGCTTGAATGCTAAACTTGCTTATTCCATATCGCCAGAGTCGAATGTGCAGAATTTCTTCACCATCGATAAAGATTCAGGAATCATAGTCTCTAACAAGAATTTGAATAGAGAAGTCCAAGATACATTTCAGTTTTACATCTTGGTTAGCGATCAACCAAGAGATGGCCAAGAACGTTCGAGTAGTGTTCAGGTTATTGTAAAAGTTATTGACTATAATGATGAAATACCTACATTTGATCAGGATGTTTATGAATTTATTGTGGAGGAGAATGCACCTGTTGGCCAGTTGGTCGGTTCCTTGACAGCTGAAGATCATGATATTGGACTTAACGGTCAACTTGAGTTTTCCTTGACTCCAGAGAATCCGATATTTTGGAAAATTCAAGATAACCAAATGGGTAAAAATGAAATCCCCTTCAAGATCAATTCATATTACGATAGTTCTGCGAAAAAGTACTTACTCAATCTCCAAGTGTCTGGGGAAATTGATCGAGAAAAGTTATTACCAGGGGAGGATTCTTTGAAAAGCTTTAGTTATGACAACTATGAGTATTGGACAAAACAACCAGAAACTTCTTACAAATTTTTTGTCACTGCCAAGGATCTAGGAAATCCCTCATTAATAGCTCGGAAATTTGTCAAAATCAAAGTCCTCGATGTCAACGATCAATATCCCCGATTTATCATTCCAAGTAACGATCAAGACTATTTCAATATAAGTAGAAACGAAAACGTCGGTTTTCGCATTGTTACCGTGAGTTCAATTTCAAATTTCAAATAGTGTAGTTTATAAAAAACACTCTACTAAAGAGATTTTCTTGATTCCCAATACATGTCATGTCTTAGTTCTAATATTCAGAATGATGTATCGAATGGAAATGTCTGTAAAAATATATTAAAAACAATTTCCCAAGATATATCAATTCAATGGACAACAAGAGAGTATACATAATCATCATTAACTTTATTGCATAATTCAGATAACAAGGAAAATGTCTCTCTCGTATTCAGTTAGTTAGCTTAGCTTAGATAGTAAATTTCTAGTATTTATTTGTCTGATGTTTTTTATGGAATCATATTCTCCCATTGTAGATTAATGCAAATTAAAATGACTTTTTTCTCGTTTCGAAGAAATATCATTTTTATTATCATTTGGTATTTATTTATTTATTCTGATCCTTCATTGTTATCATCATATGTTGGATTGATTGTATCAAAAATTTATCATTTTAACCTTTCTTTTCCCATTAGATTTCAGCTATTGACAGTGATGCTGGAGAGAATGGTACAGTTCAATATTCAATTGAAAATATTAAAATTTTTATGGCTCGTAACGATGACGAAGGAACTCAAATCGACTTGACCCCAATTTCATCAGGCTTTGGTTCGGACCCAAGTAATTACTTTAGTATTGACGAGATCTCTGGAGATTTAAAACTGATAAATCAGTTCTCTTCGTCAGTACTCTTGAATACGGTCTTTGTTGTGAGAATTAAAGCCAGTGATCGGGGATATTTGGCCAAGGTATCTGAAATCGACCTTAAGGTCTTTGTAGATGATTCTGAGCCGAAAATTCCAACATCAAATGGATCATGGAATTATTTAGGAACATCTTCAGTGTTGAACTTTGTCATAATTGTGACAATTGTTGCTGCCTCTTGTTTAATTTCTGTCATATTGATGACGGCAATCTTTGTGGTTTTGAGAAAGTCAAAGTCTTATCGTCCAACATCAAATGATTCTCAGTTAAACGGTAATCAAATTTGCTATGATCCAAAACTGGACAAGTATCAAGAAATATCGAATTATTCAAATTATAATCATGGTTAGTTATCATAAACTATTCAACCTAGTCTCCGTATCAAAGGAACCCTTTACTTTTTCTAAAATTCCGATCGGGATTGTAAGATAAGCTCGAATTTTTATTTTAAAATGTCTAGAAAATATATATCTAGATCAAATATTTCAAGAAATTTGATTTCATTTTTTATTTGAAGGAATTCTTCGTTTAGTAACCACGCTTATCATTTTTTTAAATTTTTATTGTAAGACTTTAAATAAAACAATTTGAAGTTGGGAATCTATGATTTTTACTAAAGTCTTAATTGTTCACCAGAAACGATTTTTTGATCAAATATGTTTTTCAAATTTTTGAGACCTTTCTTTCGATCACTTGTTTAAATTTCAAAAAGAATTTGGCGCTAACTCAAAATTTGCGATATGCCATAATTTTTTTGAATAATCCCATTCTTTGTCTTGAGTTTTCTGCAAAAATCATAGATTGCTAACTTCATATTGTCCAACTTAGAATTGTTAATTGAGTGGAATTGCTGTCTCTAGGAATATGATTTCTCCAAAAAGATTTGTTGTCGGTAGGGCTAAATCTACATGTCAGTAGGATAATAATCTATCATTGTAATCACATGTCAGGTATAAAAAGTCTATCCATACTAAAAATATAGACAAGGCTTTGTGTGTGTTACAGGAATTTTACATAACACACAACAACTGCACTTCAATTTAATAATTTGATATATTATTAGACATTACTATAGAGGCACTAATGATGTTTTATAAGTGTGTGAAGTTGCGGCAAGAATTCATAACATGCAAATGTCCAGTATATTCAATCATCAATTTTGTTTCGGTCTCACAAGTGCAGAATAGTTATTTTCCATTAAAAAGAAACCTAGATTACCAAAATGGCTTTTTTGGTAGAAGAATTATTTATTGATATGGACAGAATATGATAAAAGTGAAATCTGTGTAATAACATAAGATATCTTTTCAATAAGAGTTTAGTTTTTTTGCTTTAAAATTAATTATTTTTAATAAAATAAGTTTGTTGGTAAATCTGGCGAGGTAATAATGAAAGTCTGAAAAGAGTTTTTAGATATTTTTTTTGTAAAATTTATTTAGTTTAGCTTTTTATTTAATTTTGTATTTTTAAGGTCTGCCATTACAAACTGGAACATTTGCTCGTGGTAATCCCATGTCAGGTTACATTGATGATATGGTCTATAATACAAGCATGCATAACGGTACGATAATTCGCTCACCGACCATGTCTACGTATCATCACAATCAAAATTATCAACAAATTTCAACCATGACAAGACCCCTAGAAGAAGTTAGCATTACAGGAAGCAATAACAGTGCTACTGGTGGAGGTATTAATAGTTTTCTCCAGCCCATATCTATTCCTCATATGACTGATTTGAGATTGGATAGTAATTTCTATGGAAATCTCATGGAGACTGACAAACTTATTAATTCTGGATGTGAGGCCAGGAGTGATTCAACAATGCATGGCCAATCAACAATCTTGTACAGTTCAAATAATTACCCCCAATCAGGAATAATTGATCAAAACATAAATTTAAAAACAGTTAGTTTTAAATGACTCAGATTTGAAAAACGAATTTTTTGATACATTTGTTTATTTCTGACACACATTAGTTATGATGATAGGCATTAATTAATTACACACAAATATTTTCACATCAAATAAGACAAAAAATATCCCATAAACATTCATAGGATGAATTTGGGGTCAAATGTGTGGGGGATTAACCTTTTATTTTGAATTAATTAATGAATTCAAATGGCAAGTGCCATCAAATCAACTAATGTGCACACGTGTCTCTAGATTCCCATGTATATTTTTGCCAAAATCCAAATACTTTTAGCGATGAGTGTAGATATTTGTCATCCTTCAAAAAAATGTGATGCTAACACTAAAGATCGTATAATATCTTCCTATAGGTCCGCTTTTGAGTTTTACAAGGATTAGTCATACTTTATTTTTAATAAGAATGAATATTAATTCTAAAAAAAAGAAAACAGATTTCGAGAGGGCCCATTCTGTTGATTATTAATCTACTTTGTAATTTAAAAATGATGTAAACAGTGCAATTTATCAACTAAATCATGTCCCATTGTTCCACCAGTGGAATGCAGCACTTTCTTGAGCGATAATTTGAACTGAAAAATGCTTTAAATACTTTTTTCGTCCTTCATATGAGAAAGAAATTTTATCAAGCTACAAAAATATGTATAATTCATAGAGATAACTTTACACTGATGCCAAAGTTACTCAAAGAAATATTTAGAAAGATTCTTTTGAAAACCTATTTGCTGAGGCCTCAGGAAAAAATAGAAAAACTTTCTATAGTAAAACAACAACTGACCAAAAAATCCCAATTTCAACCTCTTCGAAATGATATTTTTCGGCTATCCGAAAGGAATTCAGATTCGGAATCGGCGCAAGGTTACCGATTTTTTAACTTGTGTGATGAAAAAGAAATAATTTAAGACATGAATGGGATAAAAACTTGAACATGAAATTGAATGAAAATAAATTCGAAAACTAAAATAAGTGAAAGCATTTTTCTTAACTAATACTATAAGCTCAATTTTTCTGTTAGTTTTTATTGTTATGTACAATAAAAGCAAAATGAAATGTAACTGAATCTGGTTAAATATAAAGCTGTTCTGGAAATAGCCTTTGCATATGCCGAAACCAAGAAACTATTCATTTTTCAACAGAATTGAAGGCAAAAACATAAAAATAAGGAATTAAATTAAAGATATATATCATATAGGTTATTTTTTACAAAAATGGTTGACTAATTTGCCTTAAATATAGTGAATAAAATAAATAATCGATGATGAATCTGGAAAGTTCTTTTAATGTAGAAAATCATTTAATTTCTAAAATTACAATTAAAAGTCTTAAAGCAAATCATTTGGATTCAATGAAAAAAAGAGTGAGGAATTACTCAAATTTTTCCCAAAATTTTGAAACAAAAACATTATAAAGCCAATTGATATGAAGTTGGGAATATATGATTTTTACAGAAATCTCGATATTTTCATCAAGAATTGGAATTTGTTAAAGATTTTCTGGAATCCAACTCATGCTGCCCACTTTTACCATTTCAAGAAAAATAATTATTTTTATAAAAATATGGTCAATTTTCAAATTCCCATTTGGCGCCAAAATCCCATTTTTTCGAACTTGGAGCTAAAAATATTTGTTGATTTGAAAGTGGGAGACTGATCGAAAGAGTTTTTTTCAGGATTAAGATTAGACGAGAAAATCAGTTCAACTGAATCTGATCTTATTATAATAATTATCGTTTGGGAGCGGAATTTCGTTTTTTGATCATTTTCACTACTTGAAAATCAATGAAATTTCGATAATTCAAAATCTCTCTAAAATGGGGTAACTGTCGATAATTTGACGGTGCTAGTCAGCTTTCTTGTCTAATCTTGATCCCTCTTCAACTTTCAAATCAATAAAAAATTTTTAGCTCCAAGTTCGAAAATATGGGATTTTGGCATCAAATGGGAATTTGAAAATTGACCATATTTTTCATAAAAATAATTTTTTTTCAGATTTTTTTTCTTGAAATGGTAAAAGTGGGCAGCATGAGTTGGATTCCAGAAAATTTTTAACAAATTCCAATTCTTGATAAAAATATCGAGATTTCTGTAAAATTCATATATTCCCAACTAGAAACTCCTAGATTTGTTCAAAATGATCTTTTCGTAAAACATTGTTGTGTCTTTCACTTATACATCCAATTATAAGATAAGTTGAATTTATTTAGTATAAGGACAGTTATTTATTAATAGAACAGCTTGTTAACTTTGTACTTATTTTCTCTATCAGATTAAAATCTATAAGTTTATTGATCTCAAAAAATATACTTGCTAGAGATCCGGATTTGCCCTCTTTTTATCTCTTTTGTGAATAGTATATATGTGCATAGATGTTTTTTCTTCCCCTTTATTCACAAGGCATTGCGAGTAAAATTTGAATTTTGCTTTATTTCTATATGTTATTGTTGGTACAGTTCTTGATTGACATTTCATTGGATTTTGATGGCAATTAGGGGTAGATTTTTCAAATCTCCAATTTTCAGCCTGGGTCAGAGTCTAATTCAGTTTCTTGAAATGAATCTAATGATGCACTTAACATAATATCTTAATCTTGTGACCTGATAGTGGTAACACTTATACACTTTTCAATGGAGCAGAAAATTTATCAGAATAATTTTCTACACTTGTAAGTAGTCAGATCATCTTTTTGCTTTTGAACGCCTAAAAATGAAACTTCGGCTCTATTATATTGCTAATTTGGAAATAATTTTTTCAAAAATTCAATCTCAATTCAAAATATTTCACTCCATTGAATAAAAATTACCAAAATTGAATTCCTGAAAATTACTCTTAACCCTTCATGTCCCATTGTTCCACCAGTGGAACACAACTCTTTCTTGAGCGATAATTTTAACTGAAAGATACCTAAAACACTTTTTTTACCCCCCATTTGAAAGGAAATTTATTAAGCTACAAAATTATGCATAATACATAAAGATAGCTTGTCACTGATGCACACCATAGTTACTTGAAGAAGGGTGATTTTTTGAAAATTTTGTCAAATATTCAAAAAATATTTAGAACGTTTTTTTGAAAACCTATTTGCTGATGTCTTGAAGAGAAATAAAATAACTTTCTATCGTAAAACAATAGCCGTAGATTTCAAATGTGCAATCGCCTGCTCGATATCTCTTATAGTTTAGAAGATAACTGGTTTTGAAGTTAAAAAAGGCCAATTTTAACCTCTATTATCTTTGAAAGGATGAGTTGGCTTACAAAATGGAATTCAGATTCAGAATCAGCGTAATTATTTCGGTTAAGTTGCAAATTTTCTCATTTGTGTGATGAAAAAAATTAATTTGGGACATGAAGGGTTAATGTCTATCTCAAAGTTTCTAAAAATGTTGATTTTTAACCAATTATTAAAATTATTTTTAATTTAGAGATCACAAAAACACCCAGAGATATAAAGAGTTATTTCAAAGCTATAGAATAAGGAAATTACGTCAGTTTACAATGTGATTTACTAGTGATTCACAATTAATAGACTTAGACGAAAATTACTGAATCCGCCTATCGATAAGATTAGATTAATCCAAGTATTTTAACGTCATTTCCCCCAAATTTTGTTCCAAAATATTTGTGATTTTGGAAAATTTCGTCCAAGTCTGCTGTTTATCTCCTACATAGAATACTGGATATGACAACCACCTATTCATTTTTACCATTTCAAAAAAGGTTTAAAGAATAATTTTTTTAAATATCATCGAACAAACTAAAAAATACTTTAAATTAGTCACTATCGGAATCTATTTCATAAGCTAGTTTCGGTCCATAATTTCGGCCATTATTTTGTGTTAGATTGGCGATGTAAATAAAATTGCCAATTGATAAAATAATTTTTCATCCAGGTGCATTTCTCGCAGATCCTATAACTGATTTCTCATAGCTAGATAAAAACACTTCCATATTTTCCATGGGAGATATTTTGATCCTTAAGAATAATATATAAATATTTTGTCTAGTTTATTCAATATGTGGTAGGTTCAATAATCTGGCTCGTATGTAATATGCTTTAATTCCTTGCGACTTCCAAAAAAACTTGACCCATGTTTACAAATCAACTTATTTCGCATTTTAATTGAATCATTTGTTGCGAATAAAGTTCCTTTTGTATACTGTGAAAAATTAACTTCATCTAGAACATCAAACATGTCCTGGTGTATGTTTTTTTGTCCTTATATGGAATTCAACTACTTAGACTAAGCAGATCTTGAACTACTGTTTCAGCATCTGAGTCTATCAAAGTGTAACATGCTGTCAATCTTATTGAAAACTATAATCTTCTTTTTATGGCTAATAATTGCTTATTTTTCAGGATGATTTGAACTATAATGGGGCCAGTATATCAGCCGACGGGGATAGTGGCCACGGTGACAGTCTTGATACAATTCAGAATCAAAATCAGATCATGAGACCAATTCATGACATGAAGGCAATCCCAATCTACTTCCAGACGATAAATTCAGCCGCTGGTCATCAAGATCATCATATTAATTGTTAATAACAATCAATCCCATTTTTCTACACACAGAAAGCATTTGCTGAGAATTTTTTTTATTATGTCATAAGATAATTTTATTTGAATCCATTTTTTGACAACTCCCCATTTCTGTGATAAAAATCAAATTTATTATCAATTATAATCTGCCTCAACCTTCTATCTTTTGGCTAGCTCAAGCCTGAAAATCTCCATTAAATTTAATTTGCCTGCAAGCATAGAGACAATCCGACTTCTCCAAGAACCCCAAACTAATCAACTGATTGAATGAATTTTTCTATTATTTTTACCAACACTAAAAATAAAAAAGTGAAAAAATAAATTATAATTTCCTCCAATATCCAACGACATGAGCTTATTACATTAAATTAGGGATTACTTTCCTGTTTTTTTTCTGATGGCGATTATATGGCATATTTGAAACCAATTGTATTGTTAACAAAGAGACTTTGATGTAAAAAAGTTTTTTTCTAATAAAAAGAATTAAAATTATCAAATTTTATAATCATCTTTTTAAATTGGACATCTTGCAAAGATTAATAAAAAGTGCCATGGTAACTCATATAGAGATTTAATCATAATATCTATCTTTGGTCATTACAGAAACACTTAAATTGGGGAAAAAGCACTCTTGATTTTGGTTTTCAAAAGATGACTTCACAAAGTTTACTGAAGCTTTCCGAGACATTGATCTTGTATTGTACTCCTCCGAATACAAGCTGAGAATTAAAGATTTATCTAGTACAAGTTTGCCTAGATAAGTTACATTAATCATTTCTGAAGAAACTATCTAAAAAATTTTAATCAATTTTCAATTAAATAAAATTGGTCATTTGAGTAAAACAATGGAGTGTGAAAACCAAGTCTATAAAATACTCTTAGGTTACCAAAGAGGTCAAATATTAAATATTAAAGACCTTTAGTAAGAAAATATTTAAAGTGAAGTGAAAACTGAGAAATTATTTGCTCTACTGAAATCAAAGCAGAAATTTCACCTCTATCATGTCACAAGTATAGGTTTAAGATGTTCAATATATGATTAGAATCAAATGAAGGAACTGATTTAGATACTGACCCATGTTAGAAAATCGAAAATTTGATTTATCATCGGTTTTATTTATCTCAATTCTGTCAACTGCTTGATTTTTAAAAATTCTTTCTTAAAACAACTATCGTAATAAAGTAATTAACTGAAAAACACAAGTATAATTAAAATTATAATTTTAATAATCTCCTCAACTTCGGTTACCCCTCATTCGATGTTAACCTCCTGGAAAACGCAAAGATCTCAACTTATCATTCATTCTGAACGTTCTAAACAAAGTTAAAGAAAGTAAATTAAGCCTCAGAAAATACTTCGTTTGCCCCCCATTCGATAGGAAATTTATTAATCTACTGGAATACGGAGAGATCACAGCTCTATCATTCGTCAAATTCTTCCTAAACTAAAGAGTGATGATTTTTTTCAAAAATCTGATTTTTGTTTAAGACGTTTTTTTGAAAACCTACTTCCCAGGATAAAAAGTAAAACAACTTTTATAGAATAATCATACCTGTAGAATACCTGAACTCTATCTGCTAAAGCTACAAAGATAGCCTGTTGTTGGATCAGAAAATGACCCAATTTTTGATCGATAACTTTTGAACTAAAATAATTGCGTTGAAACAACCATAGATTCATAATCAGCGTGTCAGCAGACCATAGGAAAGAAAAAAATATCAAATGCAACTCGATTAGATATCATCTTTACGTTTCTCTTAATAATCTACAATGTATTTTGTAACATTTAAAATAAATAATGTGATAACATTCAAATACGAATACAAGAAACATGATTCAAGATGATTGACAATCCAATTTGTTGTTAAATTTGAGGAGTCTATGTTCCACAATTCCCTTAGAACATTGTAGACATTTGATTACTAATAACGATGATAAACTTTACATAAGATAAACAAATAATGTTTCACATAAAGATTCAACCTGGTTATAGACTTGCTTGGTTATCTGAGAGTTGATAATAACACAAAACTTATTCAGCAAGATGAAAAAAAATCTCTTACTATAGATTTACACAACCGATTATTGATGAAGATAAGGAGAGAAATATGTATTCTTTATTGAATTAGGTCTCTTCCCTTTTTCAAATAGCAAATAAATTTATGAATAATTATGCAAAAGAAAAATACATGGGGTTTTTTTCAGTTACCAAGTAGAAATAATCCCTTTTCCATTGCATAACAAAATTATATCTTGAAAAGAGTATATTTAAAAATTTAAACTAATCGAAAATTCTCCCGATGCAGTAGTATTCTTTCAAAGTTTATCAAAATCTCTGAAACATGACGATCAAGGTAGGAGAGAACATGTTGTATTTAGCCTGCTCTTTTCGGCTCTAACCCGGTTAACATTTAAAATTCTATTGTAACACAATTTTTTTAAATTCATTGATTGGTTCATCTCAGTGCTCTGTCATTTTGGAGAGATCGATATCTTCTCTCTTTAGTTTGAGAAACGAGTATTTGAAAGCTCGAAAATCAAATTTCTTAAAAATACCATCTAACTGTGATGATGGCAGTATTTAACCCCTGTATCATTTCAGGCAACTCATTATTATTCAAGAAAATTCTGATAGAAGTCAAATTGGTCATAATAAAGCTATTTTTTGAATTTCGAATATGGGCTTTAAAGGTAAGCATTTTAAAGATAGATTTCTGAGAAATTTGAATTTAATCCAAAGAAAGGCATGAAGCACTTTATTGTACGTGTTACTAATTAAAATTTGTAACTCGATACGTTTCCCTGCCTTTATCATTTAATAATAGAGAATAGGTAGGAAGATATTCATGACCTGGTATAAATTTAATGAACTTTAGTCGAGAAAAATAAAACTAATTTCAAATAGTAGTATATTGATATGAAGAATTTTGGTATGTTACATAACTTGTGTACGAGAAGAGTACAAATATATTTCCCTACACAAATCACGATCCCATATGGGACAATGGATTGTTGAAGAGTGTATTCCGAATTTTTTTTTCACCCAAAATATGATTTAAATTATAAACTGCACGTGTAAAATTTAACATACTCCTTTTTTGGAAATATTGCCGCAAAAATCAAGGATATTTACAATGAATTTAGTTTGCTTTTTTGTGTTTTGTACCGATAAATTTCATCTAAAAAATATAAACGAGCATATTCTGAGAATCAGCTTATTGAATAATGGAAATTCCATGAAATGATTGAAAAGTAAATTCTGGGGCTGTTTATTGGTTTTAGATCTCAACGAAAATTAAAAATTTTTCTTGTGAGTGTATAAAAATTTAAATTCTGCGCCGATCAATTTGGTGGTGTCAGTTTAGTTTTCACTTAAAAAAAGAGACCACTCAGTTTTCTGGATTTTTTAAAACTTCGTCAAGGAATTAGGAATTTAAAAGCTGGACAACATTTTATGAATTTCCAGAATCTGTTTCCGTTTATCTGATTTTAAAACTGTTAAATTTTTTTTAAATTCTGAAAAAAATCAGATTGTTTTTTGAACCTTGGAGCTCAAAATTTGTATTGATTTCGATGATTTAAAGCAATTAATTTCTGAAAATTCAGATCAACACCTAGATTTCGATTTTGGCCATTTTCAAGATTAAATTCTCAATTTTGATACTCTACGTAATAATCGAAAAATTCAAATGGTTCAATTTCCCAGAATAATGACGAATTTCTTTGAACTTCTGAAGGCGAATTCTTTTTTTGTTTTTGATCCAAAATGTCAGTATTTGTATGATCCAAAGCCATGAATTCAATTTGAAAATCAATTTTAGCGGATTTGAGGTCCGTACTCAACATATTTCAAAACTCAATCCTACCCAATTACATTACTCTCTAGGTGTGTTTCAAATTTTTATAGACCGGTTTCAATCATTCATTTTGATGTTATTCTTACATTGATTAAATATTGCATTCAAAAGATTATATTAATCTTAAAAATGAATCGATAGAAGTAGATTCAATTGGGATATTAACAACCCTTTCTCAAAGCCTCTACCAGACGTTTCGTTATTGAGCAAAGTTCCTTTTTAGTGGGATGAAGATGACGACCATCATCTTAATAAGTTCCAATACATCTAAGAATTATATTGGTCTAAAAATATAAGATCCAAAATTCGTCGATGGAACAAAATTTTGGTGATATAGAAGATCAATTCGTTGGAATTATTTTAATTTTAGACGAAATTTTTCTAATATCACCTGTCGATAAGATAAGATTAATCTAATAAACAGTTTATTCAATAGATTAATTCATTATCGAATGGGTCTGGGAGAAATTAGACTCTTTAATTCATCGAAATGACTCATTGTAGTTGGGAACAGCAGTCTTTTTGTTAAAAGAGTATTGTACATTGTATGCTTTACAATGGTTTTCTTCAATTCACTTAGTTAACGCAATATTGGGAGAAATTTCGTTACATGAATGATGGAAAGACTTTGATATGATATCATTATATATATATAATATTGAATTCAATTGAAATTCCCAAATTTATGACTACTCATTACTCCTAGTAGTTATAATAATACAGTCGATTTTAGACGTACACGAGATGATAATGTAGGGAATTATTGAGTTACATTCCTCAATACAGTACTATGTATGTATGTGTGTATCAATGGGATAGTCTTACAGAATTTGAGAGTGGGTAATCTTGATTAGGTCATATATATACTTACTAAGTGGTAAGCTGGAATTTGAATCATTCATGACCTTTCTGATGATATGTAATGCTATTAGATGAAAATGTATTCCTGCAACTGAATAATTCATTAAAAGGGAGAAGATTTTCATGTGATGGATAAAATCTTGACAAAATTAAAAAATATCGAGACAACTCAAATCATGATTTTAACCCTTCTCAAATACTCATTATGGAGTGAAATACTTTGTAGAAGAATATTTTCGACCTTGTTCATTACAATGAGTTTTCTTATCTTTGAAATTACCGCTATAAATCAAAGTTTTGTATCATTTTAATAAATTCAATAAAATAAAATTCTTCTCGTAGTCAGCAAATTGATATTAATATAGATTATAATATACCCCATAATTATGGGACTTTTTTTGATATTCCATTTCAAATTGTAAGCTTCATGTTAAAAATCAACATTTTTAAGCCCTACTTTTTGCGCCAGAGGTTAACCCTCATCCGGAAAATGGGGTCCAATGGACCCCAACCCAATTTCTGATCTTGACTTATTTTTTCTATAGGAAAAATAATAAAGAAAATTTCCTTACGTAAATGTTTCTTTGGGGTCCAATGGGCCCCTACCATTTTTCTAAAGCTAAGTTATATTTTTATAATGAAATAAACAAACAGATTCAGCCATAGCTATTTCTCTCATTTTAAAATTGATTCATGTCAAGTAAAGACGTATTTTCTCGCGTATCTGAAGCGATTACAGCAGAAATTTTGGATTCTGATGAAGAGGATTTTACAAGTGAAGATGGTTCTGATCATTCTTAATGATAATTCAGACAGCGAAGAAGAAGAATATTCTCAAACAACGCAAAATTCCTCCCAATCATTGATTTCAAAATGTGGAAATTATACTTATGATAGAAGACCTAAAATTTCAAAGACAGGATCCCAAAACATCATTCGTTTCAAGCCTGGCTTGAATAAACATTCAGAAAAAGCTGTTGACCATTTGGACTTCTTCAGTCTTCTTATTGATGAAAATTTATTGAATCTGATTGTTGAAAATACAAATAAGTTTATTTCCACTCAAGCTTCAAAGGTAAAATTTCTCGACATTGATGAGCTCAAATCATGGATTGGAATTTGTCTGTATTTCGGTGTTTCTAAACAGAAAAATATGGAGCTTGATGAATTATGGGGTAGCGAGTATGGCTCGAATGATGTCAAAGAATCAATGAGTAACAGTAGATTCAAAGAAATAAAGCGTTTTCTTCGATTCGATGACAAATGTACCAGAAGTTCAGTTCCAAATCGAGATAAATTGCGAATTATTATTGGGAATTATTTGACATTTTCACTGAAAATTGTAGAAAAAACTATACTCCATCTGAAAAAATGACTGTTGATGAACAACTCGTCAGCTTCCGTGGAAATTGTCCTTTCAGAATGTACATTCCCTCAAAGCCCGGGAAATATGGTATAAAGATATGGGCCTTATGTGACGCTCAAACCTCATATTTGATCAACGCACAGATTTATTGTGGAAAGGAAGGAAGCAGAATGGACAAAGCACAGGGAGAGCGTGTTGTCAAAGAACTATCGTATCCGTTTTTGAATGAAGGCCGAACGATAACTGCCGATAATTTTTTTACTTCCCTGGAGCTATCAAATTATTTACTATCTAAAAAAACTGCTTATGTGGGAACGATAAGAAAATCTAGAAAATTCTTGCCGGTTCAATTTCAAAATAAAAAAATTGAAAAAGATTCGCAATCAATCATTTACCAACGACTAAAAGTACTATCTAAACAGCTGATGAAGAAAAATACAATTGTAAAAAAAAGGGTTTTGGAAATTTCCATTGATGAACATGCACCACCAAGTAAAAGTTTATGCTCAAGCCCCGCAAAATCAAGATGTACTCAATGTCCAAGAAATAAGGACAGAAAAACAAAGACAAGATGTTTTCAGTGTAACAATCCTGTTTGTTATGAACATTTTAAAGTTTTTTGTGATATATGTGCCAAATAAATTGAAAATTTAGTTGGGGTCCATTGGACCCCATTTGACCATTCACGTTATTTTTTTTCTATCCGGATGAGGGTTAAAATATAAACATTTTTTAGAATAAAATAAATTCGTTGTAAAAATAAACAATATTAAATGATAAAAATCATCAAAATTAACAATAAAAAAAGGATTATTTAGGTGTACACTATGAAAAGTTGATTTATCTTTTTTATATACTCAAATAATGCTCTAGTGATAAACTAGGATAGATAATTCCTAAACTGGCATATGGTAATCTTGATCAAATTGAAGAGAAAATACTTATAATCACATACCGTTTCAACTATACTGTACTATTTTTTCCATTGTAATGAGGAAAATAAATAAATTTATTCTATTGTTGGAAAAGATTTGAACATTAGTTTAAACTTATCGATATCATGTGAATTTGAGATATCTTATCAAGAGGAGATATCAGTTTATTTCCATAACTCTCTGACTGACATGTATGAGGAGATGAAAGAATATCTTACTCGAAATTTATTCTTTTTTGAAGAAATTCAATATAATGTATCGAATTCTGAACTTCCTTGAAAAGCTTGAGCGAGAACCTCTATGATAAATTTCTTTATTCTGATAAAAAAATTTTTTGAGAATTACAAATTGTATTGTTATTTTTCAAACTTTGATTTGAAATATGATTCCCCTTTTTAAAATTTGAGCTCAAAATTTTTATCGATTCGAAAGTGGCCGAATAGTCAAAGGAATTTCAAAAAAATAAGGTTAATCCTTGGAACAGATTCAGCATAATTGATTTTTTTGTCTATTATGATTAAAAACTTTTTTTGACCATCGAAATTTGAAAAATGAACATTTTTCTTAAAATCAATCAAGGTTTTCTATATATTCTTCCATATTTCATCTTATCTTTGGATTTGTATTATTTGAGGTTCATGAGAAATCTAAATTTACATAGGAACAGGCCTCTAAAAATAATTTTTTAGAATTAATAATAAAATAACAGTACCATTGATGGATATTAATTCTGAGGTTAAAAATTCTTTTATGGAAGAATACAATTCATTGGAAAATATTATAATTGCATTACAAGTAATGTTACCATATAATGCTGAACAATATACACTGTATATTATACAGTGTATATCTGAATATTAATAATGGAAAATGGATTAGTATCTGATGTGTAATCAACTTAAATTCCAGAATATAATATAATATTTCTATATGACATTCTCAGTTAAATTAATCTTTATATGGAATACAATAGGCATCAAAGATCTGCTTTCATAAAATCATTAAAACATAGTAAAATACTAGGGGTGGTGGAGGTTAGGTATGGTGGAACAATCCTTCAACTTGTTCCCACAAACATATGACAATTGATAATATAATAATGAACTTCAAGAAAGAGTTAATTAATTAATCTGGTTCATTGTCTCTCTTGGTACTTTCAGAATATGATTACAAGAAATTCAACAATACTAAAGAATACTTTCATGTACAATGAGATCTTACTTTAGATATATATCTTATCTCATATTAAAGAAATTCATTGAATTAAGGGAAGGTATCCACCGTAAAATTTATAATCTCTTATTTCACAGACGAAACATGAACTCTATGAAAACCCCAGTTCAAAAATATAAGAGTTTCCTGATATATAAATTAACATGAAGATTAGAATTTACAATTTTTACAAGAAACTCAATATATCTCAAAGAATAGAGGGGAACAAATAATTTTAGTATCCCATTAAAATAATGAAATGAGACAATAAGTTATAAAAAGAAAGAAAAATTAGGGCGAATTTCTCTCAATCTCTTTGGCCAAATTTTTGGTCGAATGTTGATCCGAATTGTTAGAATTAAGTTGCTTTAAATCTTCGTAATAGATAAAAATTATGAGTTTTTTGTAAATTTAGTAGATTCTAAACTTAGATGTCAACTAGCTCTAGATATAATATATCTCATTCCAAATTAAAGAAATTCATTGAATTAGTGAAAATTAGATGGAACCCCACTTCGAAAAAGTTAGAGTATCATGGCAACAGGAAAAAAGAAAATTATTTTAAATATACTTTAAAACTAACAAGTCATTCAAACCCTAATCAAGACATAGAGATCCAAAGTATAGAAATGTATTTTTGAAACTGTCTTAAAATGCATGCTAAGATAAGGGAAACTTTTAGATAATCATTCTCATCATTCATTACTAATGACAGGTATCTTTGAAAATCAAATACATTTAATTTTTTATTCATTTTAAGCTGTCAGTCTGAAATTTTTCTTTGATTCTTTCCAGTCTGATTGTGTACTCAAACTCTTCCAACTTGTTCTCAGATAAGATTCTTGTCAAGTGTACACACAAGAGGAAGAATGAATCCTCTTGTCTTTATCTGTTCGAATTATTAGTTTTATTCCCCCTATGTAATCATGTTTGAGAGATGTGAGAATTCTCAGACACTCAAACAAACATACCTCAGATCAGAATTCGAATCAATACACAGATTGAATAATGTTAGTTCTGATCAAGAAATCATAGTGGACAGAGGGACAGTATTTACACAATAAATATTCGGTAAGAAAAATTTATTCAGTTATTTCTTCTTGTACAATTTGTTCATTCCTAATCTTAAATAAATCCACAGAAATACAACTTCCTTCTGGACACATATTTAATGCTGAATTCAGAAACTTAAAATTTCTTGAAAATTATATACGAAACCATTTACATTTTAATAACAGACGGTCTGTTACAGACCTTGTCATCGATCTAAATCTAGAAAAGAATAAATAGAAAAGCTGGTATAAAATAAAATCGACTGTCCGCCTAAAAGTCCTAGGATCGACTCAATTTGGAACTTTTGGCGTACTCAGGAAGTTGACAAAAAGAAGTTTGACTAGCACTCCGTCGGCAGTTCTAGATAAGGCTGATAGTTGGTTAATAGGGAGGCTTCTTCCTATCGACATAATCTAGCATTATTCAGGATTGTATGATAGTAAAAAACAAGGAGAAGACTCATTAGAGTCTAGCAAAGCTCGATTTTGAATAAATAAGCTTAGTGTAAGTAGTTAGGACAAATAAATCTCAAACGATAATAATAATACCTGAGGTTCGATTCTCGGAGCTGGCGTAAGGCTTACTGACAACTATAGTATATGTTCTCGCTTGGTCTTTGGATGTGGGAAATTTATTGTAAGTTTCACTGAGTTAGTCATTTGAGGTACTTTAAGATAAAAAAAAGTTTATAATTTTGAATTCAACTCATTGAAAAATTAGATTGAAACTTAGGCATAGACTGATCAATTGGCTCCGGAACCTTAAGCCATCACTAGGGCTAGGCGTTTTTGTGTTTTATATGTTAGAGATTTACCAAATTACTTATTTCTGAACATTTTCTAGCTGATTTTCAATCATCAATATAAAATTAATCAAAAATCAAGTTCTCTCAAAAAAACTCTAAGAAAGTTCATTTTAAATGACCTTCATGTAAAGAACTCTTTAAGTTTAAATAACCCAAAATGTCCGTTGTATCAGTCTAGAGAGATGCATTTTTCTTTCTTTAACAGAAGAAAAAAAAACTCCACTAATTCTAGAAGAATATTTGAATAATCTGGTTTTGGTTATAGCCAGAGGCTTGATACAATTTCTACTTCTAAAGGAAAAATATTAACTTCCTTCATCTACTTGAAGAGTTATCATAAAATTTGCCCTTGGTTCTCACTCTCCAAATGCTCTCTATGGAGAATCCAGTGGAGATGTATTGAGGGAGACTTGAAATTGATTTGAGCATTTTTCACACTTGATCATATCAATCATGGAAAATTAATAATAAAATACTATAGTCTCAATTCAATGAATGAGTAATCCATTAAAAATGTATAGATAACTTCGTTATTTGAGTTCATTGGAAAAAAATTATTTTTCACGATAAAGAATTCTTATCCACCCCGTTCTGAGTATCAAAGAAATTCTATCGTTTTATAAACGAAACTGATAAAGTGTTGTTGAAAGTCATGTTGTTGAAGAAAGAGTGAATGCACGGCTATAATCGTAATTTTTATTGACAGATTCAATTGATTTGAAGCTTCTATGATTCATAACCTATTCATAGATTTAATTAATAAATAAAGAAAAATATTCAAAAACTGTTACATTGTTATGAATACTGATCATTTCACTAACGGGTCAAGAATGAGAGGACAATTTAGAGCGAATTTTTCCAGAGTACACAACTATAAAATTTCATTAAAAATTGAGCTCACGAGTTGTTAAAACAAAAAAAATCAATTTACTAAAATTAGGCTATTTTTTGAATTTTGATAATGTACCAAAATTTTACTATTTAAACCTTAAACTCAACATTTTTATCTATTTTGAAAAGAAAAATAATAAAAAAATCTCTATTCGATAGATATTTTTTCGATTAGTTATTATTCACTTTTCAATATTTCACACACCATAATTATCCTCAATTAACTTCTGTAAAGCAGAGATTACATGTAAGGGTCTAGAGGGTCTAATTAGTAAGGTCAACAATGTTTTCGTTCACGATAAAAATCGATAATGATTTTTGATTAATTCAATCAATCCTGTTCCTGACTCTCATATTCCAGTCACACTAGAAATTAAAGTTGTCAAACTTCAAATGAGCATAACTTTGTTATTTGATAAGATAACGAGCTAATTTTTTTGCATAACAAACATAACAAAAAAAGGTTACAAAATTTAAATTTATTATCAAATAACAAAGTTATGCTCATTTGAAGTTTGACAACTTTAATTTCTAGTGTGACTGGAATATGAGAGTCAGGAACAGGATTGATTGAATTAATCAAAAATCATTATCGATTTTTATCGTGAACGAAAACATTGTTGACCTTACTAATTAGACCCTCTAGACCCTTACATGTAATCTCTGCTTTACAGAAGTTAATTGAGGATAATTATGGTGTGTGAAATATTGAAAAGTGAATAATAACTAATCGAAAAAATATCTATCGAATAGAGATTTTTTTATTATTAGATCTTTAGGACTTTTACTGTAATTCGACTAAAAATAATCCGAAATATCATAAATTGATAAAATTTTTGAGCTAAAAAAGTGATAAATTGGGGCGTTTTCGAAAATCCTAAAATTTGAATTCTCATTCAATAAAACATGAGTCATTGTTGTACCACTAAAGAAGTCGTGTGAAGAGAATCCTTGCCAAAACGTTTGGATGACCGATAACTGAGAATTCTAATATTGACGCAAGTTTACATAAATTTTATCACAAAATTGGAATTAGATCCTGAATCTTAAATTCTCATCTTGATGTCAACTAGCTTCAGATAACCAAGATAAGTAAAACTATCGAGAGAGATAAAAAAGGTGTTTTTTCAATTTCATCTTTACAAAAAGATGTCAATAAAGCAAGTGTATGAAAAAAGTAAACGATCATGTAGGAATGCACAAAACTGATCAAGAGAAGGGAAGAGATTCATTTTATTGATGACGATAGTAGTGATAAAAACAATGTCAAGAAGAAAGTTTTAAAAAGTAGTTTTCATACAAGAGAGATCTATCTATCTAAGCAAAATGAATAAATCAATCAAGTTTATTTATTGTGTCTGAGATAAGAAGATGTTGATGAGGAGTCCTATACCTTCTATTTTCCTTCCATCTTATCTCTTTTTCCCTCATTTTGGCAATTAGCGTGCAGAAAGAGAGATAAAAAACATGTCATTTTATAAATCAAAGTATAGAAAAAATATGAATTTTTTGTCATGTATGTTTCTGTTTGATGAATTAATTGAACTAATTTCAACATACTTCCAGAATGATTCTCAGACAACAGTCTGTAATTGAATTTATTGCAAAGAGGAATTCATTTGATCTCTTACCATCTCTGGAAAAGTTTATTCTACAGCAATAATATATTTTACCTTATGGAAAAAAATATTTTTGGTATTGAAGAATCTTGACGATTTCTTGCAAAGCTAGAAAATTTATTAGTATTCTCCTCATCAGATTGTCAGGAGAAGAAAATTGTATTTTTGGAATCCTATGATGATTTGGGGCCATATTTTTAATGCACTACCCTACCAGTTTTGGTGCTCGAGAAAGCACACGCCCAGTTTTTGACTCGTGAAACTATTTTCTTATTATAATCCTACTCTTAAGTAAGCCGAGTATTTTCGAAAATAATAATTTATTGGTCACCTGCTAATCAGATTATAGCTTCAGGCTATATCCGCTGGAAATTTTTGATACAGGTTCTAATTTTAATTAAATTATCCTTTAACATGTTTCATTATAATAATGCAATTAAATACTTCCATAATGTAATTAACCGTTTCGTAGTTCAGGATTTATCAAAAGAGATCCCTATTTCTTATCTATAAAAAATATCTCCAAGAATCAAGATCAAAATCTAATAAAGTTGTATCATGAAGGGAATTATAACAGCCTATCCTCTGAAGGGTAGAGAAGGAAACAGTTGGTTGAATGTATTTTTTAAAATTAATACTGACAATATCAACAACATGTAGATGTAACTAACCACATTTACACGGTGTATCCAACATATTAAGAAGAACTTTTACTAGCAGTACACTACTAAAGTACATGGTGATGATAGTTTCACTATTTTGATATTCTTTAAATCAAAATTAAAAGTTTCTTCAGGTTAAGTATCGTTATTTATGAGTAGACAGAACATAAAGCCA
The DNA here is from genome assembly GCA_012064415.1 of Gyrodactylus bullatarudis. Lineage (NCBI taxonomy): Eukaryota > Metazoa > Platyhelminthes > Monogenea > Gyrodactylidea > Gyrodactylidae > Gyrodactylus > Gyrodactylus bullatarudis. The sequence continues at coordinate 178,646 of SSNU01000295.1, read as the reverse complement.
GTTGCATGAAGATTAAAACTGATTATTTTGACAAAAAACTCAATATTTTGAATTCCCTGATGAAATGAGGCCTTGAGTTGATGAAATAAAAAAATTGGGCCATTTTTTCAAATTTCAAGAATGCGCCAAATCTCCACTTTATGAACTTTACATCGATTTCGAAGATTTGAAGCAGTTTGATCAACAAAAGACAAAGAATTCGAATTTGGCCATAAAGGTTGAGAGAAATTCGCCATACCCAAGAAAAAGTTAAACTTCTAAATTCTGAAACATTTTACTTCGTGATAATCGCAAAATTCGAATGGTTCGGTTTCCTTTGATAATAAAAAAATGACTGATTCTCAGTTACTAATAGTCATCGAATCGCTTTGAGTCTAATTGTTTTCACACGCTTTCTTCAGTGACAAATTCATCGAAACGTTTGGAAGACCAATTTTGTTTAGAATTTCAATCATAAACGTTTTGATTCAAAATTCATTGAATACAATGAAAAAATTTGTATTCTCTATTTAATAGGGCCTCACAAAAGTACTATTTGGTCCATTTTTACTCTGGACAAAGGACTGGCTGAGTTTTGATAATCTGAAGGAAAAATCGGCTTGTTCCATTTTAAAGATAGCTGGTACAATTTGGTACTAAATTGTTGCCACGGTACTATTTTGTACTATTTTATGAATTAATTCTCAGATTATAGCATTCCTCAACAAGTAAACGACTAATCACAATTTTTTATGAAATAATAACTAGATTCCTAATAATATAGAGATTTCATGAACTTTGTTGGAAAATATTCCTTTTATAATTTAAAATTTCAACTAAAAGGATTTATTTGGTGAAATATGCGCTATAACAGCTGAACGGTCGTTTTCTATAATGAAAAATCAGAAATTTGATCACACAAGATTTTTTTGATTTTGCAAGAATTTACGGTAAAGTACAATTTTTTACTCAAAATCCCTTGAGTTTTCTATAAAGTTCTTCTTTATACTTATTTTCAGCTCATGAGAATCTATTTATTAATTTATTTTGTTTTATTTAATTTTAGCCCTACTCATTAGCGATTACTAATCGCCGATTACTAATCACTGATTAGTCATTAAATATGAGTTCAAGCATTGCTTGGATCAGGATAAAGTTCAAATTGTCGTAGAACAGATTGTTGAGCCAATCAAGACAGCAAATAGGCATAAAACTCGATTCAGCTTAGTCCAATGTTATTTACTGAACAAATCTTTATTACCCGATTATTCAACTTTACCGTATTGATGATGTTAAAACTCGTTAAATTTCCTTTTTACATGTGCTAGAACATTCATGTCTGATGAAAAGACAACCGGATATAGACTATAAAATGAATAAATTATTCGTCTATTTTTAAATCTTTATACTTATCAGGGATATAATGTCTGATCGTGAAAGGGATAAAGTTTAAAATTCTCTCATGAGTTAATAATAAAAGATTTTTGGCAAGTCTGAGAAATATTTAATTCAATTGTCTAAAGTATTCAGTACTCACATTGAGAAATTTTGGATTTATTGAATATGAAAATAACACTCAAGAGTGTTTCTATTTGATAGACAAGAATCCATTGTTTTCATGAATGTGAATGAGGTATAAACTCTTTACTCTCTTATTATTTATTAGTTATTTGGATTGTACAATATTGAAATTGCCAGGATTCTGAATGTTCGAAGAATTTTTAAAGTTAATGTCCACTTGTGGGGACGCTAAGAACATCATCGACATAGAGGTATTAAGCAGTGTACGTTTTATATACACACCTAGTCAATATGAAGATGGGAATTTATGATTTTTTCAAAAATTTAAATTTTTATTGAGTTGAAAATTGATCATGATTTTAGAGTGAGAGAAGGATCGAAAGTTGATTAGGATCATGAATAGAAAAGTAAACAGATTATCGTCATGAAACTTGAATTGCTTGATGATTAAAAATTGTGATTATGAAAGATGAGTTTTGGCAAAGGAATATTTTACATTTTAATCTTCCTAAAGAATTTGAAGATCCATTTTTTTCTGCTTTGAAACTCAGAATCCATTACCAAGTTCATCAACACTTATTCTTGCGCTACTGAATTTTTTTACTGAGGCTTGAAGGGTTAGGATACAAATTCATGGGGACGAAATATTGCCAATTCTTTCTCGATCATCAGAAATTCGATTTAAAGAAAAAAAAACTCAAATTTTATTTTCATCACAAATCTGTTAATTGAACGAATCTTTTTTTGTCAAACTGTCATTCAGAAAAATTAGCGATTAAATGAAACAGAAAAAAAGAATTTTTCCGTTGGATTCATGATGAAAATTTTGAGTAACTTAATCTCTGTTGGCTTGTGAAATATTATTATTGGCAGATGACCTTAATGATCATTCTTTATCGTTGCAGTTACTCGGACAGGAATTGTCGAAATTTTATCGTTAAAATCTTTCGAAATTCAAGAGATAAATTCTAATAAACTTTTTCCAAAAATCCGTTTTTCAAAATTACTGTACAATAAACAGTTTTTTTTAATGTAGAAATCACTAACTCTAGGTGTGAGAAGACAATCCTCATCAAGATAGATTTCATATGGACATTTTGATAATCTGTGACCACACTTTGCTAGTAACTTGAAGAGTTTTTCTTCATATGAGTAGATTTTATTGGAATATAACCCATCTTAATTCAAAAATTTTTCAAACGTTACTGTCAAGTACCGTCTTCAGTGGGATGATACGATCAACATCTAAATAATCTTCAATGTATCTAAGAACTAAATCTTTACGATTATGTTTTTCGGTCATTATAAAATTTTTGACGAGAAGATTCTTTTTTGAATAAAATACCCTAGTTCAAGTCTCAAGCGGGAATCTCAAATTTATTTAAAAGATAATAGCTATCAGATTAGCTTCTTTTTTCCAACACCTCTACCAGACAACTTGGAGTTTTATCAAGATCAAGAAATAAATGCAAATGGACACCCATAACTGGACTAGTTGTATTTTTATCACCCAGATTTTGTTTGCTACCTGTTATTTTTTCTTTTTAATTTATTCTCACCACAGTGATAACCTTCTTTTTTCCTCTCTTATTTGTTGGAGACACTGTAATTTTTTCAATTACAATTTGTAACATTTTTAATTAATCTTTTCCCTGGTTGAAATGATTCGAATTTTCGGACAAACTTTATATATATATCCAGTCAGAAGGAAGATTTCTTGAATTTAATCAAGGCTCATGCGTTAGTAGATTATAACAATGGTATCCCCGCCACCCGTTTATCGAATTAACTTTTAAAACTCATCATTGTACAACTTGAATACATGTCTCTGCCAATGTCAACTTCTTTTATTATACCTATCACTTCTAGTAGAATTGTTATCATCTTTGGATAAGAATTGAAATTTCAATCTTGTGAAAGTTATCTGATAGTTATCAGATACCTATAGGTAGAACTTGTCTGATGAATAGATTGATAAATATTAGACTTGGACGAAATTTTACAAAATACTTAAATCGCCCATCGATATGAAAAAATCTAATCTTCAAGTATTTAAATATAATCCCAACAAATTTCACTTCAAAATACCTTTCCATGCTTCTGGAATAAGATAAACGAAATTGTGAAAATTTTCAAATTTAGAACGTTTTTTATTGTTTTATATTTATAATTCTAACTTGAATTCACATTATTTCTTTACATAAAGTTGTAAAAATGACTTAAATCTTATTAAAATACAGTTTTCAATAGTAGTTTTTTCAATAGCTCAAAACTAAATTTCTCTTATTTTTCATGAATATTAAAATTTTGATAGGTCAAAAACATTTTAAAATTAAAAATTTTCACAATTTTGTTAATTTTATTCCAGAAGCATGGAAAGGTATTTTGAAGCGAAATTTGTTGGGATTATATTTAAATACTTGAAGATTAGATTTTTTCATATCGATGGGCGATTTAAGTATTTTGCAAAATTTCGTCCAAGTCTTATAAATTTAGTTTTTAAAAAATTTAAAAATTATTCTTCTTACTCGCTAATCATAAAATCATAAGATCAATTTTTGATTGAGGAAGAATCGTATGAAGAATCTTTAAACAAGAAACGAATTCTATAGTATTTTCTTTATGATAAACTTTCTCTCATAAATCTGACTGGTTGAAGTCGCATGTACTCCAATTATTGATAATGCTTCAGGAAATATTCATTAAAACTGTTTATTAAACAGTGTTACTAGAGAATTTCTGGTTGAAAATTATTAAATTAGGATGATCTATCAAAATTATAATGTTAAAACCTGGTTTTCTTATCTGCAAATGGAACTAACTTGATATGAATATATTCAAGTATACTTGATACGTACCTGACAAGATGGATGGAGAAACTAAAAATTCGGCTTGAGTATTAATTCAAAAGAGTAGAATTAAGATGAATCAATGATGATAAGTTGAGGGAATAAATTTCAAATAAATCATCTATATATATAGTTATTTCGACACTAAATAATAAATATTTTCTCATTTGGAAGAGGATAAAACGATGAAACTCAGCGATTTCTCACACATTCCAGTTTTGTCGAGGAAAGGCACATTCACAACATCAATGGGAAGGGTAGCTAATGGAATGAGAATGATTAATTGCGTCTTTTCTGAGGGGATAACGCGTGTGATAGAGGCGTAATAATAAAAAGAGGGATTGTCTCTCTATTCCTGATGATCTTAGACATAAAATAATTCTCAAAAATAAATTAAAAGACCCCTGGATTTTATCACGCGCAATTGTGTAAATTTGAAAAAGATTCAAATGTAATATTCTTTTGGGACACAGTGTGAAGTGCAACAATTTCTTGATGAATCTCAAGCATGCTTTTAAAAAAGGCATAAAATTATTCCCTGGGGTTTTCCTTTTATAAAATAAAATTAACCTATTTAGAGATTTTGGGATAAACTATTCATTTGATCTAATATTTAAACTATCTTATTGAATATTTCAGTTTAGATAGGCTAACTTTTAGAGAATTCGGGATAATAATAAATTTCCTAGAATAATGAATTTTTAAACCAAGAAATTTTCAAATTTATGTATTTTGTACTTTTAGGTCACAGATAGATGTTTGAGACTCGCATGTTCCAAATTATTTTAGAATAAGGATTTATTCATAATAAATTTGAAATTCTTATTTTTCTAACCTAATATTATCCGAAACGATGCACTAATAAAGTCGAACGGACTACAAATCGAACGTAAACAATATTTTCTCATTTCAGATTATTTTGATTGAAATCGGTTTAATTGAGTATCGAATCACTGACATTTGCCTTATTTACTTTATTCCAATGTTGATCTCAGAATGCCAATTTTCTCACACCTTTTTATGTTTCTATTAAAGAAGCTTTTATTTTCTTTCATTAATGGGTAAGTTATAATAGTGATATATGTCATAACAATATGATGATGATGAGGATAAACTATATAGAAAAGCTATTCTTCATGATAACAATCGCATTAGTGCAATTTACCTTAGCTCTTGTTAGTTATCTCAAGTATATATAGAAATTTCTAAATAATCACAAGGTCAATCAGTAGTAGTCCAACAAATTCTTTTTAACATTTCTGAAAAATACTGTCATGAGATTTTAAAGATTCCTTTCAACTCCCACTTGTTCAATGAGGATCAAAAAACTCATTTTAAAAAATATTAGGAGATTTGACATGGGGATTGATATTAGGCTACAATGCAAGAGATCCATGTTGCTGCACATTGACGCGGATTATTCCTAAATGCTCTGAGTGGTTTTTAGACATCACTGACATTAACCTACTAGCAAAGTGTGGTAACTGGTTATAACATTGCGCAAATGAATATATCTTAATGAAGATTGTCTTCTCACACCTAGATGTCAATTAATATTCAACTCACGATGACAGATGTAAACGCGTTTCATCCTTACTAGGAGTTAAGAGTTTGCCCCTCACTGAGGGGCCCTCAGTGACATGGGCTTATTCATTACTGAATAAGACGAACCTGGGGTATATGTTACCTAAACACCTAGAACAAAATAATTAAGGGATAAAATTTTAAAGTATAGATGCTGCACTTTATTACAATAAAAAGGATTTTTTTATTATTACTAGTTTGTGCATAAAAGACCTATGATTGAATTAGATAGAATTTCATAACTATTAAAAACTTTTGAAATTGAAAAAATTAAATTAAAATTAAATTCAATAATTTGATATTTAAAGGGCTTATCAATAGATGCGACTTGGTTGTTAACCATCTCAACTAAGAAGTGAGTCATTCATCACATAGAAGATAAAAACTATGGGTATAACAGATATCAAAGTAAGAAATCCTTCCAAATTACAATACACAGTGTTTGTCTTATTAGGGAGTTGTCAATACCATTATGATTATCTTATTGTATCTTCTCCTTTTTTCTGTAAGTTTATATTTTAGGTTATCTATCAACCAGCAAAACCTACACAAAATATTCAGTTATATCCATCAGTATTGATTACTTTCTGCGAATGATGTTGGAGAAAATCTCTCTGATAAACAGATATGTGTGAGCTTTTTATCAGGGGTAGCAATCTTGTCAGATAAATTACAGTTTCATCAACTTGTCAATGTCTAACTAAAACATTCATTCGCTAAAGTAAGAAGATGATACCTTTATGATACTATGATAATGTAGATTATTTGACACTGATTTTTAGAATTAAACTTGATGGCAATACAATATATTCATGATAAAATCATGAATACAAAATGTATTTGACTTTGACTCACCAAAGCAACGAAGTGAGAAGCTGCCATACTCAATCTAAAGCATACAGTTGTACCCCAGTTTTGGTATATGAGAAATCGCACACCCTAATTTTCCTATGAAAAATAGATTTTACTCATCATAAATCATGTAGTAGAGCAAGTTTTTATGGTCAAAATTTTAGTCTCAATTTAGAGAGAATTTTCTCCTGATTCGATCAGTACCATTAAACCCTATTGAATTTGTCCACTGAGCATAAAAAATCTTGAAAATAAACTTTGATGGCAATTTGTAACCTTCAAAAGGTAAAAATGCAATAATTACAGTCTATAATTATGAGTTACAATAGCTTCATAATAAAATCTTTATGTCTAATTAAAAATCAATGACGAATTCTATCAAAAGTCGTTTCAGTGTCTTTATAAACATTCCTCAATTACTGGTCTAGTCATATTTTATTTGCAAAAATATTATTGAGTAGGAAAAGTTTTGACGAAAAAAGGATGTGTTCAACTTTGTAATTCTGTATAAAATTGAATAAATTTTGTATCGTAGCCTTTTTAATTTAGATAAAATTCAAACAGTAGAGTAATAATAATATATAAATTGATTTAAATGTAGAAATTACAGTATTTCAATATTAAACTTACTAGTTGGCGTGGACTCTGGTTAGTACTGTATCGATTTGGAATCTAACCATAGTCTGGATTCGTTTCAACGTTTCTAGCTGCTAGAACCGTTCATCTGGTTATATTAGACAACAGTTACCCCCTCTTATTTCTCTCTAAGTTTACTTTGAATCGAGTTGGTCTTTTTATTATCGATGACATGAAAACTCATCGCAAGGGATTCGTTTTCATTTCGTTTGAGAAAGTGTCATGTTCCACTTTTGGAACTATGGGTTCTTTGAAATTTAAATTTGGCTATTTCAATCTTCAATGATTTTCCTTCGGCAAAATTGAAAACGAAAGAAGCCCAATAAACAGTATGTGTATTACACACAGGTTAGCCTGCTTAACATTGGATAAGAAACACAAGGAAAAGACTACTACGACAATAGACCTGATTTAATTTCTTAAATCATAGGTATAACAGAAAGCAGGATTATTAAGATTTTGAAAGAAAAAAAAGTAAAAGACGGAAAAAAAGAAAATATGAGACAATTTATGGTGGAAAATCTTTTTCTATTTTGCCCTGAAGTAGTCATAAGAATAAAAAAGTTGAATGTATTTGTCTAACCGATTTTCTTGAATTTATCGTTACTAATTTAATCCCCCTCGATATGATAAATTTAATCTTCAAGTATTTTAGCATTATCCCACCAATTTTCGCTTCAAATACCATTTTATGCTTCTGGAATAAGATTTAAAAATTGTGAAAATTTTCGAATGAAAATGGTCTTTAATTTTTTATTTTCATAATGTTAACTTGAGTTTTAAAAAGTTGCAAGAATGACTTAAATCCCATTAAAATTGGTTTTTCAATAGTTAAAAACGAAATTTTTCTTATTTTTCATTAATATTACAATTTTGATAGGTCAAAAAACGTTTTTAATTAAAAAAATTTCACAATTTTTAAATCTTATTCCAAAAGCTTGGAAAGATATTTTGAAGCGATATTTGGTGGGATTATATTTCAATACTTAAAGATTAAATTTAGAGTTAATTCCAAAATTCACCCCAAAGGAAAAAGTTTTACTAAAATAACCCCAAAATTTTCAAAATTAATTTTATTCAATACTAAAATTCATAAAACTTTATTTCAGCACTTGATTTTTTACGGCTTTTGCATTGTTTTTTTTTATTTTGCAAGTTTCAAGTTCCGACTCCTTCAGATTCTCAGTGTCACAAAGCATGATAATCTCCGAGATTACTTACTCAAGGAGATTACTTTGTATTCGTTTGGAACGTAATTTTCAAGGGAAACTTCTAACTTATTAGCCATGACACTTACATGCTTACAGGGATATTCATTAATTTTTGCAAAACATTAAGAACATTGGACTTCATTGAAATTAGTGACTTTTATTTCACTTTTATGAGAAACATAAAATTAATCCTCTTCAGAGGTAGCGAATATTTGTAAGATTCGCATAAGTTTTTTTCCATCCAAGGTTCTATATAAGGAAAATCTCTCTTTCAATCTTAGAGTAGAAGTTTAACCGTTCAAAAAATTCATCTGAAAATAAATCTGGTAGAGAGGTGTATTTTGAAATAAGAATGATTGATTTGAGGAACCGTTGAAATTTTCATTGGGGTCATTTTTGGGGTTGTTTTTGGAAAAATACTTCCTTTGGGGTGATTTTTGAAATTGACCCTTAAATTAATCATATCGATGGGGGATTTTAGTAATTTTGGAAAATTTCGTCTAAGTCTTCTAATTAGTGATTATAATGATACACTTTCGTGATTCAACAGCAAAGATTTATTGATCCCCTATCTGACCCTATATATAACATTTATGTGATTTTTCAAATTTTGATCCTGTATAGAAGACTGCTATTAGCAGTATTTAATCAATTTAAATATTTCTAACCAAAGAAATTTTTCGTTAAAAAAGTAGAATGACTCAAATTTGATCTTTAGCTGAAACGCTGATTATGCAATGCATAATATGCATCTACAATTAGTTTAACCGTAATATTTGAATTATCCAGATATGACTACTATTTACCTATGACCCGGCAAAGTAGGCTTTTAGAAATAACCGATGATCATCATAGAAATTTTGATAGATTCGTCATTTTGAAATATCAAATTTCATCGACTTTCAAGTAGGGAAAATGATGAAAATTTTTCATTGAAAAATTCAAAATTTGATTTTTACACGATTATGGGGTGATTCTTAAAACCATATTCAGCATATTTGATTTCTTTGAGATTCTAAAAACCAAATTTTGATCACTCTCTCACATTGAAATCAAAAAAAATTTTCAACTCAAAGTTCAAAAAAATGGAAATTTGGCGCTAATTCAAGATTTCAAATTTGCCGTATTTTCCTTAAAAATTGATTTTTTTATGAATTTATTTTCTCCCTATCGTGACAGAGGGCCGCATGATCTAGATTCCAAAAAATCTTGATCATATTTGATTTCTTGATGAAAAAATTGAGAATTTTGTAAAAATCATAAATTCTTATCTTCATATTCAATAGGTGTATATGATAGAGCTGAGTTTTTTTCCAATACCAGGAGATTTATAGATTTTCTATCAAATGTGGGCAACAACAAGTATTTTTCAAGGCTTAAATGAATCACACATTATTACACTTTTTTTGAGAATATGCACACCCCGTTTTTCATAGAAGCCAGAATAAATATTTTTCCTCCTGTATCTGCTAATAATTATTAGTTTGATCAATCTTATAAGTAATTCGAATGATGAGTGCATGAGTTTCAACTTTTTTAGATTCTGCCACTGGTGCACTTTTATAAGCAATAATGAGTTGCTCAATAGAATCAGTAATATGTATATATAATGGAGAACAATGAAATTACTAAATTTTTCACATGATAGATGCTAAAATAATTTCTCCTAATCATTTTCATTATAGTGTAAGTGATTTAAATATTAAAGCTAATTAATATGAAGATGGGAATTTATGATTTTTACAATTTGATTTCTTTGACTAATCGTGATCTTAAAAATCAACTTTTGATCATTCTCTCACTTTTAAATCAACAAAAATTATCAACTCAAAGTTCAAAAAAATGGGAATTCGGCGCCATCGCTTGATTTGAAATATACCATAACTTTCCTAAAATTTGTTTTTTTTCAAATTATTTTTCTTCCGATCCTGAAAGTGGAACCTACAATCTAGATTCCAAAAGATCTTGTTCAAATTTGATTTCTTGATGAAAAAAATTTCTAATTTTGTAAAAATCATAAATTCCCATCTTCATATTAACTAGGTGTATTGAAAAGCTTTGAAATCTCCGATGGTTACTTGAAAATAATAATATCAAATATGAGATATCATTGCCACTTTAATACAGAATCAATACTATTCGATCAAAGTATTTATTCTGAACTATGAAGTTGAACATTTTAGAATCGAGAAATCTATGCATATTGCCTACAATGGGACTTATAGGGTTTAAGCGGAAGCATTTTTCTTATCATCAATTTTCTCAAAACTTTCTTTACCTTCTTTGACCATATAGAATTGAGTAAATCACAATTTCTTCAATGCTCATCCTCAATCTGTAATAACAAAAGAGAATTTTCTCCTACGTACTAACTTTCGTTTTTATGAAATATGAACTTTAAAAGTCTCAGACTTTGTTTGTTTCATCCACTCAGTTTATAATCCCATATGTAAAACAGATCTCTAGCGTATATCTTTGAACTAAAAAAAATCTACTCATATGACAGTTAAAATTTGTTTATGAAATTCTCGCTTTTTTGATGTAGCCACTTGAGAGTTTATTTTATCGAGATTTTCAAGAGATCCATTTGATCATGAATATTCCCGAATCAAATTTTAATTTCAGTCAGTTTTTATCTCGATTAGTTATCAGAATGGATACAAATTTAATTTTACTTTCAATGTTAATACCAACCAGTAAATTGTCAAGATTACACAAATAATAATTAGTAAACCCGATTGATATAAAAGGTGAAAGTTTACAATAAAAGTTTGGGTCCCCTTTTTGATAATTTAAAAATTCAAATTCTTCGATTTCCCAAAATGATGAGAATTTCTGTGAACTTCTTTGCCTGAATTTGAATCTCTGGTCTAATTTTGATCTTGAATATTAGCATTTCATTGTTTAAATCTCCAAAATCGATAAAAATTGGGACACATTCTGATTTCGTACGACCGGATTCAGAATTTTTTTATCTCAACAACTTACGGGCTTATTTCATCATGGAATTCGAAATTCACTATTCCTGAGAATTTGTAAAAATAGTAAATTTTCATCCTCATGTCAACTAGCTTCAAAATTTACAAAGATTTCATTGCTCCTACAATTTGGAAAGTTAATTTTAGGAAAAATATCGAAATTTAACCTATTTTATCATTTTCTTCAACGACCAACAGGTGTAATTAAATTTTTAAAACCTATTCGATTAAATAAATCATTGCAAAGGGCAAAAAAACTGAACATCTTCGAAATTTTTTTCAGAATTCGATGAGGAATTCATTGTGATAATATTTCTACATCCTCACAATGAGTTCTCGTTTTTTTACCAAAACTAATCTTCAACTATTTAGTACCAAAAATTTTCTTTCATGACTCGCATTCAATCTTTATTGACTATCCTACGGTTCGTGAATACGCTGATCAAGAATCTACAGTTGTGCTAACGCTTTTATATTTAGTTCAGGAGTTATCGATCAAGAATTAGGTCATTTTTTGATCAAAAATTTGAAAGCTTTAGCAAATTTAAATAGAGTTCAACCGATTGCATATCCGAATTCTACATGCATGACCTTGAGAAATAGGTTTTCAAAAAACTTTTATTCAAAAATTAAATATTCGGGAAAAAACAACTTTCTTTGAAGAAGTATAACACTCTTAACATCATAATTATAATCCAGAATTCGATTGTGGTTCATGGTTCTTTCATGGTTTCCACTAAAATATTATTTAATATTTTTTGACACGTTTTACATAAAACTTCAAAATATGAATTAATTCTTCATATTCTGCCACTTGAAAAAGGGTAAGTTGATCTCATGAGAATTTTATAAGGTTTTAAATCATTTCATGTTCCATGATTTATTTATTAAAAAATCTTTACATGATAAAGGACACGCATTACTTGGAATAGAAGAGGAAATCTAAAATTTATCTTTCATGATAGCTGGAGGCTAGCAAGGGTTTCTCTCCAGAATTTGATGACTTTGTTTCTCCGTTATCTCCCATCTCCTCCTCTTAAAGTGCGTTTTAAATTTTGTTTTTTGATTAAACATTTTGGTATACAATAAAAAATAAGTTTTATGTCCCTTATGAGAGAGGAATAAAGGTTAATCTTGATTGAAGAAAAACTAATTAAGATTGCTTTGTATGATATATTCGTGAATTGTATTTCATAATTCTCGAGAAATTGAAAGAAAAATCTAGTTGATCTCAAAATAACCATTCAATAAACTCATCTATACACAGACCATCTAGTTATTTTTTATCATTAAAAGTAAAATTCACAATTGATCCATTGTGAATTGGCTTGAAATTCACACCTCAAGAAGATCAGACTGATAAAAGTTATAGCTAGTTAATATGAAGATGGAAATTAATGATTTTTACAAAATTCTAAAATTTTTTATCGAGAAATCAAATTTGATCAAGATCTTTTGTAATCTATACCTTTTCCAGAGCTAGTTGCAAGTTAAGAATTTTGATTTAAAATTTTTTCATTCTGATTAGCAAAGGGCCAGAAGAGAGAAGTAATAGGGGGTTGGGGATTAATTATTTTTATAATTTTCAATCTGAATTGAAATTTTTGCATTATAAATTCATCATTTTTCAATCCGAACTGAAAAATATTCATTCTGATTAGATCATGAGGCCTCCTATTCCTATATCAAGAGAAAAAAATTTTGAAAAAATCAGCTTTATGGCATATTTCAAATCTGGAAGTAGCACCAATTTCCCATTTTTTAGAACTTTTTAAGTAGTTTTTTAGAGTAGTAAAATTTTGCTGATATCAAAAGTTAATTTTTAGTATCACCATTTGACAAAAAGATCAAATATGTTGTATCAGAGATTTAGAATCAATAATCGGTATCTATGGATGAACACTCTCATCTAAAGGGTAATTATCAAACAAACAAAAAACAATATAACGTAAATAATGAGTTAGATAACTTTTTTTCTCTACAGACAGATTCCCGAAGAAATTACGTAGCTTATGAAAAATAAGCTTAATCAAGTGTTAGAAAAAACGATTTCTTAAGCAATAAACAAATTAAATGTTTCACACAACCAGAAATTAGCATATTGTCTGTCTACCAGATAAGTTCTACTCTGTTGATTTCAAATTTTAGATGAAACTACTCAGAGTATTCGACAATTGAAAAGTACTTTAGACAGAAGCATTTGATATAAGCACAGGGATATCTGATCTTGTCTATTTCTCTATCAACCGAATCTTGGAATAAAATTGGATTGATATGGTGGATAAAGATAGACAATCACAAAATAAATGGATGCCGAAAACCATAATGGGAATGCTGGGTTAATTCATCCTACTACAGCTTTATTTCATATTTTCATTCTGGTTTTGTTGTTTTTGGAGAAATTTATAGATTATCATCAAACTTGTTGAAATTCTATACTATTCCATAGACTTCATATTACTTTAAATTTCTTTTGAAGAAACATGGCAATTTAGGCAAAAATATGATTCACACCTCTTAGAATATTCCAAAGCTATCATTTGGCGAGTACTGCACAATTTTTAAAGAATTGAATATAAAGCAAGAAGTTTAGAAATCAGTAATTTTTTGAGTTGGAGCCAAATTCCATTCTTCGAACTTTGAGTTGAATTTATTGATCAATTCAGACTAAGTCAGGTGGTCAGAGGACATTTTTAGGATCACAATCACAAAGAATGTACTTTCCAACGGTTATGAGGGGATTCTTAAAATTTCAGTTGGGTCCCGTTGTCTAAATGTGGACCTCTAAACGGCTTTTGATCAATTATTACTTTGAAATCTGCAAAAATAATTAAAATCAAAGTTAAAATTTGTCATTTCGTTGTCATTCGTCTTTTAAAGTTCTGACGGGAAAAGAATTATTCAAATAAACTTAAACCCACTGCTTGAAATTCGTAAAATAAATTTTAAATGTTTATGAAACTTGAGTATAACTCATAAAGGATTGATGGAATATAGAAAATAATTTTTTCAATTCAAACACCAGTTAAAATCTTCTTCAAGATTATTTGAATCATTTTTATTTTACACATTTTTCTCAGACAAAACGAATTTATCAATTCTTACATCAGAATAGGAATTTATCAGAGTAAGAACAAATTATTGAAGTTATTCAGTTGATTAATTGTATTAAAAAACTGTATTCATTTGAATTCGGTTCTTCTATCAAATTTTTGTTCCTAATAGAAAGGACTCGTTCATCCATAGTATCCCCCCTTGTTAAGCTTAACCCCTTCAAAACTCAATGAAAACTGAGAGTGATACAGAACTATGAATAATTTAAAAAACAAACAATAATTCTTTTGTTTTCCCCTCGCCAATATATCCCTTTAACGTGAGCACATCTTCAACTGAAAGAGCAATTCTTTTTTTCAGTGGCTCTTATGCAAGATATTAAAGAGAGAGTGTGGGATGGTTATCAAACTTTTTTTATTACACTCAATAACATGACCCCAAGGAATATTTTCTCTTTTCCACAAAAAAAGAATAATCTAATACAAGATAGATGGATATATTGCTTACATATTTCTTGTTTTCTCCTCAAGGAGTTGTTTGAGTTATGTTATGAGACACAAGAGCACAGTGTCTACGTTGGTATCAATGGCTGGGTTATCATCATGTAAGATGTGGTATCATAAAATAATATTTTTATTTTCCCCTCGTAATCCTATTTCATTTCATGAGTCATTTAAATGAAATAGCTACTAGACTATGTAGAAATGTGGCGGTAAATTTATGAAAAATGATACAATTTGCGTACTTTATTTTTAGATAGGAATACTCTGAATTATTATCATTACGTTTTATATTATTGAAAAAAAAAATTATTATTTTTTCACTTGATTCCAATCAACAGAATAGACAACATCTAAAAATTTATACCACCCCTGGGGATTGTATGAGAGCATTTATATTGGGAATATAACATTTTTTATTCTTATTTTGATTTAACAGATTATAATCATTTAAAAGATATTTTTGAAATAAATACTCATCAATGAACTAAAGACAGATATTTATAAAGACAGATGTATGGGTTCTTACTTCAGATCTACAGCTAGTTAATATTTTTTGTCAGTGCAGGTGTATCGTTCACCGGAACAGGTTCCTTTCATGCGACTCCTTTAATGTACTTGCGTTCATTCTCATGAAAATCTATATCTCCACCATTTTTGTCATAGAACAGACTGTCAGTAAGTTACTGAGGTCTCTGATGGCCCCTTCCGCGACACCATTCGATTGATGATACCTAGGCGGTGTGGTAATGAGCGTTGTTCCAAACTCGTTGAGGAACCTTCTCGTGTAATCGGCGAAAAAATTCGTTCCATCATGGAATTAATCAATTATAATTAGTCAAAGAAATCAAATGTGCTCAATAAGATTTTACGATTCATCCCCATCATCTTGTGTAAATCAAGTTCTGATATTTTGGCCATTTTTACTGCTTGAAAATCAATATAATTTAAATGACCCAAGATCCCTGAAAAATGACATAAAAACTTTTTTAGTGATAAGAGGTTTCCTTGTTTTGAAATTCAATTTTCACACGATGATGGGGTGATTCTTAATCTCTGATACAGCATATCTGATCTCTTTGTCAAATGGGGATGCTAAAAATCAACTTTTGATCACACTCTCGATATGAAATCAAAAAAAATTTTCAACTAAAAGTTCAAAAGACAGGAATTAGCTCGAGATTTGATTATTTTCTGAAAAATCGATTAGGTGAAAGTGGGCCTCGTGATTTAGATTCCAAGCAAAATCATTGAGAATTTTGTAAAAATCATATTTACTAGATGTAGAAATCAGACGCACCAATTCTAGATCAAGTCATTTTTTCAATTTGATAATTTAGAAATTTAGAGCATGTAAGCTAGGGCTAGTGGTTAGAGTGTTAAAAACGTTATTTGAATGCTATTCATACTCAAATCATCTTGGATAATCCTATAATTACTCATTAAAATCTTTTGATCTTTAACTATATAATTCTCATAAAATTGTAGTTATATTTTAGATATTTGATAAGAATTCGGGGATAGTTTTATTCAATTAGTTGGACATATTCTTGTTTGTATTAACAGATTTTCTGAGGAATGTCATTTGGATGAGTTAGCTATCCTTCTAAAGTTTTGGACCATTACAACCTGAATGATTAAAGTAGATAATTTCTTCCTTTATTTTTTTCTCTCTCGCTTGTATAGAATTTGGATCAAATACTAATAATAATGATGATGATGATGATGATAGTGGTAATAATTAGATCATGGGAAATAATAATAAAAACGTTTCAGGCAATACTTCTTCATTTCTTCTCGATTCATATCTTCCTCTATATATTTATTATACCAAATATAAAGGGAGAATAATACAACTGCTAGATTTATCATTTGTACAGGAATGAATGGAATAGAAATTCATGAAATTATTCCTGGACTTGGTCAAGAAATTAGGACAATTTGTCATATGAGAAACCTCATCTCATAACTACATAATGTATAAAAAATAGAAATATTTCACCCTTTTATTTAAATACACTGTTTTATCGTTTGCCAACGGAAGCATCAACTTTTATCAAGCAGATTTTTACCAGAGTTAAATTTAAAAATAAAAGTTGCCGGGCTGTGTTGGGGGCTTGTGGAGACAGAGATCTGGTTGAGAATAACTGTTGCCTATCCGCTATAAAAATACCACTAATCATAGAATTAGACATCAAAGGACCTGAAATACCAGTGAATACTTCAAATATTTTCTCTACAAACAAGATCTAGCATAAAGCTAGTTGATATGTAGATACAATTTTTGCAAAAAACTAAATATTTTTTTCTCCGGATAGTCAGGTGCAGAATTATTTTTTAGGTCACTTTGTCAAATGAGTCCATGAGTTATTGGAATTAAAAATTTTCCGAAAAAAAATCAATCTGGTCGATATTGGGATATTTTTGAATTTTGACTTTTTCAACTTATTGCTGATTTCAATTATTTGAAGCGATTTGTCAATGTAATACTGAAACTTTGGATTGATAATTCGAATTTGGCCTCAGAAAACTCTCCATTAGTGTGGGAAATGGAACCTTTTGAATTTTCTGATAATCAAAAGGGGTAATAAATCAATATTTAAGTTTAACCTTTTCTTGAAAATAAAGATTTTCTCTGAAAGAAGCATTCCACAGTTAAATTTTAATACGTGTTTGTATCAATCCAAACACATTGATTAAATAGCAGAAAAACATTCATTCAGATCAAAAAATACAATATACACCGTTTTCGGAGGTTGTCCTAATTTTCAAGCTAACTATTTGTAAACATGTCATTGTATGGATAATCTAACAGTGCCAGTTTCAACAGTTTCGAAAAGAGATTTGAATTTTTTAATTTTACTAAAAAATTGAAATTTGAGAGATACTATCGAGCCAGAGCTTCTAAACCAGAAGAGGTAGCTGAAAAGTTTGAGACAACGAGAATTTTTTGCAAATTATTTCCGTCTTTTTAAATTTTAATGCGATCTTAGTAAACTTTTTAGAGTAGAAATAAGACTTACAATTTGATCAAACACAAATTCGAATATTTCTCGAAATCTACAGGCTTAACACTTTCAAGTCCATGGGCCATATGTGGGCCAAAATATTAGACCTAAAAATTTTTGTAAAATAAAGATCCAAAAAAAAGATACACACCATTAAATAGCCTGTTTATCAATCTTCCTGAAAAATGTTGGACCAAAAGTGATTTTATCAGAATTGACTAAATTCACCTTATTTATTTAAAATATCCTATAATTAATAGGTCGATAGGGAAAATGTAATGAAAAGTGTCGAAAAAACAGTTTTTAATTAAGGGTTATCAAATGATTTAAGGTTTCATTATTCATCTATGATTCATTCTGATTCCGAATATGAATTCATATTCAATGTTTCGAGTCATTAAATAGACTCGGACCTGAAATAAATATTTCAGAACCTGATAGACATACTGTTATAATTTTATAGAATATACAGGAAAAAAGTGTAACAGCTAGACTGTGTAATCAAGAGATTTTTTTCAACATTTAACAGTTTGGAGCTAATGGCTAATAATTGTGCTAAATTTTATTAATCTGCCCAGAGAAATCTACTCTTTTAAGATCCAATTCAAGTTTCATATCGAATTCTCCACTCGTTCTCCTAGTAAAATTATCATTATCATTGATATCTATTATTAAACATATTTCCTTTGAATGATACCGGAAGTATTTCATCTCGTTATTTGGAACTGAGGAAGAGAAATAAAACAAGTCTAACATTGATCAGAGTTTTTTTGTTTTTCCTAATTATTTCTTTGATCGTGGAGTACACAAAGATATTTTTTAAGGTTAGGATATCTATCCAATAATTTTTCCTATTCATATTTAAACTTAAAATTCATCTTCAATTTTAAATTTCTATTTCAAACATAAACCCTTGAATTTGCTTGAGGAAACTATGTCCATTTGATGTTACCTGAGATCACCTTAAAACCCTTTTTTACAATGCCTTTAAAATTTGGATTTTTCTGAAATTTCTTTTTAAAATGCATCAAATTTGATATGCCGAATAAAAATAGTGAACTAGTTATTTCTCATGGTGAAGTTCATTGAAAAATGGAGGCGCAAATTGACGTTGTTCAATTCTCTTCGTGAGTATTAGATACATACGTATATGGCAAGTTTGTCTTTCTCTTCTAATTATACTTAATTTTTCTTGGTCAATTTTAAGGGGTTGGAAAACTTTTGCCCTCCTACAATAGAGTACTGAATGAGAATATTCTGAATTCAAATCAAATTAGAAATTACTCAGCCACTGAAAGAATACAAAAGAAAGTGAAATATAAAGTTTGAATTTTTTTAAGTTTGATACTCATTAGTCATGAATAATGCTTGAAATTATCAATCTTTCAAATATGGCGTAATGTCCATGTGAAGAGTATCAAAGAGAGATGATAAGGAAAAGCCGCAATAAATTACATGTCTCTTTCAAGAGTAATGTACTCTCTGTTATATACGGTTTGATTTTTATTGAAATTCGAGATTTACATACAAAACATATTCTTTTATCATTAATAATAAAATCATAATACAATGTATAAAATTGTATATGGGTAATATTTCGCATATCCAGTGATGGTTCTGGACAACTGTTAAAATGGTTACTGTTTTTCCTTTTTTCCCTATTATTAATATACACTATGAGTTATACTTTTAAGTAGTTTGGGTATTATTAAATACATTCAGAGTACTTATTACTATTATTATTAATGGCTTTCAATGAAATTGTCTGAAAAGCAGAAGAAACATTATGATTTGATGAAATTATACAGTTTTCATGGAGAAACTTTTATGATATCTGTCTCAAAGTACATTTAATTTACATTTATCTATTATAAAACATGAATGATAATTCTAAATAGAGCTTCGTTAGTGTCTCATTAGGTAGTGAACCAGTTGGATAAAAAAATACATTTTAGATTGTACTTTAGGTGGTTACTCTGCTTCATTCCCAATGGGAATTAGGATTGAATAATTCTAATTCGGTTTCCAAAATACCTTCAGAAAACTTTGAGAACTTGATCATAAAAAAATCATTTATTAGAGATTCACGTAATTTTGTATATACGTCCGAAAATCCACTTATTTGCATTTAGGAATTTTAAAAAAATTGAAAAAACAAGAGGTTTATTAACACTGAAGTAATAGGGGGTTGGGGGTAAATATTTTTATTATTTTCAATCTGAGTTGACATTTTTGCATTCTGATTTCAAATTTTTGCATTCTGAATTCATCATTTTTCAATCTAAACTGAAAAATTTTCATTCTGATTTGCAAAGAGTCCCGAGAATTAATTAGGGGGGTGGGGTGATTATTTAACATTTTTCATTCTGATTTCAAATTTTTTCATTCTTAATTGATAATATTTCAATCTGAATTAAAAAAAATCAAAACTAATTTGAAAAATTTTTTTTAGCATTCTGAATTTTTTATTCTTTCCTCAATTTTCTTACGAAAAAAAACCTATTTCCTTCGACCAATGGAATTCTTTTAAGATGATTAGACTCTAAATACGTCATGATAATCATTCATTTTTAAAATGCCACGCTATCGTAAACACGATGATAAGGTTAGAGCCAAGATTTTGGAATTAGTTGAGGAAGGTAAACCCTGGAAGGAATTTGCTGCAAATTCTGATGTCCCGTATCATACAGCCTATAATTGGATCAAATCTGGAGAGATCCAGCCAAAATCTCGTGATGGTACAAATTCGACTAAAAAGACACCTGAAATCATGCATGCTATTATCCAAAAAATTGAGTCTAATCCTTCAATGACTCTTAAAGACTGCAAAGAATTTGTTCATGTACGTTATAATTTGGAAATTTGTCAATCCACTGTACTAAATTGGCTTGATGGAGAGTTTTATTCCTTAAAAGATGTTCGTAATATTCCGGTTGGAATGAATACATTGGAAAATAAAATTAAAAGAAAGGATTACGTTAAAAATTTGATGGAAGATCGGTCTGAAGGTCGTCATATAATTTGGCTGGACGAAACAAATTTTAATCTTTTCTGTAAACGAACACAAGAACGATCAAAGATTGGAGTCAGAGCTAATATAATCAATCCAAATTCAAAAGGTCTTAATTTACATTGCATAGGATCTATATCTATGAACCAACTGGTTCACTTCAAAATTAAAAGAGGTAGCTTTAAAAAACCTGATTTTCTCCTCTACATTAATGAATTGATTAACATTTCCAGTGATTCCGGTTTGTCTCCAATGACGATTGTAATAGATAATGCTCCAGTTCATTCAAGGATAGAAGAAGAAGTATTAGAAGATGATGTTAAAATTCTAAGATTAGCTCCATATTCATTCTTATTGAACCCGATTGAACTGATATGGAGCATTCACAAGTGTGAAATAAAAAGAATACTTGCCTTAGAAAGACCAACCATTCTTGAATACACCAGAGAAAATGGGAACTTATCAATCGCAGAATTTAGAACACAAACATTAGAACGAATTGCTGAAACAGCGAGAGAATCTATTACTTCTGAAAAGATATCCTCTTCTGTTTTCCATGTGGAAAGATACTATATTAAAGTTTTAGATGATGAAAATTTAGATGAGAATATTATACAATGAAATGTTTTTTTTATTTCAAAAGATTATAAATAAATTAACAAAGTAAGGAAAAGAAAAAGACTTTTTCAAATTAGTTTTGATTTTTTTTAATTCAGATTGAAATATTATCAATTAAGAATGAAAAAATTTGAAATCAGAATGAAAAATGTTAAATAATCACCCCACCCCCCTAATTAATTCTCGGGACTCTTTGCAAATCAGAATGAAAATTTTTCAGTTTAGATTGAAAAATGATGAATTCAGAATGCAAAAATTTGAAATCAGAATGCAAAAATGTCAACTCAGATTGAAAATAATAAAAATATTTACCCCCAACCCCCTATTACTTCTCTGGCCCCTTGCTAATCAGAATGAAAAAATTTGATTTTAGATTGAAAAAATTTTAAATTAGAATTTTTTACTTGCAACTAGCTCTGAAGAAGGTATAGAATGGTCTCGTAAGGAATTCTATTTTATTGACCAATATAAACAATCTCTATCACTTAGTTTTCAATTGTACAATCTTAATTTTTTTTAATATTTCATATTTATGGATAATTTATAATATTTGTAAACTATTTTTGGATTGTACTTTCTGTGATGGATTATTTTCATATTGTCCTTTATCTGTGAGTCTATTCACTATATCCCCTTTCTTAGACAGACGGAGTCTTGTTCAGCTGCCTCTGTTTTATTCTTTCGGATCGTCTAACTGCTATTTGATGATTTTTAACTTCGTTTTCTCGAATGATGGGTTCCATTGCCTTAAATTCCACACATTTTGATTGTTAGGGTTGGTTCTCTTTTGGTTGGCTTTCCTGGATTTCCTCATCTTCGTCATCGTAGTATTTGTATCGTTGCTCATCAATGCATTCTTCCTGGACGTCCTTTGGAGGTAGTATTAGAAAATCTGTATGGTTCTTTTGAACACACAGATCTGGTTTAATAGTAGAAGCTTTAGGAAATACGTATTCAGTGTTGATAAACCTCTTGTTTTTTCAATTTTTTTAAAATTCATAAATTTCCAAATTCATCGAGAATAGCTTTATTTTCGGTCATATTAATTGAAATCTAGATAAAAATAAGGCTCGATTTTGAATCAGCGCTCGGTTTTGATTCCCAACTTTTGAAGGGTCATTTTCGAATCAATAAAATGATTGTATCGTGGAAATTGTATGTTTTAAATCTACAAAAATAGCTTTTGCTACTATTCATCGTCAATTTATTAATAAAGAAAAAACAATTCGAAGAGATTTTGAAAAATGAACCCTTTATTTTCTTCAAATCCAAGTGCTAGATTATTATTCTTTACGAGAGTTTTCCACACTAAAAATCAATCAATAAGTATTTTAAATTTTAATCCTGTTCCGAAACTTGTCTGGAGATAAAAAATCTCTTGACAAAATAATAATGGTGATACCTTTTATTATGGCTGCATTTTTAAATAAATATCAAAACCATTAATAACATCTTTAGTTTTATCGCATTTGTTTTAATTAAACCGAGTTTTACTAGAAAATCATAAATCTCATGTCACAAGAGTCTTGTCCTCATCAGGCTGATGCTCCAGCTTTGAGTAAATCCAACAGCTATCTGAAAATTATTTTTTAATCTTATTCCACAACGTGAAATTCAAAGTCTCAGTTTTGTTGTTTGAACTAAAATTATAATTTTCGATTTGAGTCATTCCCGATTACTCAGTGTGAAGTAGAAAGATATCATTGCTTGTACTATAGGAGAATTAGTTACTAATTTCTTTGCCCAGTCCAAACATTGAGTCTGTTTCATTATTTTTCTCTCCTCTAGGTTAAGCCGAATATTCCTTGAGGCTAGATTAATATGATTAAAATTTTAAGTTTTTTTTTATTTTTGCTCAAAGGTTGTATAAAATCTAAAATAAAGATTATAATTATACAATAAATAAATGCATTTGTTTATAGGAAGTGAGCAAACACCAAACAGATGAGGTTATCTTCGTCTTCTCTTTCAAGTTCTTGTTTATATAAAAAGTATATAAAGTTGTAATTATAATTATCTTTTATCAAAATGATTCATCTCAATATTTACTTAACTTATACCATATAAATTAAGTAATAGTGAGTCTACTTCAAAGTAGTTTTCATAAAAATAATTCTTATTAGTAAACTGGTTACAATTTAACTTAGAATTGAATTTAAAAAGCCAGATTTGATTAAAAAATGTTTTTATTCTGATAAAATTTATCAACTTTACAGAAAAGTGATCAGGGTTACATTTCCATTGGTTCAGCTTTGCTAGGTAAATCACGAATGACTCTAGTAGTGACAATGTCGAATTCAACCTTTTTGACTTCTCTCTTCAAAACTTGTGTCTCCTTCTTTTTGGGTAGATAACTTTGACTTCTTTCTCCTTTCAAGTTGGCCAATTCATAATTTCTCAAATACTCAATTTTGTCTTTTTTGATAATGCAAAGATCGACATTACTACCAGAACCCATGTCATTAAAGATACCTGCGCAAATGGCATCCCGAGCCAGTTTCATAGCCAGTTCTTTATTGAGACCGTTTTTGTAGTTTGTCTCAAGTACAGATAAGGCAGCTAGACAGCCTGAACCCATAGCAATGTAAGGGAGGCAATCTGTCGAACCATGAGGAGCTACACTATACAAATGTGGGCCGGTGGCATCGTATCCTCCTAGAACAAGAGCTGCACCAACATATCCCTGATATCTAAAAAGATATTGTTTCAACATTCGAAGAGCTGAAACAACTCTAGGATTCCTTCCACTATTCAAACGATGCAACTCAATTTGAGAAGAAATCATCCTAGTGACCATTTCTGTATCAGCAGCTGTTCCGGCACCACAGCAATACATATTGTTAGAAATATAATGAATTTTTTCACAGTTCTTATCTGCGACAATATTACCCTCAGTTGCACGAGTATCAGCAGCTAATATAACACCTTCATCATAGATAAGTCCAACAATAGTTGTTCCTGTCTTTACAGCCTTTGGAAGAGGGAGATTCTTCTCTTTTGAAATGTTTTCGCTAATATTAGATTCTATAAAAATTACTTTCTAATACAATTATCATAACAGAAGCCTCCAGGAGTTCTTGTTGCAATCATGATGAAGCAAATTTTCAGAAATTTTTGAAAGCTATTATTGCTAAAACAATTAGAAACTTTAATAAATTCTTTGTTGTTAGAATTAGCTCTAAATTCAAAATTTCGATTGCTGATAATGAGTGATCCAGGTAAATTTGCATTAAAAAAACTTTTTTTCTAGATAATTTACTCCGAAGAAAGACTATTGCCGATAGGGAAGATGAATATCGAGCAAAGAAACGAAATGCCATGATTTCTCCAGCTCGTGTTGATCCATTCTTGGAAGGAGATCAAACACCAGATCCTAGTCTTAACACTTATAGGGATATAATGAAAAACCAACAATTAGACAAAGAACATGTTAGTCTTAAAAAAGAAATTATGGAAAAAGCTAAAAGTGGTGAACTTAAAGTGGACGATGGAAGTGTTCCTGTTAAAAGACGTCGTTGGGATCAGCCTACCTCTGAAGCTGCTACACCAAGATCAGCAGCAACTCCATCTAGTAGGGGTCAATGGGATGAAACACCTGGCAGGCCTAAAGATCCTTCAGCTACTCCTGGTTACGGCGTTAAACAATGGGCTGAAACTCCAATGCATGTTTCTGGTTCAATGACTCCTGGTAGAGATCTTGCCGCTGTGAGTTTTAATTAGTATTCTGTTTGACAATTCTTTTTTGAAGCTTCTTTAGCGCTAAATATTATATTATAAGTTCTATGTCCGTCTGGTCCAGCTGAAGGTTTGTGAAGTTCAAAATACAGTCTTGAAGGTTTCTTGCCATTATAATATTGAGGTCAACATTTTCGAGTTTCTTTCTGTACTTCATATATCTTTTTATAATATGAGTTGCTTGTTTTGAAGCTTCTCAAGCGCTTGTTGTAATAATAGAATCAATAAGATCGTTTGATTGAATGTTATTGGTAAGAAAGTTGAGGTTTACGTATGATTCGCCACATTTCATAATATTTATTTTTAAGGATATATTTTTTTGAGGATGTTTGTAATTTTTTCATCAATAAAAAATATTTTCATGAAAAAATGAGGCATTAAAATATTTAGAATACTCCTGGTGAAAGAAAAAATCGATGGGATGAAACTCCCCATACTGAAAGACATGGAATGGACACTCCTGGTCATGGTGCTGGCTGGGCTGAAACACCTAGAGCTGACAGAACACCCGGCGGTGATATTCAAGATACTCCTGGTCATTTATCAGGTGGCATGACACCAGGTGCCACACCTGGAACTAAAGCTAACCAAGCAGCTATTGCTTCCAAACGTAAATCTCGTTGGGACGAGACCCCAGCTAAGTTCACTGGTGCTACTCCAACAGGAGCTACTCCTCAAATGACACCAAGTGGTTTTACCCCAGGTGCCACACCTGGAAATATGACTCCAGGATCTGAAAGGATTCAGTTTACACCTTCAGGTATGATCTATTGTATGATAAAATATGGTAAATTTAATTCCATTTTTGCTTATAGGTGCTACTCCTGTTGGTGCGAGAGCCATGGGAATGGCCACTCCAGCTGTTCATGGCCTTGGAAGCATGATTCCTGGTGCTGGAGTACCAATGACTCCTGAACAAGTTCAAGCAATGACTCTTCAAAATGAGATATACGAAAGGAACCGTCCTCTAACTGATGAAGAGTTAGATGAAATTCTACCACCCGGTTACAAAATTCTTCCTCCGCCATCTGGTTACATGCCTATTCGAACTCCTGCTAGAAGATTGCTTGCAACACCTACTCCAATGGTCGGTACACCAATGGGCTTTAAAATGTCCACTCCGGATGTTGGTACAGTTGGTGGCGTTGGTCAGAATGCTCAAGGTGCTAATGCAGCTGCCTTTGGTGATATGCAGCCGAAAGATCAAACTTTGCCTATGATGAGACCTGATGATCTCCAATACTTTGATAAGCTCCTAACTGTAGGTTTTAAAATATCTTTAATTTCTATAATTATTCTATTTAATGCTTTTTTAACAGGAAGTAGACGAGTCAGAACTTAGTCCTGAAGAGGCCAAAGAACGTAAAATTATGACTTTCTTGTTGAAAATTAAAAATGGTACACCCCCTATGCGTAAATCAGCCTTGAGACAGATTACTGAAAAAGCAAGAGAATTCGGTGCTGGTCCCCTTTTTAATCAAATCCTTCCTTTACTCATGTCTCCAACCCTGGAAGATCAGGAGAGACATTTATTGGTTAAAGTTATTGACAGAATTCTATACAAACTCGACGATTTGGTACGTCCATTTGTACACAAAATTTTGGTTGTTATTGAGCCTCTCCTTATCGATGAAGATTACTACGCTCGTGTTGAGGGCAGAGAAATTATTTCTAATCTTGCCAAGGTAAGTCAACTATTTCTATCCCTAATCCAAGACTATTTTGAACTTTATATCTATAGCCTTTTTCTATAAACCTAAAATAATAATAATATTTTATTGATTAGGCTGCCGGTCTTGCTACTATGATTTCCACTATGAGACCAGATATTGACAACATGGATGAATATGTGCGTAATACAACAGCTAGGGCTTTTGCTGTTGTTGCATCAGCTCTTGGTATTCCTAGTCTTTTGCCATTTTTAAAAGTAAGTCCTTTAAATTTTTAATTCAATTTCTTATACACGATTCATCTTTGGTTTTTTTAAAGAAGAGATTTATTAACACTTCTCAGAACTTCATCCCCTTTTTTCTTATCTCGATATTTTGAAATGGAAATGAGTAGATTTTCGGACATGTATATAAAACTACATGAATCTATTGTATTATAATCTATGGTCGTGTCTTAATCAAGAATGTCTATCTTACATCTTGTTTTTTTATTGAGTCAAAATAGAGATTTGCATTCAATGGTACAAAAAGTTTTTCTCTCATTTAATACAAATGGTTGAAGATTATTCAGAGTGAGTTTGCTCTATCTATTTTGAATTACATACTCGTCCATATTAAATTATTTTTTCCCTCAGACTCAGAATCGTATTCATATTCATGTGTTTGTTATTTTCATTTAGGCTGTTTGTAAATCAAAGAAGTCATGGCAAGCCAGACACACAGGTATCAAGATTGTCCAGCAAATTTCTATCCTTATGGGCTGTGCCATATTGCCGCATTTGAAGAGTCTCGTGGAAATTGTGGAAAATGGTCTTATTGATGAACAGCAAAAAGTTAGAACCATAACAGCTCTTGCATTGGCAGCATTGGCCGAAGCAGCTACTCCATACGGTATTGAATCTTTTGACTCGGTTCTTAAACCCTTATGGAAGGGTATTAGAACTCATCGAGGCAAGGTAAATACTATATTATTTTTATTATGTAATCTTTTATTACTATTCATTTTTCTCTAGGGCCTTGCTGCTTTCTTGAAGGCTATTGGTTATTTGATCCCTCTTATGGACGCTGAATACGCCAATTATTATACAAGAGAAGTGATGTTGATTTTAATCAGAGAATTTCAATCTCCCGATGAAGAAATGAAGAAAATCGTCCTCAAAGTCGTCAAGCAATGCTGTGCTACTGAGGGTGTTGAACCTGATTACATCAAATCTGAAATTTTACCTCCCTTTTTTCATCACTTCTGGAATCAAAGAATGGCTCTGGATAGGAGGAATTATCGTCAATTAGTTGACACAACTGTTGAAATTGCAGCCAAAGTTGGTAGTACCGAAATTATCCTCAGAATTGTAGATGATCTCAAGGACGAATCTGAGCAATATCGAAAAATGGTCATGGAAACTATAGAAAAGATCCTGCAGACAATGGGAAGCACTGGCATTGACGTTAGACTTGAAGAACAATTGATTGATGGTATTTTGTATGCCTTTCAAGAACAGACAAGTGATGATTCTGTCATGTTAACTGGTTTCGGTACTGTAGTTCAGACTTTGGGAACAAGGGTTAAATCATATCTTCCCCAGATTTGTGGTACAATTCTATGGCGTCTTAATAACAAATCAGCCAAAGTACGTCAACAAGCTGCTGATCTTATCAGTAGAATAGCTGGAGTTATGAAAATTTGCCAAGAAGAAAAACTCATGGGCCACTTGGGTGTTGTTCTTTATGAATATCTCGGTGAAGAATACCCAGAAGTATTGGGCTCAATTCTCGGCGCTTTGAAGGCTATCGTCAATGTTATTGGTATGAACAAAATGACTCCTCCAATTAAGGAACTTCTCCCTCGTCTAACTCCAATTCTTAAGAATAGACACGAAAAAGTTGAAGAAAATTGTATTGATCTTGTTGGTCGTATTGCCGACCGTGGTAGTGAATATGTCTCTTCAAGGGAATGGATGAGAATATGCTTTGAGCTATTGGAACTGCTTAAAGCTCATAAGAAATCAATTCGTAGAGCTACGGTTAACACGTTTGGTTACATTGCCAAGGCTATCGGTCCTCATGATGTCTTGGCCACATTATTGAATAACTTGAAAGTACAAGAACGTCAGAATCGTGTTTGTACAACTGTCGCCATTGCTATTGTCGCTGAAACATGCAGTCCCTTCACTGTCCTTCCTGCCCTAATGAATGAATATAGAGTCCCTGAGCTAAATGTTCAAAATGGTGTCCTCAAGTCACTTGCTTTCATGTTTGAATATATCGGTGAAATGAGTAAAGATTATATTTATGCTGTGATAACTTTGCTGGAAGATGCTCTAATGGATCGAGATTTAGTCCACAGACAGACAGCAATGACAGCCACAGCTCACATGGTCCTTGGCGTGTACGGGTTCGGTTGTGAAGATGGTGTTTTGCATCTTTTGAACTACGTTTGGCCAAATGTTTTTGAGAATTCTCCCCATGTTATTCAGGCCTTTATGTTGGCTATTGAAGCAATGAGAGTTACTCTCGGTCCCAACAAACTCCTTCAGTATGCCCTTCAAGGTCTCTTCCATCCTGCTAGAAAAGTACGCGACATGATGTGGAAATCATACAATACCATTTACATTGGAAACCAAGATGGTCTAGTCTATGGATTTCCTAGAATCAATGATGAGGAAAAGAATAATTATATTCGTCATGAACTTGATTACATTATGTAAATTATCTACATTGAAAATCATCATTTTTACCAAAAAAACTTATTTACTGCCATATATAATTCTTCTAGTATTATTACTCCTTTTAATAATAAAAAATGTTATTATAATGGAATAAGAATTAGGTATTTCACTGTATAATAAATAAAGAGAAGTTATCTCTTGTCACAAGAGTCTTTTGGCTGTCAAAAAATCTACTCACATTGATCCTATTTAATACAATACAGTCTTATTACTAAAAGAAAACTGCTTTTCAGAAAACCTTTTCTAATTAGCTCGGTTGAATTAGCCTCTTATTTACCTTCATGACATGAAGTTCATTTATGTCTGAAACCAGTCTTCTTTTATTCATTGTAAACTTTAACATGATCTTGCAGTCATTCAAAATTTTATCCCTATTGGTTTCAATGCAACATATAGAGTTAGGTAGTTCAAATCACCCTTCTATAGAAAGAATATTGCCTTGACTAGGGCTAGGGCTATAATCAGTAAAAATTATTGTTATGAAAATCTTAATTTTCGCATCAACAACTCGATAATGATGACAAGTGTGCTGAAATCCAGGAAATACTGTCATTTTATGAATTTACACGGGAATTCCACTTTTTGAGAATCTTCTGTATGATTGAGTGATCAAAAGTCGTGATTAGTTCAGATTATCATAACAAGAATCATTTCCTGTAATGTGAGAAAAAAAGTAAGAAATTTTGATAGAGCTTGGAAAAATCGGATCTAATTGATTTTTTTAGGATTTAAAATACTTGAAAAATAGTGTTTCATGATCAATTTACAAGTTAACCGAATAAAAGTATGAAATCAATTTTTATATCAAACTAGAACCTCGAGATAGTTTCAAAACTGTTATATCCTCAAGGTTATTTTTGAGCTTAGAAAATTGTTAAATAATGAAAATCATCTCTCTACCTGAAAAAATGTAGATTGAACTCATTGACCTAAATGAAATACAAAAAAATTTTTTTTTTCAATACTTTTTGAGGCTCTAGTAATAATTATTAATTATCTTAGATTTTAATTTTAATTTTATGGATAAAATTTAAGATTAAGATTTTTCTTATTGAGAGGATCAGATAGGTCTTGGCTAATTTAGAAGCATTATTTTAGCAGTAGTAAATAGTTCTAAGGAATACGTTTTTAGAGGGTTAAACGACATCGATTTTATTTTCTTCCTGATCTCTTTGTACATGAAGAGCAACCATCATCATCTTCAAGAGCAATTTCTTCTGTTCTTTGGTTCTACGTGCTCTAAGAGAAGAGAATTTTCACAAATTTCTTCGCCTCATGATCTCAATGAAATTCATTGAATGAATCCCAAAAGAGGAAACGCGTAGAAGACTGTCGTAGACTCATAGACTGAGCTATGAAAATTTTCTAAAAAATATCGTTACTACAGATGAAAAATGGATCTATCTCCAAGATTAGAGTCGAAAAAGATCTTGAAAAAGAGTCGGTGAGACAGCAACCCAGCCATCCCCGAACAAGTTCGCAAAGAAAGCAATGCTCACAGTTTTTTGTACCAAAAAAAGAATTATCCATTACGAAATGATGGATTATGGTCAGACAGTTACCTCTCAAATATATCTAAGCTCACTGAGGCAAATGGTTGCCGAATTGAGGAAAAATTTCCAAGATTTAAGATAATGCTCGACCACATCTTGAAAGAGATGTCAAAATTTTTTTATAAGATGAACGACCTCCATATATTCCTGACTTAGCGCCGTCAGATTATCACCTTTTCAGGTCAATGCAGCACTTTTTAAAGGGGAAAAAGAACAAGTCGAAAATGGCCTTATCACCTTTTTTGGTTCAAAAAGTCAAGATTTCTATGCTGATGGGATAGACCAACCTCCTATTCGCTGGCAAAAATGCATTTATTCAAATGGAGAATATCTCGATTAGGAATTTATTTAGATTTTCAAATTCACAAAAATCTCATTTCTTTTGAATGGATAAACATTTTGTATTCATAAAATCTGCAAATGTCATCTTCTCATGACAGACTTTGAAGAGTGACCATTAGCATCATTCTCCCTAGATAGATGATAAAACTGTATGTATCATGTAATTTTGAGAATGATTATTTGTATAAACAAAAGTTTTACACAAGTGTCATCTTTCAATTGAACTACTAATGATTCATAAAAGTACGAGGTGATACATTGCTATAATTTATCCACAGCTTTTGCATAAACATTAGAAATGACAATACTGAATATATATTTATTAACAATCAATCATGATCAAATGTAGCTCATGTATCATGTAAATGACAAATGGCCCTTACAGATTAATCGAGAGATCATTCTTTTCCATGTTCTCGGTGAATTTGGGAATTTATGATTTCTCCAAAGAACTCACTTTATTCAAAAACTTTTTGATATCTGAATCAAAAATTTTGATTCAAAATACTTAGTTTCACAGATTTAAAGGAAAAAAAGGAATAATAACAATTATAATTCTATGAAAAATTTTTCCATTCTGTTGTTGAAAAATTCAGAGAAACAGGTTTTATCATCTCTCTGATTTCTTATTAATACATTGAATATCAATCCTTGCTACATTACAATGCTATCTTTTTTAATTTGTAAGTCTTGAAAAAATCCAATTTATTGTTATTTTAACATGCACACATGTACATTGAAATGTAAAAACTGATGAGTACTTATGAGTATGCCTGAAATAAAGTACTTATTTCTTGAAAATATTAACCCTTCATGTTCCAAATTATCTTTTTTCATCATACAAATGAGAAAATTTGCAACCTACCCAAAATAATTACGCTGATTCTGAATCTGAATTCTTTTTTGTAAGCCGACTTATCATTTCAGAGATAATAGAGGTTAAAATAGGCATTTTTTGGATCTAAAACCAGTTATCTTCTAAACTATGTGAGATATCGAGCAGGCAATTGCATATTTGAAATCTACGACTATTGTTTTACGATTGAAAGTTATTTTATTTTTTTCTAAGACCTCAAAAAAACGTTCTAAATATTATTTAAAATATTTCACAACATTTTCAAAAAATCACCCTTCCTTAAGTAACTATGGTGTGCATCAGTGAAAAGCTATCTTCATGAATTATACATAATTTTGTAGCTTGATAAATTTCCTTTCTAATGAGGGGTAAACAAAGTGTTTTAGGTATCTTTCAGTTATAATTATCGCCAGAGAAAGAGTTGTGTTCCAATAGTGGAACAATGGGACATGAAGGGTTAAATATCGGGTGAATTACATTTTTGACTATAGTTATTTCATTTTTTACACTTTTGACTACACTTTTTTTTCTTTATTATAGTTTTGACTACACTTTCTCTAATATTTGCATTTTTAACTACACTTTTTACAGATTTGACTACAATTTGAAAAAATATTTTACTTTTAACTACACTTCCTTCCATATTTTACACATTTGACTATAGTCAAATTCCAATTAAAATATTGAGATTTTTTTCCAAATTCATTCTGACTATAGTTAATTTTGTTTTTATATTTTTAACTAAATTTTTTTTCATTATTACATTTTTGACTACACTTTTTCTCATTATTACATTTTTGACTACACTTTTTCTCATTATTACATTTTTGACTATACAATTCCTAGGATCTCACAAAGGTTATTTTAACGTTAATTATAATTTATGCCGTTAATTTAATGGGGAATATAATTTTGTTAATCTCCGTGTTATAATTCATTACAACCAAAGAATAAAGGGTCATTTTGACCATAGTTTCATGTTAGAAATAATAAAACGTAATCAAGTTAATTATAATCATTTTCATACCCGATGCTGAAACCATAATTTTATAGCCCCTCCATGGAATATTGCCTTAGATACATAAAGAACCAATGATTTTCATTACTTAACATCCTTTTATAAGGGGTGAGATTCCTAAAACAACCAACAGAAATCATTTTTCCTTAGGCTTAAATTCGAGAGAAACTTTTTTCATATTCAAAATGGAAACCTCTTACGAAATCAAGAAAATTTACCATACTGTTGATGAAGCGAAAAGCGCAGTACATATTCTATCTATGAATATTGAAAAGTCAAAAGAAACAGGTATTATTAATTCATTCGGAAAATTAGAAGATTTTCTAAATTGGAATTCATTGCATAATTTGGGAACCTTTGTCGACCTTAAAATTTCCCCGAATAGAGAGCTCGAAAATGTTTATCTTTCTCTTGGCCATTCAATAAATGCATTTCAGAATTCTGCTCCGTTGATCGCTCTAGATGGATGCGATATGAAACAATCATGCAATTATATTCTCTTAGTTGCAACAGGTATTGATGGTAACAATGCAATTTATCCAATAGCTATTGCCTTCGCTCCTATGAAGAATTATAAATACTGGTCCATTTTTATCGGAAATCTTAATGCGTCTCTTCAACTTGAAGACAAAAATAACTTGATAATTATTTCAGACAGAGAGAAAGGTCTAATGAAATCAGTCTCAGAGATTCTTCCACAATCTAATCATTCCTACTGTCTTTACCATATTGGCAAAAACATTAAAACCAAATTCCGAAAAAATATAAATAGACTTTTATGGAAAGCTGCAATGCAAGAAGAAGAATCATATTTCTGGAGTGCGATGGAAGAAATAAAATCTCTAAATCCTGAAATTTTCGATTATCTCGTAAATATACCCGCAAAACATTGGGCAAATCACTCTTTTCCAGCTTGTCGTTATGGCCAACTTACATCCAACATTGCCGAATCGTTTAATAATTCCTTGCGTGAATTGAGGAAGCTTCACCCGTTCAACTGCTTATATAGATATTGCCTAAATGAAATCGACAGACTAGTGAAGAAGAATGAGATTTATTCATCTTTGAAATCAACATTTTCGAAGAATTTTGAAGAGAAGTTGATCATTATTATCGAGGAGGCTCGAAAACTTGTTGTGAAAAAATCAACAAATGAGGGTGAATACTTTGTAATGAATACACCATCATCTGATGTTTTCCAGGTGTTCAATTTGTGCGAAATGATATGTTCATGCAACAAGGCAAAATTTATTGGTTCGCCTTGCAAACATTTTTTCGTTGTAGCTATCTATTCGCAGATAAACTGGACTGATCACATAGAAAAAATATATAAGACTGAGACTCTGAAAAAAATTTATTCATCGAAAATATTTCTACCAGATTTGGATTCTCTTAAAGATAGTGAAATTCTAAGCCTAGTGGCAACTCGAAAACGAGGTCGACCTAGGCTGAAACGACTAAAATCAAAATACGAAAATGTGAAATAAATACTGTCGAATAAACTTATTATAATTGTCAACAGTTTTATTATTTCTAACATGAAACTATGGTCAAAATGACCCTTTATTCTTTGGTTGTAATGAATTATAACACGGAGATTAACAAAATTATATTCCCCATTAAATTAACGGCATAAATTATAATTAACTTGACTATAGTCAAATGTGTAAAATATGGAAGGAAGTGTAGTTAAAAGTAAAATATTTTTTCAAATTGTAGTCAAATCTGTAAAAAGTGTAGTTAAAAATGCAAATATTAGAGAAAGTGTAGTCAAAAATATAATAAAGAAAAAAAAGTGTAGTCAAAAGTGTAAAAAATGAAATAACTATAGTCAAAAATGTAATTCACCCTAAATATCACCTTAAGCTTCCTAAATGAATCCGATTTACTTATCTCTAAACAAATGAAGATGGTCGATATTATCAAGTTGTAAATTTCAAATAAAAAATTTTCTTCAAGAACTGGAATTTAATCCTGAAAACCTTTTTTTGACCACCCTCTCACTCCTCAATTAATAAAAAATTTCCAGATAGTAGTTAAAAAATATGAAAATTTTAAAAATTTCGATTTTTTTTGTAAACTTTTACATCAATTTGTAACGAGAAAATTTAAGGATTGAATCAAAATTTTTATTGAAAAAGTGTTAGGGATTAAATTTCTTTTATTTACTGACATATTGAACCCCACCCCCCCCCATTTATTCTGCTTTCATGTAGATAACACAGGGGGTCATGAAAAATTCCAAAAAAAGGTAAAAGAGTAAGTTAAACTGATTCTGGTGTTTGCTCAGATCTGAAAAAATGGCTATAATTTCTGAGATTATGGGAAAAAACGCAATTTCCCAAAATTATAATCTTTAATTATTCGACCATATTTTTGAGCAATCATTCTTTAAGTAATTTCAACAAACATGATCGAGGTAGCGAGCAAACAACATTCTAGTCAAGTGAAGAAAATGAACCAAGCAATTAGACGCAAACGGAAAAGGCATAGTGGGCAGTTACTAATGGATGGATTCCTAAAGTGCAAAGAGGGCCCAAGCCTGGAGAAGAAACGGAAGTGAAGCCGCCTAGAAACAGGATTTTCAACTCGTCTCCCTCACTGAGCAGCGAACCTTTGAACCAATGGAAGGGCAGTTTGCAATGTAGCTGTATAAATTTAGTCCAGGATTAAGTTTGATGAGACCCGGCGAAATAAAACGTTCATCACTTATTATTTGCTTGTTCTCAAGCCTTCCCCATGAGTCTAGAATCGAGTAATAATATTATACAGTCAATTTTTTTCTTGATTATTTATTTTCAATCTGGTTTCAGTGAAATAAATCTCAGAAAACGACTATTTCCAACTTCTTCATGGCAATGAACCATTTCTAATTACTTTAGCTAGCATTATCAAGCAGTTCTATTGATTAAATGGGTAAATGGACCGATTGATTTCCCAATTCATAAGCCATACAACTGTAGGGCGTGAAAAAACTTTATCAGAATAACTTTTTTGATATTAATTATTATTGATTAACTCGGATATCAAAATTTATTGAACTCGAAAAATAACAAACGCAATAAAGCAAGGTTGATTCAATCAAGCGTGCGAAAGTAAATGAAAGAAATAACAGACTCTGTTTTATTGAAGTATTTCAGAAACCTCTCTGTAGTTGGGGTCTTTGTTTATTTATTCTATCAAAATTTAAATTCAAGATATGAAGCTGGTTGGTTACAAAAACCATTCATTCAGTTACTAACGAAGGTTTTTTTTGAATGAAAAATAAACGAAATCATTACCTTTTCAAAAAATAGCACGTGCCGGTGTAATTTTTTCAATTATATCATTTTTTTAATTTCAATTATATACTTTGTAGTAACATGATTATTAATTGATATAAAAATAAGATGTCATGATTAATTCAATTTTCTTTATTTAATTTAATTATAAAATGGCATCAAAAATTTGTTTAACAAGGATTGCATACAAAGGATACAAAAAAGTAATGATAATAAAAAAAACAATGAACTCTTTTCATTTTTTTCTCAACATCTTCAAATTCAAATAATGGCAAGAAGGAAGCTTGGTAATCTTGAGTAAATGTAAACACGAGAAGCACATTAGTCATTTGATATTCTTGAATCAGATGTCCCTGTTCGATGGAGCAACCGCAGAGAAATTGATAATAGGGAACTTAGAGAGGAACCAACATATGTACCGATTGATGAACTATTAATAGAGTTATTGGCATTGTTTCTTTTTGCCGGTTCAATCTATAAGAAAAAAAAACAAATTATTCTGTGTAAATAGATTAAACATTAATCAACATTTTTTGAGTCATGAATTCGTGTAGGAAATACGCGTAAAAGGTTATTTCTTTATGAATTCAGAGTTTAGAACTCAAATATATGAAATTCCTAAATTGAAATGCTGTCCTTGATCGCTAAAATTTTCTTAGCAGGTTTATAACAAAGTCATTTTAAAGGAAATATTTGATAATAAAAGATAAGAATGGTTTCAGTGTAAAGTCAAGTTTTCAGACAATTCACATCCAGTATCAGATGATTAACCAATAAGAATTCACGAAGCTAAATACTAGAAGATTTACCATTTCAAATTGTCAGAAACTATCAAGCTCTTCGAAATATTGTCAAAGACTTATTAGGATCTCATCTTCTAACTGACTGAAGAGGAAATGTAAGATTTATTATCGTTGAGACTCTAATCTCTTTACCGTCAATTTCGAATGATTTTTGAAAGTTGAAAAGTTTGAAAGAAGTATTCAAATTTAAACTCAAAAATGCAGTGATTAATCAAAAGAAACTCATAAAAAGATACTTACTTTTGGCATGAATTTATCATGAAAGTCATCGCCAATGTTGAGCAGTTCTTCTGCATAGAAATTGACCATTTCTGTATGAGTGAGGGTTTTCTTCTTCTCCCTGGGCATGATGACTGACATTGGCCTAGTCTTTTGCATTGCAATTTTATCGAAACCCTCCATACAGACTCCGCTATCATCAAAGTTTTGAGAAGAGAAGGCCAATTGCCTTGAAGGGTTCGGAACAGAGACTGAACGAATTTTCTCTTGATAGTTATCAGAACTGTTCATTGAGACGTTGTAATTAATTTCCAATTCTAAATTAATTAAATTTTTATATCGGTTTGAGGAAGTTGAAAGAAGAAAGTATTTTGTCAAAATGCCTGACTCAATATTTCTTAAATTATTCCTCTCCCGAGTGTAATCTATCTATCGCCTTATTGAGTTATTTTTTGATTAAATTCAGGGTATTTTTATCTTAAACGGTTATAGAAATATGAATGATTGAAGCCCAAATATAATACATATTATTTATGGCCTAAAAATCTCATCACATCAAACTCCTTATTGGAATCTAAAATTATTTATTAATACAGAGTACCTGGGAAAAAACTAATTTTATTTTCAAAACATGAAATTTACCATCTACTAATGTCTCATTTTGTAGAGAAATCTCTCCTGATTCTATCTGTACCATTAAGACCTATTGAACTTGTTCGTCTAGTATGAAAAAGATTAAAATAAAATCAGAATTTTGAATGGAGAAATTAATTTGACATCTTGACTTGAAAATTTTTGATAAATAAACCCTTTAATTGCTAATTACACTCAAGTCAAACAGACTATGTTACCACATAGAATCTTTAAATACCTTCAATACTATTGAGTCAATAGTGAGAAGTAAAAGAGATGACCTAATGGGATTTTAAGGCCTAAATGAAATTTTCAATATTGTAGTAGTTTAATCTGAATAACTTTGTTATTTCTTTTTATTTTGTACAAGACCATTTTAGGCCAAAAGACCTTTGGCAGAGTTGGTTATCTGTTTCAAATCCATCCAAATCAGCCAAAGTGTTATACAATGAAAGAACAAGGCTGTGTTTACTGATAATAATTATAATTTCCAGTACTACCATAATATACATATTTGTAGAATGTATACTTGTATGAATAAAAAGAAATTTTCATCTTACTCTATTTGAACAAGGAAAAGGAAACCCATCTCAAGTTACATGGAAAAAGGATATGACTACTTCCAGTAGTACAAATGAGAAATTTGGATAAACAATTATTAATACAAAAGAAAACTAAGAGACATGAGTAATAGCAGGAGTAATACGGCCAGTTGTCTATTGAATAACAAAAGATGGGTCTATCAATCAAAAGAAAAAAGGCAAACATTATATTTAGCATAGAATATGTTAGTTAAAGACAATTGCTGTCGTAATTTTATTTCTTGGCAATCAATTCTACATGAATATTTCTTCTTTTTTTTCCTGCTACTTTTGAGTAGACATGTAGATTACCTCTAATGATATGAAATGTCTGAATGTCTAAATGCAAATCTGAGTCATAAGTTTAAATTACAATGCAGTTTCTTATGAAAGGTATGAAAAAGTTTGTTATTGTAAAAACACAATTCCCAAACAATTTGGCAGAGAGAAAAATAACTCATTTCTCAATAGC
Source organism: Gyrodactylus bullatarudis (assembly GCA_012064415.1). Lineage (NCBI taxonomy): Eukaryota > Metazoa > Platyhelminthes > Monogenea > Gyrodactylidea > Gyrodactylidae > Gyrodactylus > Gyrodactylus bullatarudis. Next base: position 138,957 of record SSNU01000295.1, on the reverse strand, counting down.
CAAACTCCATACATGACTAGAGGGGTGGTGGATAATGTTCAAAGTGTATTTCTTTAACCTCACATGCAGTTTGTGTATAGATTTGCCATTATTTTACTTTAACACAAAATAATTTTATGATGCATAAAAGAAAACTTTTTATGTGCCTTATCAAAAAGACTTTTCCAGTATACTACTGTATTGGTAGTGTAATTGTGTATTAGGCAATTGAGTCATTACCTTCCTGCGTCATATACACAAGAATGTTAAGAGTGAGTGATGTTACATGAGAGAAATAGCGAAAACTTCAAAATTATTAGAAACCCTTTTGATGAAAATGGATGAATTGTAATTCTAATTAGATTTTATTTTTTTCTCTTGTTCTTCCATTAGATGAATAAAATTTTACAGCTTTTCGATGAGTGTATAAGAATAGAGGGGGGACTTATGTACACTCTACACGTGTAAATATGTTTGAAGGATTCTTGACAAGATTCTCTGCTGAAAAAGATGATAAATTATAAAAGAAATAATAGTGCAAGAACAGGATAAAGACACGTGTTCGCCCACCACAAGTTTCCTTTCTTCTCTTCTCTACATTCGGACAATTTGAAAATTATATTATCAACATTATTAAAACACAAAAAAATTGGCTATACTAAACGTTGATGAGAGTTTCTTTGGTGAAAAAAATTAAAGTTTCTTTTTGATAAAAGAATTAGAGGAAGAATTTATTCGAGTGCTTTCAAAAGGGGAGATTTTAAAGTGATTTTTCCAAAATCTCGTGATTTCATTCATTGAGAAGTCCTCAATGAAAAGAGTACTATTGGGTTAAGGTGAAGAAAATAACATTAATTTCTTATTTAAACGAGCAAATTTCATAAATAAAGTATTTTCATGATACATAATGAAACCTAAAATCTTTTAATGAGTATTAGAAAAAGTAGGTTTAACTGGAGTACAACAAGCCCTTATCCAGATTTTCTTCCAGACATTTCTATTTTCTTCTGAGAACGTCTCTTCCACTGAAGAGGGTACTATGATAGTATCTTAGCATCAAAACTTCTGTAGGAAGATTTTGAAAAAGCTTTGTTTGTTTTATTCGAATTAAATCTACTTTTAATAATATTTATTGAAAAATTTTCGTTTCAAGTTTATAAAAAGTCAACCTTGATTCTTTGAATCTTTATTTTAATAAATTCTTCTAACAAATAACTGAACAAGTTTCAAGACTATTAAATATAATACCCAGACCAAACTGAAGAACTGATTTAGAAAAATTGAATTTGTATTTTCAATAATTTACTTACCAGATTCATCTTGGAAATAATCTGGAGAGGATATCATGTAAGGCGCCTTGCTTGAAGAGGAACATGTTGTTATAAATGATTCACACATGGAGCAGAGCAAATCTTTATCTTCTGTTTGAGTTTCAACATTCATCTTGTCCTCGATTATTGGGCAAAAGAAGGTCTTTTGTTGGGACCATTGAGGAGATTTGATGTTAAAGTTTGTCGGAGTGAAATCATCATCTGGCTCCAATTGTGTCTTGAAATCAGAGATTTTCGATAAGGGCTTAAATGCAGTCATTTCGACTGGTGAGAAAAAGTTTTTTTAATTTCTATGTTCTTTTCTTGAAATGTGACAGTAGATGAATAATCCCTAAATTCTTCTTAATTTTTATTATCTTAACCTCCCCACTACCCCGTTAGTATTTTCTTTTATCCAATGTACTATGTTGAATGCTTATTCATCTGTAATCTGATTGGCTAGAATAGAGAATAACCAATAGGAACATTCTCTATTTTTAGTAACTTTTACTTTCTAATCATCTTCCGGGCATCGCCCAACTATTTTTTAATGCATTTTTTTTTCTCTTGAAACTACTTATAAGTAAAGTGAAAAAAAAATTCAAATAGAAAATTAAATTTCTGTATTTTAGAATAGAAAAGGAGGATATGATAAACTTAATAGCGACCATGCTGTTCTCTTGGCTTTTCTTCGTGAAGTTTAATCATGTCATCAATTCGAATAAGAGTAATGGCAGCCTCAGTAGCAAACTTAAGACTCTTGACCTTGGAAATCAATGGTTCAAAAACTCCTAATTTGGAACAGTCAGCTACGACTCCATTATTTAAATCGAGACCGTTCGTCTTCAAACCATTGTTATGTGCAGCACATAGTTTGGCAACTAGATCTGTAGAATCAAATGCAGCATTGACGGCCAATTGTTTAGGAATAACCAGAAGGGCCTTGGCAAATTCTGCCAAAGGTAGCTGTTCTCGACTTCCCATGGCATATGCCAATTTTTCAAGGTGAGAAGCGAGAGCTGCTTCAACAGCTCCACCACCTGGAACAACTGTTTTGGACTCCAAAACTCTTTTGACAACTTGAATGGCATCGTTGAGAGACCTTTCCATTTCATCGACATAAAAATCGTTTGCACCTCTGAGGATGATGCTGCAAGCAGTGTTATTTTTGGCTCCACGAACAATGCAAAGTTCGTCGTCACAAACTCGTTCTTGAGAGAAGCTTTCTGCAGTACCAAGAGACGAGGCATCAAAGCTTTCCTCTCCTTCCATATTTGAGAGGGTCGTAAGGAGGGATCCTCCAGTTGCTTTGGCAATTCTTTTCAAATCAGATTTACGGCATCTTCGTACAGCAACAGCACCAGATTCAACAAAATATTTCATGCACATGTCATCAACGCCACCAGTGGTAAGAATGACGTTGGCTCCTGCTGCAAGGATTTTGCTTATTCTTTCTTTTGTAATATCAGATTCACGGTTTCTGATTTCTTCCAATTTTTCTGGATCAGTTACAAGAACTTGGACACCCAATTTTAATTTGACTTTTTGAAGACTAAAATCAAGGAAGGCAATTTTGGCTCCTTTGACGTGTTTTTTCATTTGTTCAGATGCAATAGTACAGTTGAGTGCATAACTAAAAGTGAAATATAATATTTATGAGTTTCATGACATAAGAAACAAGTATAATTGATTAACTTGAAATTTTTCATTATTTCTTGTGAAATAATAAATAGTCTATAAGATAAACTTACCCGTTAATAAGTTGACTTTCTGTCATACTCTTGCCATGAGACTTCAGAATATTGATGGCCTTGACAGGATATACAGGGTTACCCTTGGAGTCAGTTGATTTGACCATCTGAACAGCATCAACAGTCATGTTGGCGAAGAAGTCAGAGTCAACATTGGTAATTTTACTAGACATGGAGGTTTTAGCAACGTTAACCAAGACATCTTTGCCCATTTTTTCAATATCAAGTTTCAAGTTTGTCTCGATATATTCAACAGCCTTTTTACATGCCATTCTGTATCCATTAATGATGGTGGTTGGATGAATCTTTTGGTATATCAATTCATCAGCTTTCTTCATCAACTCAGCAGCTATAATAACAACAGATGTAGTTCCGTCGCCAACTTCTTCGTCTTGTAAATGGGCCAATTCGACAAGGATTTTAGCAGCGGGATGCTGTACGTCAAGGAGTTTGACGATAGTTGCTCCGTCATTACTAATTGTTACATCTCCGACATCATCGACTAACATTTTATCTAAACCCATCGGTCCAAGACTTGTTTTCAGGATATTAGCAATAGTTACCGTAGCCATAACTGTGGAAAAAATAAATTAAAATGATTACCATTTTGTTTGCGAATGGTATCACCACTGACACGATCACCACCAACAGTAAGAGCAACGTCTGTATTAGCTGACATTAGGATAAATTCCAATAACCACACAGTAAAATTTCAAATTGTTCACCTTGCTTACAAACAGAATTCTCTAGAACTTTTTGGTATTTTCAAAAGTCTTTTGTTTAACCAAAAATCTCATTCGAATGAATAAAAAGGACCAAAATTTATTACGAGAATTTCACTTGCAGTTAATACAAGAATGCGAACAAATAAATATCTACATTGATCATTTTGAGAAAGCAAAGCTTTTAAAGCAATCAGCAGTGGATAAACTTATGAGCAAGACTTCTGAAAGAGATAAAATGAGAGAATTTTTACTTCTACTTCCATTTTTGGGACCGAATGCTTTTTCTGAATTCTTGTCATTGCTCAAGGAAAACAGCAAAAGTGGTATCTATTTTCAAATTTCCAAAAGAAACTCCTCACAATTACCTATAGCTGAAAAAAAATTGAATGATATAATAAAATTTTTGCCATGTAAGCCCAAGAACTGTTACAAAACTGATAAGAGACCCGGTTATGCCTTGATTGTAAATATAGCAAATTATGGATCAAAAGTCAATTTAAGCTCAAGAAAAGGATCCGAAATCGACATAGAAAGCCTTCAGTGTCTTTTTTCAGAATTGAAGTATGACTTTGATGTCTACAATGATTTAGACTTGGAAAGACTTATTGCTGTCATTAAGAAGAAAATTGAAATGGGAAAGAATTTTAGCACATTTATCTTTGTTTTCATGAGCCATGGAATCAAGGATTACGTTTATCTCTCAGATGGTAGCATTATCAGTATTTCCAAATTAATAAATTTCTTCTCAAATAAAAATGCAAAAGAATTGTCTGGTAAACCCAAGCTCATAATTTTCCAAGCATGCAGGGGATCGAGTATACATCATTCAAATTATCAAGATGTTAATTTTCCAGACTTTGACTTGGGCATTACAAGGGAACAGAGTGACGATGGAATGCCGATTATTAGCGACATGGTTATTGCGTACTCTACAATTTATGGATATGTATCTTGGAGATCAGAGAACGAGGGTAGTCACTTCATTCAGACTCTATGTCAAGTCTTTCAGGAGAATTATAAGCAAATGCATGTATTAGATATGCTCTGTGAAGTGAATAACTCCATGCTGAATAGTGAAGACTATAAAGAGAAACGTCAAATTACTCAACCTATCAATACACTGAGAAGAGCCTTCTTTCTTGTCTGAAAATAATAAGAAATTTATTAATATTTACAACTTGGATGTTTTAAAAATGGATGAATTAAGAAGTGGCAATTTCGAAAAGTTCCTTAGCAGATACTGGATACCATTGATTATCTGTTGAATTGAAATAGAACGAAACATTTCTGTCAAAGAAAACATTGATTTTTTCCAATTTGTAAACCTGCTTGTCCTCGTAATATCTGTTGTGCATGGGAAAGAAGACGAGACCTTGTGCTTGGGCTTCCTCTTCAACCTAGATATTGTAGAGATTCATTATTTTAAAAAATATAAAATATTCTTTTGATAGAAAACTGACTTGCTCTCTAACATTAGCGTGTAATTTGTAAGCCGAATTTTTATATTTTGACATTGCTGATTCTGTTGCTTCTTTGTATAACGAGTGGGAAACTTTTGAAATTGTAGGTTTCTTCTCCAACCCAGGATAGCTTGCATCTCTTTGAGAGGACGTAGTAGGATCCTGAATGAAGAATGAAAGTTAGTAACACTATCTTCATACATAAAGTTTTTATTACACGATAAAAAAAACAAGATTATAATACTTACCTGGACAGGAAGTCCTTTCATGGCATGTTCCATCATGTTTAGAGCATTCATGAATAGGTTCTTAACCACCGGATGATCGTGGAGAATATCGGGAAATTGACTTTTCCATCCTGAATACCATACACCAATTTCACCAAATGTCTTTCCTGCCAAATCCTCTGAACCAGTAGACTTGTTTTTAACTGCCTGATTTAGCCATACAGTTAGAACAGAAGTCCATTTTGAGATAAAGTAGCGTTCAATCAAGTTGATGAAAACAGTCGGAGTGATTAATGGAAGCCATCGGACGACCCATTTCCAGGGTTCCATATTCTGATTATTGGGGTTTATCTGAAATTGACTGAGGGTGTTGACCAACTTGGGTATGATATGCTTGTGAAGAAAAATGGTCATCTCTGAGTTACTCCAAACATTATTCCAAGGCAAAAGAATAGCAAAGGCAGAGGAATCACTAGGATGCCAGTTCTTCAAGCTGATTGCAAACTTGTGCCGGATAATTTCATGAAGCATAGGTATTTGGTTAAGAAAACCAGAGGGTGTATTCGGTCCAGGACAGTTGGGATCTATGGATGGGGGTAGGAACCAGGGCAACCACGGGTGCATCCATGTATGAACTGGAATAACATCTGATAGAGGATCCCAATTATCCAGGCTATTCTGTTAAATAAAATAGGAGAAATGAAGAGTGAATATTTCAAGGCTAAGTAATAAAAATTGAATAACACATTTTGCAATTTTCTCTCAAATTATCATGAATTTAACAAAAGCCTAATTTTCAATTTTTAAGCAGAAATAAAAGAATCCGAAATCGAATTATGAATGATGCTTTCTACTGTAAATAAAATACAATCTGAATGGAATGAGTAAAATTCAGTTTTCATTACAAGAAGAGAAACTCACCAAAACACCTTAATAAATCAGATAATACAAATTTAAAGTAGTAACTCATTCACAAAGGTACACAATGAATGTAGATAAAGATTATTTCAGAGTGGTAGTTGAGTAATTCTAATTAGATCGAATATTAATCTTTTTATTCATCTTATTGGGACATGAGAGATTTTCCTTAATAGAAATATTTAATTTCATGTAATAAATTAGTAATTACAAGTTGTACGGTAATAAAATTTTAATTGATTAATTTTAGAAATCATATGATAATAGATTACTGATAAGAAATTTACTTGTAGAACAGGAAATATCGTCAATGATAAAATGTGCAAGCGAAGAATACGATCTGATAGGAGGGGAGACCAAGACTCCAACAGTCTCAGCAGATTTTCAGGATTCTTTGGATTCCAAATTTGAATATCCCTTCTGACAATTGGCAACCAAATAGTCTCTAGGATAACTTCAAAAGCTTTTTCATCATCAAGCGCAACACGCCATTCCTTGAAAAGGTTGAGGCCGTATAGAGGTTGCTAGACAATAGATAAGTAGAAATGAAATCTTTGGAAGGAAGGATATGAATAAATGATGATCCAAGTTCTATTAGATCTGCTCTCATTAGTCCAAGTTTATTGCAGATAACTTACAGAAAGTGGTTTCCATGTTTTAAAGGATAAATCCAAAAGGGGCTTAGCAACAGAAGCCAACAGACATGGCAATTCTGGTAGATCTCTTGCTTTCTCTTTAAATGAGGCAAACCATTCAGTGCACTTGTCAATTTCCAACTGATCAGTGTCAAGTTTCTCGAGAAATTCTTCAAACTCATTGATTACTTCCAGGGTTTCGTTGAGAGTAGCAATTTCTAGAGTCTGTTCTGATATTTCCTATTAATAATTATTATTACGCATATTGAACAAAGTTTGGATGATTTTAAGGGGGAAAGAACTTACAGATTTAAGGGTAATATTTTCTTGAATCAAAGAGTCAATTTGTTCTTCTTCAAAGCGCATATCACGATCTTTCTTTCGCAGCTCACTCTCCAACTGGTTTAAAATTAAGCCCATGTTGTGTTTGAGAACAGGAACATCAAAAGAGCCTGTCGCATTTTTGAGGTCATTGATTCCTTCAGAAGTGTCATCACTGAACTTTTTAATTCCAAGAGCTTGATCGTAATTCTGGTAGACCTTTTTATCCTTTTGGGTCATATCAATTACTTTAGCTTTGAGAATTTCACTATTAGCCAAAAACATGCCCTTCTTTTGCTGACTTCCTTGGTGTCCACTGCTAGCTAGAATTTCAGCTGCAGTCATAAATCTAAGTTTATTTTGACCCTTGGAATTAGACTTTTGAAGTATTGAATGGGTCTTTTTTTTGTATCTAGGCTGATCATCTTCAATAGGCTTTTCTTCCTCTTCTAACACTTTATCGTTACCCTTTCTTGGTGCCTTGGCATGCTCAGGACCTGCATAGCCAACAGAACCTTTGCCAACTCGCTGAAAAACTTCGATGGGAGTTAAAATACCTTGTCCATCTTTACCTAAACCCTGTCCATGTTGATAACCCATTTTTTCGAGCATTTTCAGACCAATTCCTTTAACCTGCTTTTCACTTGCACTTGTAGCTTTTGCTTGGGCAGCAGCGACTCGAATGAAATTTTTTGTACGCATAGTAGATTTGCTGTATTTTGGAGCGCTTGGAATTAGACTGATTTCTTCGTCGTCCGAGGAAAGATTTTGGTTAACAAATTCTTTAATATCAGGATCTTCCATGTCTTCATCCTTATCTTCTATATTTTTCAAATCTTTGTCTTCATCTCCCTTCAATCCTCCACTTATAAATGATATGGGAGCTGTGAAATCTCTCTTTTTGTTCTTTGGTGCAGAATATTCTTCGTCTGAATCAGACGCAAACACCCCATAAATCTGATGTTTTTTGGACATCTTTTTTCTTTTGCTGAACTTTCCATGCATAAACTCAAAGTCTTGCTCAGACACATCAAAGTTCTCTAATTCAGGAGATGATCCCATTTCTCTACTGATGTTAATAGATTTAATCTAATTATTTAATCTAAAAATTTAAATAATTTTGTATTTAAAACAGTTAGATTAAATTTATATTTTTGCTTCGAATACTTTAAGTTGGACCTCAATTTCGTAATGAACAAGTTGCCGATCAATAGTGCTAAAATCAGAGCTCTTAACAATGAAAAAGAAATTGAAATAACCGAAATTAAGGAAGATGAATTTATCGCTAAAGTAATTGATTAAGTTATTCACGAAAAAGATAACCAAAGTAGAAGGCAATTACATTTGTAAGTCAGTTGATGGATCTGCAAATCTCAAGTCCTTATCGATACCTGAAAAATACCGAAATGCTTTGTATTTTGGAAGGGGCCAGTTTGTTCTCTGTAAAAATCTTCAAAATTCAAATGTTGATGCTGAAATTATTTGCAGTCTCGATAAAAAGGATATGATAAACCTATCAACTGGAGGTTTCTGGCCAGATGGATTTGAACAGGATCTGCCAACTATCTCAAAGCCAGATGATTATTTCAACATAATTTCTTCAGATTCAGATTTTTCAGAAGATGATAGATAACTCACTGCTAGAATTACAATAATATATTAAAATAATTTATAATCTTATTAATTTAGTTCATCTGACGTTTATTTATGTGAGGCATTTATCTAAATGATCATTGATGAGTGATTCATCAAAAATCTTGGCACAAACTGGGCAGGGGACACGATTAGAAGTTTTAGACCCACTACTAGAGGGCATTTCTCCACCAAGTCGAATACCACCTCCTGAGAAAGGAATAACATCTGAGGCACGCCTTGGTGTCTTTTTCAAAGGAGATTTTTCTGCATTTTCACTTTTGGGCTTGTCAAAATAACTAGTTATTTCTCGAGTGCTGTTTGAACTAAGAGATTTTCTTTTCTGCGAATTTTTTGTTTCCTTATTTTTCGGAGTGGTTTCTGTTTTTTTGTTTTTCTCAGGCTCTTTAACTTTGATAAAAGTTCCATTACAGGTTGCTTGATGAGTTTTCCACCAAAAATCATTGGGACCTGGAGCACGGTTCATCGATCTCTTAACCCATCCATAGAATGGACGGTTATTCTGACAAGGGCCATTACAACGCCACCAATGGACTTTATAAAAATTAACTTCGTCATGAAAACTGTGATAAATTGTTATTTTTGTCCCAGCTTCTGAATTTATTCTGTTCATATGGCTCTGAAACTTGGGTCCATGATCATCTCTATCTCTAAAATTATTAGTAACAAATAGATAGGCATGAATCATTTCATGCAGCAAGGTCTCGATCAAATCTTTTCTTGGACGAAATTTAAGTAAATTCTCGCTGAGGCTTATAGAACATAAGCCATAAGGACCTTGGTAACGACAAAGACCAGCACAGACAGTCATTCTTTTACTCCATTTAACCTCAACACTCCCGAGGGCAGACTTGAAGAAGCGTTGATCAAAAATTTGAAATAACTTGAGAACATCAGGAACAGGATCGATAATTTCCCATTCAGGATCAATTAAATTATTGGAAAACGATAGCTTCATCTCTATCTCTAAGTTTGTAGTCGTTTTTGAGTCTTTGGACCTCTTTTTTTTCGGCTCATCATCATCTGAGAAGAAATCCTCATATTTCAATTCTGTCATTATTTCATAATTGTGACTTGTTCTAAAGAATTAAAGTTGATTTAAAATTTCATGGCGTGTTTGAAATTCCACCAATTTGACTTGTAAACTTTTATCATCAGTAAAAATGGAATCCTATACCAAGACTAAAAAGTTTAGACAAAAAAAGCAGAAGCTAAAACTATTCAGGAGTAGTGAGCCATTAAAGTCAATTCTCATGTGGGGAATAAACTACTCATTCTCTCAATTATGTCATGTAAATCCTCGATCTCTACTTATCGGGGAGGACTATAAAGCGTTTCTTAAAATTAAAGTGAATAATCACGGTTTCAATGAGTGAGTAGTAGTCGAAAATTTCAGAAAATTTATCTTTATATCTTGTATCTAGAGATTGTATGCCAACCAAATATAAATTCAAAGAATACTGTCCTTTGGTCTTTCAAAGTCTCAGAGAGAAATTTAATGTCAGTCCCAAGGACTATTTAGATTCATTTACTTCATCAGAACCATTCTGGGATACAGCTGTTGGTAGATCTGGATCAAAGTTTATGGTTACCCAAAACCGTCATTATGTTGCTAAAACTGTCTGCTCCGAAGAAGTCGAAGAAATGCATCATTTACTTAGAAAATATTATGTTGTGAGTATTTTATTTATTGCTTCTTTCTCAATGCTATGCAATAAAATTTATGATCATAATTTGGAAAATTATCAAATTACAATTAGAACGTTAAATGTTTATATTTATCAATAGAATAAAATTATATCTTAATCGAGAAATCGTAAGTTGAAGAATTTTTCAATTATTAACTCAAGTTTCAATAATGGTTCTTAGAATAGAATATTTTCCATAAACATTGTTTATTAAACAAGGACACTTTTACATGAAAAGTTTTCATATTAAATAAAGAAGTTTACTATAACTATTCCATCAAATAGGCAACAGATTTTGTGTATTCTTATGTTATCATAATTTAATATATATCACATTTGGGTAGGATGTATAATAGAGTAGGCCAAAATTTTTAGTTTTTCCCTGTCTTAATCTCATTCTAAAGATTATCGAAAACTAAGCATCTTTTCCCATAAAACCATACGTTTTCGAGTTTGTTCTGATTTACAAAATCTCGATTGAAAATGGCAGTTTTTGAACACGCGTTAAGATTTTTTCAATGAATTTTACTACGAGAAAGGACAAAATTAATAAGATTTTTGAATAGTTTTTGCAAAATTCCGAATAAAAATAGGGTTTATAGTATGAATTGAGTATTCTTTCACATGCTGAAAGAAAGTCCTATGTAATTAGGTTAATTTTGATGATTTTAGGGAAAGTGGGATTTTTGTATATCAGAACATAAAAAATTTTCATTTTAATTTTCAAAAATGTGTTTTTCACGATTAAAAGTTTTAATTTAAAACATCAATCTTTGATTAAGACATAGAAAATTGTTCGTGGAAAATAAAATTTTGTATTACCCTAATGTATAATATACAATGTATGTTAGGGTGATAAAAAATATTTTTTTTCTCAGATAACTTTTCAGGCGATTTGCTAATTTGGACTCTTTTACACATAAAAGAAAATTTTCATAAATTAAATTCAAAAATTTTATTGTTCTTATAACCATAAATCTCATCTTTCCAAAATTCTTTAAACGCATTAAAATTTTCAGAAAATGATGTGGATATGTAGCTAAGGAGTCTTAAATAACTATCAGAATAATTCCCATCCTCAAAGTCATAAAGATTGCTCACAAACATGAATTTTATCAATTATCGTAGTAAAATTCATTGAAAATTGTAATTTTCCAATGAGATTTTGTATATCAGAACAAAATTTAAAATATCTAATTCAGGATATTTTTCTCAAAATTTAATTCTCTATCGAATGAGCAAATAGGCGTAAAGGTTGTAAAAACTTTTATTACCCTAATATATAAATGTATTTATTATTATGCTCGTTTATTAATGATGAATCATTATCAGCATGTTGTCACAACTCAAGGAAAATCATTGCTACCTCAATATTTGGGAATGTATCGGATTAACTACAATGACCAAGAAACCTATATTTTAGTCATGAGGAATGTATTTAGCCCAAGATTAACCATCTCTTCCAAGTTTGACCTAAAGGTAAGCCTTGAACAATAACTGTTTACTACTGTAATCAATCAAAATTTCTTTTAAGGGAAGCAGTATTGAACGTGAGGCAAATGAAAAAGAACGAGTGAGTTGAAAATCAGTTAACCTAACAATAATCGAAAGAATAGAAATAACTCAAAGTGCAAAACGCCCATATCATTCGTTTCTGGATTTAATATCTATCCAGGATATAACATTGCCTAAGTTGATTGAAGAAAACATACATGAAATGTATAAGAAGCATCAACCATAGCCAAAATTAAGTAGAATAATTCATGATCTTATTTGTAAACTAAATTTGAGTTACAAGGTTTATCTCCACTAATTCGGTTGGAAAAATTAATAAATTCAGATTAGTTCTGAAACCAAAAATCATGAAAATCTTCCTTTGTCATATCACTCAAGTTGGGCATGTGATGAAAATTTTCGATAATCAAAGACAGAGGCTTAAAAAATTTAAAATTGAAAAATAATTAAATCAGTAATCTTGAATTTTATCAGAGTGCAACTTTTAATCTATATAGTAATCAGACTATGCGTATTTATCTTGACTGTATGCATACTTTGTTATTTATTTTTATTGAACCAATTCAAGAGGTCACATCATGTAAGTTTAAAAGGGTTTTTTTCATTCCGCGAAATAATATGCTTTAACACCGGTAATTTGGAAATCTGGATCAAATAATAAACTAACTCTCTCTGAGCATAACCAATTCCTTTTTATAAGAATTAAAGGCAATGTCTGTTCACTCATTGATTTCAATCTAAACCGACTTGTGAAGAAGAAATTAAATCTAGTTTTTGATTTTTACAAAAATTTCAATTTTTTCATCAAAAATACTTTTCAAATCTAGATAAAATAACCCACTTTTACAGATTACAGAAAAAATATCCAGAAAAATATTTTTGGAGAAAAATGTGGATGTTCTTCAATAGGAAAATTGTTTTGTTCCATGATGGAATATGAAATCTTCAATAAAAATTAGTAAAAGTAGATTTAATCGGACTATAACCAACCTTTTCCAAAGACTCTTCCAGACGTTTCGGTACTGAGATATTCAAGTACCTTCTTGAGTGGATGAGACCTCTCAGAGGCTTTGGAAAAAGGTTGGTTATATTCCAATTAAATCTACTTTTACTAATTTTTATTGGATACTCTTGAATTTTGAGTTGGTGCCAAATTGCGAATTTTTCAAACTTGAGTTGAAAAATTATTTTGATTTAAAAATGAAGAACGTGGTCATATAAAGTTTTTAAAATTCGATTATTTTTATCGATTTAAAATTTTTGTAAAAAGCAAAATTCTCATTGACTTCATTGACTAGCTTTATATTTGGTTGTTTTTGTTCTTTTTGCCGACAAAGACCCATTTGTATTTGGAGATAGTGAAAATATATAAATTAAAATTCAACCTTTATCATGAAATTCTTTTTTTGAAATTGAATTGGAAATAAAATTCCATTTTCTACACCCTCGACAATTTAGAACCTTGTCACAATGAAGAATATTTACGAGGTAAATAATAATTTCTCACATTTTAAATATTATTCAGCCCCTGTCTTTGCGACTAAAACATTTCCGTTGGATAGATTTGTGTTTTTTTATCACACAATCACTGTATCTTGATTGTTTAGGATAAGTTTTCTTTTCGCAACAAGACAAGAAAATCATGTAAGCTTATTGAGATTTTAGGAATCAATCCATTTATATATAATTTGTGATTGAACGGTTTGGGATTTCAATATGATCCAATTTATCACATTGAAATCAGCAGAAAAATTCATTTTCGAAAATTTGAATTTTGACGTCGAATCGAATTTAGAAAAAATATCTTTGTGAAAACCATAAATTCAACTAGCTCCATTTTTTGAGCTTGAAAGCACCCTGATGAATAGAGAAGGGTTTGACTAATCCTAGTTACATCTGTAAAACTTTCATTTTATACCAATTTCTTAACATTTTTCAGGACATATTTCATAAGATATTTAAAAATTCCAAAGTAATGTTTTATGTGTCAAAAAACAGAATCATAAACCCTAACTAGGCCGGTAGAGAAATTTAATTGATTAAAACTTTTCAAAGATTCTCTACTTTCGCATGTGTGTGAAAAATCTACCATTTACTTCATGTGTCACAATTCAGAAATTTATTTCTTCTTATACCTTTCTGAATTAATTCTTCATTCTAAGAATAAATGATTCTCTTCAAAGAAAAAATAGAAAGATTCATCCTACCTCTGTTGTATTTGTAAAGAGTAGCATTTTAAATAAATGAATTTTAAAATTCTTTTACCGGCCTAGTTTTTAACTAAATTACTGGTGATTTACATCCTCCTTGTACCTATTTAAATCTCTCTTCAGTAAGTAATAATTTTATTTGACGAATTGTAATAAAGGATTTGATACCAGAAAGTCCCTTTAGATTTCCAGTAAATTCTCTTTTAAAAGTTTTAAAAATTTTAATGTTAGTCATAGGAATTTTTATTGACATATTAAATATGTAATTTGAATATCCCAGATTCATCTCTAAAGATCTCTATTTCTAAGATGCTCATTATTGATGACTCAAAAAAGTACAATTTTTTAAATTTTCACTCTAGACAAAGGAGCTTTAATTATAACAAGAAAATATCAGCTTATCTAATCCCATTTCATATCTGTAACCTTTTTATACGAAATTGCTTTCATGGTACATTCAAGTATTTTTTAAAATTTCAAGTCTTGAAATCTCGTTCTCCAAGAGTTAGCACCTATAAAGGACAAATTATTGTTTTGATAATTGATAAATATTAAAGCTATTAATTGATATGAAGTTGGGAATCTATTATTTTTACGAAAATCTTTTTATCAAAAATTCAAATATGTTAAAGATTTTTTGGAAACCTACTTTTACGAGTTGAAGAAAAAAATTCTGAAAAAAATTATTTTACTGAAAAACATGGTAATTTTTCAAATTTCGATTTGGCGCCCAAAATCCCACTTTTCGAACATTGAACTGAAAATTCTTATCGATTTCAAACTAAGAGAGTGATCAAAATTTGATTTTCAGGATCACAATGAGACAAGAAAGATATGCTGAATCTGTTCTAATGCATAACTTGATTATCGTTTTTGAGTCGAATTTCGAATTTTGATCATTTTCACTACTGGAAAATTAATGAAATTTCGACAAATCGAAATCCCTCGAAAATGGTGGATCTTTCGAAAATTATTTGGCGATATTTGGCTTTCTTGTCTTATTGTGATCCTGAAAATCAAATTTTGATCACTCTCTTACTTTCAAATCAAAAATTTTTCTGTTCAAAGTTTGAAAAAATGGGATTTTGGCGCCAAATCAAAAAAATAGTAAAACAATTTTTTTCTTCAACTCGTAAGAGTGGGCAATATGAGTATGATTCTAAAAAATCTTTTAACATATTCGAATTTTTGATGAAAAAATCATAGATTCCCAACTTCATATCAACCAACTTTAGATTATTGATATGAAACTTGGTTTCAGAAGTTGGCAAAAGTTGAGAACTATTCCTTAGAGTTTTGGTGTTTTTTCAGCTCACATTATATTCTTATATTTTTTCAACTCTACTATACTTCTGTCAAAATTTTCAAAATATTATTTTCAATGAATTTTTAACTTTTATCATTATTTATGTGTCACTACTGATGAACCATAAAGAAATTTACATTTGGTGAATAAAAACTTTCTTCTATACCTACAAATATTCCTCAGTGTTAAAAATTTCAACCGAAAGAAATTTATCATCTTCAGTTAAATAAGACGAAAGATATTTTTTGATTGGCAAATACAAGTAACAAAAGAGATGAAAAAGGAATCGGTTTACTTAAAAATTTCACTGAAATCCTTCTTAAAATATCTTTCCAATAACATTTTCATCTTTGAGATATCATTTTTTCATAGATACTTTTTTGAGGCCCTATCATAACTAGCTAGGTAAGATTCATCACCATACAGTATTTCTAAGCAATTTTCAAAGATAATTTTAGGATACAAATTTTCGGCTTCAAAAAGCTAATTCATTCAAACAAAAATTCTTACTTTATTTTAAAATAATATGGCTTTAGCTGTTATCATAAAATTCAATGGCAACAATAAAATAGTTTAAAATATCGAAAAACTTATTCTCAATGAACTTGGGAATTCATGATTTTACAAATATTTCATTTCTTCATCAAGATCTTTAAGTTTCATGAAGATATTTCACCGATTTAATGTGGTTTTCTTTTTCCATTAGTTATCCTGTAGAATAACTCAAAATTTGAAGTTTCTCCAGTTTTTTCAAAAGAATTTATTTTTTCGGTGACAATGTGTCATTTTTAATCGGTTAAGAACTTGACAAAAATTAGATTTTTGTTAATATCACAAACTACAAAATTCATCGAGAATAGCTGTATTTGATTTCAGTTTAGAGTCCTGCCAAAGCCCATTTCCGTTTGAATAATAATCTATCCCATGTAATTTAAGAGTATACCTGTAAAGAATACTGTACTTTACTTGATTAACAAAAAAAATGTTTAGAATACAGTGTTATACATTTACCAAAGTATCTTTTTAATAATTTTAATTATTAACCTTGTTTTCGTTCATATTTTAGACAAAACCAAATCCTACACTCAAGGATAATGATTTTGTAAACTCTGTCGGCAAACTATTTATTGGCGAGCAGGAGAAGGAAGATTTTCTGGCCAAATTGAAAAAGGACATCAACGTGAGTTACAATAAAAAGATTATTACTCCCGAGTGACAAAATAAATTCAACACATTTCCATGAGTTAAAAGGATTGATGCTATAGTCATTTATAAGAATATGGCACTTTTATTGAACCATTTTTTGAACTTTGATCTTTGCAACACCTATTATATTTTTAATGATTTAAATTTGAGATGGGGCTTGAAAAAAATGGATAAACCATAATATCGTGTGAAAGTTTAATTTCGATTAATTATGAATGAGTAATTCTCGTTGTTTTTCAAAAACGTCCGAGCATCATAATTTGAAAATATATAAGTAGGAGATATATTTAAAACCAAATGTACATTTCTTAAAACATCATCAGTGGTATTACTCTAAAATTGGTAAAATGGATTAATTTGTAAAATTTTAATGATCCAATATCTGCCTAGAATAGCGAGTTTGTCTAAATATGTTGAATGAATGATATGTAGTATTCTCATTATGAAGAAATTTTAACGAAAACTTTGATATTTCTTCTACAAAAGTCTTGTATGAGTTTCATTTACTTCTCTTGCTAGACTGAGAGATAAGAAAGTTAAGTAAGAGCATTCTAGAGAATCATTATAATGATAATTATCTAAGATTGAAAAAACCAATCAACTTTTTTTTCATCATAAAACCATGTCTATGAGACATTGATGAGAGTTTTTCTATCAAAAGTAATTTTCTTCTCGTAATTCTAGTAGTGATCAGGTGTTTGAAAGTTGAATCAAACTGGAGTTTAATCTTTGTTAATCTGAATAGAAAATAGAGTTTTGGTTTCTAAATTCGAATATTTTACAGACCTTTTAGAGTCCATATCATGTTGCCTACTTTTTCCTATCAAAATTTGAAAATGATATCATTTCTCTTGAAATTATTTTATTTTCTTCATCTCAAAGTAGGCAAAATATGATATTGATTCCAAAAAATCTTGAACCTATTCGATTTCTTTATGGAAAAAATAACATTCAATAAAAATTCAATCAACTTTAATTCAATTATTCTAGTAAAATTTGATTTGATTCTTTTCAAAATTCCCTCTTCTAGCTCTAGATAAAATTCCAATTGAAATAACTACGCAGTTTAGTGAATAAATAACCAAATATTGATTTATAAGTGGAATTATTTATTCGAACAATATAGCCTACATTAAAATAGGAAAGCAATGCTCTCAGAGCACTCTTTGAATAGAAAAATAATTTAATCAGCAGTTTATGTGATACTCTTTGCTCTGTGGCAGACTCTGAGAATCTATTTCTTTGGGAGAAGGAAGAATAATTAAAAAATTTTCATTCCTTTCTTCAATTAAAAATTTTCCATTTCTAACCTTCAGAACTCTCTCAGTATTGATAAAATAATTTTACTGATAATTATTATAATTACTTATAAGTAAACAAATCTGATTCATTTCAATGCATCTTTGGTAGAATTATTGACTATTTCTACTGTGTTAAATATTCTTGATAATTCCAAAAACACAACAATAATTATAATTGAAAAACACTTCTTAGTCATTCTCTTATTCAATTGAAATCACTAAAGATTTTCTACTCAAATTTTAAAAAATGGAACATTTGGCGCCAACCCAAGATTTGAGAAACCTCCAATGATAAAATGGTCCCACCTGGTTTCTCTAAAAGATCATTTTCGTTACCGAATTCTTAGAGATATTTTTGTAAAAAAAATAATAATATATTTTAGGGTTATTCACCATGTTAGTATAAATTTTTTAATTATTTTTAAGAATAGTATAATAGACCGGTATTATTTTCCAAAGTAGTATCATTTTTTCTTATTATTTTCCATTACAGTATCAATAATTAAAATTATTTCAAAAACAGTATAATATATCAATATATATTTTCAGAATTAGTATTAGTTTGAACAAGCATAACTATAATCAGATCAATTTCGAAAAAAAGATTTATTCGTTTAAAAGTCAGCAAAATTAAACAAATACAGTTTATAGAAATCATAATTAGATTTTCTCGGCTACTGAACGAATTCTTTTCTTCTTAGGTCTTCCTCTTATACGTGAATCAGACTTCGGTTTCAGATTTGATGATTTCAGACCATCTAAATCACAGAAAATAAATTCAGTACTGTTCATTTTTTTCAATTCTGATATCTTGTAATAATTCGAAAGGTAGTTTACTATATTCAAATTAATATAAGTCAGTGCTGCAATAACATGTACGCATATAAAACCATTCATCTTCATAAATCCACAAGAACACGATAACACTTTTAGATCAACTATTTTGAAAATTAGATTTGTCGAATTTTTCCCGATAAATTTCAGGATTTATTGTACTATGAACTTTAAGACATTTAGATTCCTTTATAGATGAAAGATGAAAAGGAACAACCTTTTTCAGGCATGTGAATCGTAAAAATGAATAGTTTAGAGTCTAAGCCCATCTTAACCTTTGACAAAATTTTGATTCGCTAGAAATTTTTTAGGGGGAGATTAGATGAGACCATGATTAAAATGACAATGTACATTTTATTTGACATCTTGTTTGTTTTCTTTTTAATAGCTATTGAAAAACATTGTTTAATTGGTCAATGCCAATAAAATAGGAGTCTAATGTCTGCTCAGTAGCCAAGAAAATCTTATTATGATTTCTATAAACTGTATTTGTTTAATTTTGCTGACTTTTAAACGAATAAATCTTTTTTTCGAAATTGATCTGATTATAGTTATGCTTGTTCAAATTAATACTAATTCTGAAAATATATATTGATATATTATACTGTTTTTGAAATAATTTTAACCCTAGCACGACATTAAATAAAAATTACAAGTATGACATTTGGGGTCTAAATGACCACAGTAGAATAAGTTCTCAAAATAATGAAGTCGGATCAGTATTTTTCAATTAAATATTTATTATTTATAATTTATAGGTTCACAAGAGTTACAAATTAGGTTTGCGTGATTCTGACATATTAAATTACACTTGTGACATTTTAGCTTAGTTTTACGATCATTTTGCCTTGGACAAATACTGCATCTTCCTCTAGATTTTTCAGTGCTTTGAGTCAGCCTCCTTCTTTTTGGATCTGGATTCGGGTTTTCCTCTTCAATTCCCATGAGTTTTATGGATAATTTCTTCAGAAAATCCCTGCGGGAATACTTCTTAGTTCTTAGAGTTTCTGGCCACTTTGTGCTGTAAAGAACATAAGCATTGTAGGCAGCTATGTCCAATATGTTCCAGAAAACAGATAAAGGCCATCTTCTGGTTGCTCTACGACATGAATAATTCCCAACCAGTAAATCAAGAGTATCCACACCACCTTTATTATGATTATAATACTGTATAATTTCGGGTTTGGCACCAGTATCATCAGGATTTGTATGAAGTGTGGAGAGTAGTACAACAGGTTTGTTTTTCTGCTGTCCGAATCGCATCAAAACTACGTCTTTGCTATACAAGTATTCAATCTTCATTTGATCAATGGATTTTTGTTGAAAACTTGGTGGAAGAAATGAACGATTCTTTCTACAAGTGCCAACTAAGGCAGTTCGGTTTCGTTTCAAATACATCGCAAGATCATACGTGGTAAAGAAGTTATCGCATGTAACAGTTCTTCCATGATTTAAAAACGGATGGATCAGTTGCTTGACAACTCTAGCTCCTTGACCTATTTCTGCAGTATTATTTTCTTTACCAATATAGATTTCTGCATTACATAGATAAGAGGTCTTGGAATCACAAGCCGCCCAAACTTTGATACCGTACTTGCCAGGCTTTGACGGCATATAAATTTTAAAAGGACATCGTCCTCTGAAGCTTATTAGTTGCTCATCAATGGTTATTTCTTCAGAAGGTACATAAGATGACTGACAATTTTGGATAAAACTTTGAAAAAATCCGCGAATTGGAGCCAATTTATCTCTTTGCTGAACATCTTCTCGCATAATTTTATTGTCAAATCTTATAAACTGCTTGACAACTTTCCATCGTGAGAATGACATTGATTTATTTACAATAGATGTACCGTTTTCATTTTCCCATAACTCTTCAAGATCCATATTTTTCTGTTTGGTAACTCCAAAGTATAAAGATATTCCAATCCATTTCTTGATTTCTGCTGATGTAATCGGGCTTAAATTTGATTTTTTGTGCTTCATATAGATATTAGAGTATTTGACGATATTTTCTATCATCGATTTGTCAATAAGTAAATCAAAGAATTCTTCATGTTCAATCAGATTCTTGGAAGTACGTGATAATCCAGGTAAAAAATCCAAAATATTTTGAGCAGGCGTCTGAGTTTGGGCAGGTTTACGAGCAGTGTATTGAATAGACCCGCATTTCGAAGACAAAATAGTCAAATCAGCATCATCAGGTTGTATTTCGTTATCAGCAAAACTGTTTTCATCCGAAATATCACTTAGAATTTCATCAAATTCATCCTCAGAAGAATTGGAATCATCAGTCAGATGTTCGAATAAATCCTCTTGAATTGCGAGACAAAGAGGAATACTTCTATTTGTGTTAACCATGAAAAACAGAATGAATTTTTAGATAGAAAATTGTTTTTATATTCCAATAAGTTATACAAGCCTTATATAAGCAGACTTACCAACTTGGGGTCTAGGAGACCCCATATGTCTTATAAGTAACAAATGATTTCATAATATCCTAGTCAACTAGGGAAAAAAAGAAACCTAAGATAAACTATGAATAACCCTTTTTATTAGTTGCTTAGGGATGTCCTAGAAGACCAGCCTAAAAAAATAATTTTATATAAGTTATCTTTAGTGGAAGTTCATTTGGGGTCTCTCAGACCCGAGATTTCGTGCAAGGGTTAATTATTGATACTGTAATGGAAAATAATAAGAAAAATGATACTACTTTGGAAAATAATACCGGTCTATTATACTATTCGTGAAAATAATTAAAAAATTTATACTAACATGGTGAATAACCCTATATTTTAACACTGACTATTCATAATAAATTAATTTTTTATAGAGCTTTCTCTATGACTTTAGAAAACGTTAATAAATGAAACAAATAGAGATTTTTTCTGAAAATATTTTTAAACTTCAAAAAGAAATATTTACAAACAATTTTTCTAAGGAAACAACATTGGTCTATCTGTAGAAAAAGAAAGGGGAGAGAATTGTGTAGTATTTCTTAAAGAATAAGTATTATAAAAATTATAGTGATTGTTATAGTAATCAGAATTATTAGAGTAACAACTCTGATATTATAATTCATCACTTGAAAGAAAATTAACATTAGAATAAAAAAATTTAGATTACCCTGATAAAAATAGTTGGACTCACACAATATTTCGAATACATGTCGTATTCTTCTACTGGCGTGAAACTTTTCAAAAAACTAAGATACTTAAAACCTTGTGTACCCAATCAAAATAGAAATATAGGAAATCGTTGGTTAGAATTGATTGATTAAAGTTGAGAAGAAATCTGATTGGTTTAATGTTTTGATTGGGTACACAAGGTTTTAAGTGTCTTAAGTTTTTTGAAAAATCTCACGCTAGAAGATAAATACGACATGTATTCGAAATATTGTATGAGTCCAAACTATTTTTATCAACGTTATAGTCAATCTATGCCGAACACCTCCCTGAAGAACTTGGTTCAAAATTAATATTTTTGGAATTACTATCTCTACTTTTTCAACGTTTATACTCAAAGGTAACTTATGTACAAACGTTGGAAAATATTGATAGCCAAAATATTCAGGATTTTACAGAATCGATCATCGATATTGAAAATTTATGATTTTTATTTATGAATGGATCTAATGCTGATTACAAATTTGTATCAAGATTCTATCTTCTCCTATTACCAAATCTGGCTTGGGAGGTTCAAAGAATACAAAATATAACTGATTAGATTGATTATGAATTGTTTTTTTTAGTTTTTAGAAGAGAACAACCTCATTGACTATAGTATCATTGTTGGAATACACAACATAAAGTGTATTACCGAAAATGAATCCTTTGACGATGCAACACCTCAAATAATCCCAAATAATGAATCAAGCAGTTCCCCTTTGCACAGAGCTGAATTAAATTCAACCATGCTCAACAATGATAATAACAATTCAGAAATTAATAATAATTCAAAAATTGAAACTGCCATGAATATGACAGATATCAAATCTGCTTTGAACTTGAATAGTTCCCTCACCATTAACTTCCCCTCTGTTAATAAGGATCCTGAATCAGTGAGTTTGAATTTCAGTTGATTTGATGAAAACCAGGCCGAAACTTTGAGGAGTAAGCGCTATATTAAAAGCATACTCATCAACCTTCTAATAGGCCAAATACAGTTATTAGGTTTTGCGATAATTAATAATTTCATGTAGAATGATTTGCTCAAGAAAAAAAGGCCCAGCCTACTGAATACAAATTAAAAAAAAATTTGTATTTGTCTAATCCCGTCAGCAAATAATTCTTCAGATTCAGAAGTAATTGAATTCATTTCTGATCTCATCTTTTGATTTTAAAGTTTCGGTCTTTGGAAAAGGTTCTAGAAATCTGAAATGACGATAATCAGATGGAGTAAGATCAGGACTATAAGTGGGATGAACTAAGATATCAAAGTTCTCTTTCTTAAAAAAATATTCAATCTCTTCTTTGAGATGTGGTTTCGTGTTGATCTAGAGAGGACTGTAGGACACTTATTCTTATCTCCAAGAATAGATTCTTTTGATTACATCTACTAAGTTCAAACAAAAAGAGCGATTAAATTATCATACTTCCGTTTATCAAATCATTAATACTTTATGTGATAGATAGGTACTTGTAAATCTGTAAAGAGAGTTTAGTCCACTTAAATCATTATATAACACGACTGTACTTATAACTTACTGATGCAAAAATTAATGAATTTCTACTCCTCTACTAAAATTATTCTATATTTAATAAAACGATATGTTACCGTCATAGTTACCGCTTTTTTATTCCAAGACTAAAATCCCTTTCTACTCACTAAAATCCACTCTGAATTGATCTTAATTTCTATACCCCTTCTTTCAGTATTTCTCAAATGCTCATGTGTATCAACATATCCCCCATTTCACATCATCAATCAATCAGTCGAGATCTCTAATTGAAATTCATTTCCTTACATTTGAAAAGATTATGTTTCCTTTGAGTCTCTCTTCTCAAATAACTGTTCTTCTCTCATAGAAGAGAATTCTGTGAAACTCTACGTCTTATAAGTATATCTTGCCGGAAAAATAATTTTCTCTACTTCTCAGTCAGATAACCACATGGTTAAAGATTCTAGAATTTCAAAAGTCAAATATTTTGTTCGTGCTAATTTTTTGACGTGATTAAGTGTAAAACTGTTTCATAATATCAAAGGAGAACGGCTAATGATTAGAGCAGCGCTTACCCAAAATAATAGGGCAAAACAAAAGATTCTGATGATTTATAGTAATTAGCATTACTCAATTATGTAATTTCCAGTTAAGAAAAACTTTACATATTTACAGCGAGGACTAACCATAACTGCAATTATTAAATTTCAACCCAGTAAAAAGTGACCATAAATACAATTTAAAAAATTTTGCATTACAAAAAGGAATCAAGAAGTGAATTTTAGAGGTCCCTAAATCCAATGTAAAAATTGTATTTTGGCCTACCAGTGTAACCATATTTTGTTCTGAATAGCCAGAAAAAAATTTACTTTGAAATGAAATGAACCCATGAGTTGATCAAATAATTTCTGAAAAAATTAAATTTGGCCAAAATTAGAAAATGTTTTGAATTTCAAAACGACGAAAAATTTCTACTTTTCCAATGTTTATCTATTGGAGAATTCAAAGCAACAAAATGCTGATACTTTGGATTATCATAAGACGAAGAATTCGAATTTGACCGTGAAGTTTGAGAAAAACTTGCCAATCTTTTCTTATGAATTTTTAAGTAGCTCTTATCCATTGGGTAGCTCTCAATTGTGTAGTTGCACCTGGAAACAATTCACTTTTGTTCATTACCTCTTGATTTGGATTTCCAAGGGAACAAAATTTGAGAAGAAATTTCTAGCATTCAATTCATAAACCTTTTTATGATGCAATAGTTATAATTTTGTTAAATCTCTTTAGCATTATATTAAAACAAGCAAATTTATTCTAGCTCAAATAGAACATTCGTATCGATCCTCTTGATTTAAATCATGGGCTGTTGTTTAGGCGAAAAATTTTTGAAGTACTTTTGTTGCTCTTGAATTAGTGTTCTGAACCCATTGAACCCTTTCTTTCAAAAATCGCCAAACTAATAAAAGTACCCTGATTGACTTCCAAAAAATAATCCAATAGAAATCTATTGACATGAAAAATTTTCTCTGTTACTTGGAATAACTACAATGGTTTCAGAATGCTATCTTGATTATTATTGCCAGGTTTATATAATTGATTGGCTTATCTAATTTCTCACTCTTATGTATTAGTATTATAATTAGGGCCTCAAAAAGTCCTAAAAAGTCTATTTTTTCTAAGGATACTGTGGCTCCGAGGATTAATAAAATGTTAAAAAAAATTATTTATCATGATCCAGATCAAAGTTATAAAGTCTTAGATCGGTCTTATTTTCATGATAAAGTCTTAAAAAGTTTAGGTCAATTATCAATTTGAGACTGAACGTAACAAAATCAAACAAAGAGAACAGCGTACTTGTTTCCCAGTAGTAGATTTAAGCATAATTTTGTATATGATATGCTTTTACACCATATACAATGTATATCGACGATATACTATATCGTACATGAAACCATATACATGTATTAGCTGATGTATATGATATTGACCAATCAGAATCGTTCTTCCATATTGATATTCAAATTTTTTTGGTTTTTCACGTTAAATTGAATACATGAAAACATTGGTTTTTTGTCTTATTGTCATCCTGAAAATCAACATCTGATCGCTCTCTCACATTGAAATCAGCAAAATTATTCAACTCAAAGTTCAAAAAAATGGGAATTTGGCGCTATTTCAAGATTTCAAATTTGCCGTAATGTTGATTTTTTCTAAATTTTTTTCTCCTTATCGTGAAAGAGGGCCTCATGATCAAGATTCTAAAAAATCTTGATCAAATTCGATTCCTTGATAAAAAAATGAGAATTTTTTGAAAATCATAAATTCCCATCTTCATATTAACTAGGTGTATAAGAAATTTAATCAACAGAAAAGTTTATTATAATTAAATTTTTTCAATATCATTCTTACAGCATTCATCAGACAAAAGTCCTATTGACGAATCTATACGTAATAAAAAAACAGAAAACAATGCTTCATATGAGGGTAAAGAGCTTCCATCTGCAGGCGACGGTAGAGGTACCGTAAATCCCGAAGGAAACTATCAAAAGACTCAAAAAATTACAGCCATTAATTCTAGCAATGTTAATTATTCTATCAGAGGTGTGAGTAATCAGTTTTTATCTTTTGTCTTACCTTTTTCTTGCTTGAATTAGAAATATCTGATTTTGAATCTCAGGTTGGTTGATATAAAATTTTTACAAAAATCTCAGGAATTCAAATTTTTTTTCGAACTTTAACCCTCTCGTTACCGTTTTATTAAATTTTATTAAAATGTTTATTCATTTCAATCATTTATAATGAAATAGATAAATCATGCTAAAACTACGGTTCATTATCTATCTAATAAATTTAGAAAATTGAAGCAAGATATACTAAAACCAAATGTACATTTCTTGAAGCTTCATCCGTCGTAATTCTTCAACAATGATATTAGAATTCATTCAAGATAGTAATTTACAAATAATGAAAGAAATAGTAAAGTCAACGAAAATAAGAATAAAATGCAAGCTGAAAAAACACCAAAACTCTCCAATCAATAGCAACAGTGGACAAAAAAGATTTTCTAATAAATGTTGAATTGCATTATCTAATTACTAGTTAGTTACTTTTTCATGAGCTGAAATTTTTTGTTGATTTAAAAGTGAGAAGAAAGTCAAAAGGAGCTTCTCAGGATCAGAATTAGACAAGAAAGCTGAATACTACAGTCAAATTTTTGAAAGCTCCATCATTTTTAAGGGATTTTAAATTACCGAAATATCATTGATTTTAAAATACGATAATGAGGTTGTGCATGTTCTTATCTAAATCTGATCCTCAAAAGCTTCATCTGGCTGCCCTTCCACATTCAAAAAAATAAAAATAATTCAGCTACAAGTTCAAAAAAATATGAATTTTGCGCCAAATCGAATTTTGAAAAATGACCATATTTTTCATTGAAGTAATATTTTTCTTCTAATTATAAATTCATGTTTAAAAATCATTAGGATTCCAAAAAATGTTTAACGAATTCGAGTTCATAGTGAAAAATTGAGATTTTTGCAAAAATCATAGATTCTCAACTTCATATCAATTACAGTAGCTTTATTAAGAATAAATAAATATCTTGTCGATTCAGTTAATCTTTTTACCAGTAACAAGTTTATCTTAAATTCATGATCATATGATAGTCTGTTATTAGTAATAACTTATTACTCGTAATTTGATCAAAAATATCAATTATAATAATGATTGAATGTTCAACATTTTTCTTTAAATTCATAATATATTTACTAGTTATTAATTAGTGATCCTAGTCCACATTTTAAGCTTTAATTTGCTAAAAAATCTACCATATTAATAAAGTACCAAAGGTTTATTAAATAAACATATTCGTCAATCGACACCGAAAGGGTTAAATACAATTCAATTTTACCTCAAAGTCTCTCCAATTCGAATAGTTAGACAGAAAGAAAATATCAGGAAATCGAAAAGAAAAATAAATTCCTTGTAATAAAAACCAGATGATCGAGTATAAATTGAATTCTTTATGAATATCGTTTCCTACTTCCCTGCTGAGATTATATTCCTTATTATTGAAAGGGTAGTCAATCATCAAGTTTTTTTTCTCCAAACATTAAAATCAATAAACAAATCTAAAGACTTTAGAATAAAAGAAATAGAAATAAGCAAGAATAGAAGAATAAAGGCTCGAATAACCTTGATTTTGTTACCATACTTTGGTGATTAACTCTGCAGATAACTGCAATGTTTGGATTCAAACCATTGAATTCTTTGATGACCTACCTGAATCATTGCAAACTAAGTTGATTTCTAATGAAATTCATTAAATTCAAGGTTCAAAAGGCATCTCTCAATATGGAGATTGATGATGATCCTGAATGTTCAGATGATGCTGGAAACTTTGTACCTGTCCCTATGAACAAATCAGTTGACTATAATCCCCTCAGTTCCTCTGGTGGAAGTCCTGAGAACCCTGCATTTAACTATGGCAATTTCAACCATGATGAGTCTAATCTAAGTGAGTATCATCTTTTTATCAGATTTATTTTAATTCGAGTTCATTAATTGTATTAAGGAATAATTTTATCTTATATAAAACACCAGTGTAATTTAATCTTCTCGAACTAGCATAAACTTGAAATTTAAAGTTGGCTTCTTAAAGAAGTATTATTAAATTAAAAAGTCTAAATAAATACGGTGTTGTACTATACGTATGTAACTGTGTTTGACTATTAAAATTCGCAATTTAATAGGAAGGATACCGTAGAACCTTTCCTCTAGTTCTTGAATACTGATGAGTTTCTTTTTTCCCCATATCCAAATACTGCATTATCAAGCTTCAACTTCCGACTTCAACTGTTTCTAGAACTTGTGTCGGCTACATAGAGAATTCCGATTTAATTTCTTTAGTCTTTTAATCCATTCTAAATGATATCCGGATTTCATTTTTGATTATACATATTTATGCCATCATTGGAACGAAACTGCTCAATATATTTTTGGTTAATGGAGTAGAATAAGTGTAGAAATATTTTCCCTGCCCTAAAATTTTTCCAAGTCCAAAAAGGTAGGTCTTGCGTACCTATTAGTATGTCAGTCACACATTCCTTCTCTATCTCTCTTTGTTTGATGATGTAAGCCCCTTATTATTAACCTTAAGAAATTAATAAAAATAGCATTTTCAAATCTAAATATCTTTGGTTAGAAGAAAGATATTTGAACATTTCAAAATGCTATCAGTATTAGAAAATTACGCTCTTTAAGATGATCTAAGTTTCAAAATTATGTGTTGAATAATAAGCGAAGAAATATATAATTTGTTTCTGAAAGGAAATGAGCTTAAGGGGAACACTTGTTACCAGGATCAAATAACTATGTAACTTTTGTTTTTAATAAAGAAATGTGAAACTTTTCACTCGAGTAAATCAAAATTATAGCAGGTGATTTGATCATATTCTATCTCGCTTAATATTCAACACATAATTCTGAAACTTAGATCATCTTAAAGAGCGTAATTTTCTAATACTGATAGCATTTTGAAATGTTCAAATATCTTTCTTCTAACCAAAGATATTTAGATTTGAAAATGCTATTTTTATTAATTTCTTAGGGTTAATAATAAGGGGCTTACATCATCAAACAAAGAGAGATAGAAAAGGAATGTGTAACTGACATACTAATAGGTACACAAGACCTACTTTTTTGGACTTGGAAAAATTTTAGGGCAGGGAAAATATTTCTACACTTATTCTACTCCATTACTTATTTTTGAAAAGGATTAAATATATCTGCAAGATTTTCTTCTTCTTGATAACACATCCCAATGTTGTACAAGACACAAGTTTGAAAGGAAGTTTGGGGTCATCTTTGGAATAAATCCTCGTCTGTAAAAGATATATAGTTCCCATTGTATATTCAATGTGGAAATTAATAGGGCTTCTTGCCTCGCATCATCTAAGAACTTCAATTCTTTCGAATAATCGAAGGCATACTCAACATTATTTTCAACTAATTTTTGTGAATTTCAAAGAAAATTAAGTGATTTTTGTTCTTCCCTCTCCTCTTTGATAATTTGAATGGATTTTTTTGAAATAATTTTGAAACATTTATTCAAGAGTATATTTATTATTCAGATTCTCTCTCATCAGGATGTATGAGTGGAAATCACATAAAATCTATCCCTGAATGGAATAGATATGTATAGTTTTTATGAATTATTTAGACATGAAAAGAGAAAAATTCTCCTTATTTCGTTCATTCTTTATTCTGTGAGGAAATGATGAATGCTTCCAACTTGTTTTCTTCCTCTGATCGACTGTTATCTGATTCTTAACTCATAGGTAAATTTTAATGGAAAGAACGAATACTACAGTGCGAGAGGTCCTAGGTTCAAATCCCAGGTCGTGGCATACTGACGAGTCCAAAAGAGGACGAAACGCGCGTATATGTCTACCATTTATGTATACTTAGATTATTAATAAATGCTTTGTGAGTTTCTTTCGTACCAGTCTCGGTGGGATCCATTATTATTACTAATTACTAATTAGTAATTAGTAAGCTGTAATATTCAGCGACATGTGCTAATCCATTATCAAATAAGACGTTCGTGTGGGATATATTACCTAAGCACCTAGAACGGAATATTTCTAGTCAATCTTTGTAAGTATAAGTGCCGTACTATTTATTTATTTTCTTTAACGATTATCTCTCTTATTCCGTCTGGTCTCATCTAAACTTTTCCAATCGAATCAAAACCAAAAAAACTTTTTCATGCTCATTTTACTTGTAGAAAATGAAAATTATCATATTCGAATGTTTTTTTCAAAAATTTGATCCCGAATATCAGTTGTCATTCAAGTCAAATCTTTGAATGTGACGAGAAAATGTTTGAGCTTATAGTTTGTTAAAGTTGAAATTCGAAAAATAGTCTTAATTTCAGATCCAGAAATACAGTATTTATATACCTGTTCGTTGAAAATTATTGAGTATCTTGTAAATTTCCATCTACATATTAATTGGCTTCACCATATGTTTTCGAGTTTTTTTTGAGTTTATACAATTAAAAATGACAAAGAAAAAATTTCTTTCAATGAATTTATCTACTAGAAATGACAATTTTGAGATTTTTGCAAAATTTTATTTAAAAAGAGGGTTAATAGTAAAAATTAAGTCTTCAAAAAATTATTGCTTGGAAAATAAGCGAATTTTAATGATTTAAGGGAAAATGGGATTTCCGCTCATCAGCACGTAAAAATTTTTCACTTTGATTCACTATATAAGATCTGAGATAGTAAAGTGTGGTTTCATGAAAAAAATTAAAATGTTACACTTGGGAAAAATATTTGGTTATCTTGTTTTGTCCTATGTCGTCATCTGATAAATTTTTTAGTTGATTTTAAAGTGAAAGAGAGACACCAAATATTGATTTTAAGGATAACCATAAGACAAGAAAAACTTTTATCACGATTAAAGTTTATTGAAATCGTCATTTTCCAGGAATCGATATCCAGTAGGGAAAATGATCAAAAAAATCAAAACGATGATAGGGCGATTCTCAAAAATCTGATTCAAAATGTTTGGTTTCTTTGTCTTCGGGATCCTTAAATTCAACTCCAAGAATTGAAATTTGGCGCTAACTCGAGATTTGAAATCTTATAAATTGATTTTTTCATCATGTTATGAAAGTGGGCTTCATGATCTAGGTTCCAAAAAGTCTTTATCAAATTCGATTTCTTGAGGAAAAAATATCACAAATTCATATCTTCTTATAAACTAGGTGAATATGGAAAATAAAATTTTGTATTACCCTACTAAATAATAGTGTTACATTTGTTTTGCTATACTGTAGTCAAAATTTAAGAATTTTCAGGAATTTATTGAACAATTTCATTTCTAGATTCTAAAAGATACAAATCTCCATACAACTTCATCTTGATAAATAAATGTAAATCCTTTTTTCCACCCTCTCTCCTAGTTTTTATTATTAGCTTTACTCAAACACTATTTTTTTTCTGCCAAAATTACATTACTTATTTCCTCAAAACAACAACTATGATCTAAAATTGAATAAATTTAAATAAATTTCATACCATTTTCTCTTTCAGTAAAGTCAAATCATCCCACAACAAACCAAATTAGCAATAATCCCATCATTATTAGTAACAACACTACCACTGCTAGTCTTAAATGTAAGATTTTCATTTCTCACTACTCAGCCAGATGGGTCTCTCTTGAAATGAGTTTGATTTTTTTATTCGCTATTTTCAAATCAACCGGTTGGCTCCTATTTATTTTTTCACATTTTCTTTATTTTTGGAATGACAGAGTTTCTTCTCCTTTCTTTCAAATTATTTCCATAGAAAAGTAGTAAAAGACATTTTTAATCATTACTAAAAGTTTACTATTTCTCCTGTGGAAATGCATGAAAGTCGCATGTTTATGTGCTGCAACCCATCTGTCTCTCCTAGCCATATTTATTCACATTCTGAGGTTGCTTAGAACGCGTGATTGACTGGAAATGACTTGTTAAAAAACTATTTCTTTCATCTGTGTAAAGAAATTCCACTCTCCCCATTGTCTTTGCATTGATTAATACACCATTTTACTCAAATGTGATTTGTTTTAAAAACATCTTAAATGGAGAAGCTTTCAGAAGAGGTGTCCCTCTGTTAATACGATCAACCTTCAATATTCTCGTACCGAAATTTAAAATTGATTTAACACTTATTTTTTCATTCAGAATTACTCTATCGTAGAAACAAAATCCTGGTGCGAAGAGGTCCCTTTCTCTGTGAGAAGGTTAAATTATATAACATCATCCAATCACAATATCGAGTCATATTTACGTCTCCTTCCTATATAACGGAGTTTATATGCCATTTCACCTACACAAAATAATTTTTTACAGCTAGAATGGTTTGAACTGTTATTCTGGTCTGAGATCCATCTTATGACTATAGAATAGTAGACGCGATCTCAATGTATGTCAAAACATTGAAAAATTTAGGTCCCTCAACTCAGCTTGGCTAGTAATAAGATTCTAAGTTGTAATAAATTATATTTGATTTGCCAAAATATATCTCAACTTCATTTTGATTCAAAAATCAATTTCTTTAGATCAAGCTAGCAGTTCAAATTATTCTAGCCCAAACATGAATATTGACATGGATGGAGATTATTCAATTCATTCAATATAAAGTTCTTGAACAAATAAGTATTTCATATACTGTATAATATTCTCAATGAAATACTCCTATGTTTAAATTGCACTATCAATCAAGACATCATTTCAATTTTAAACATTATCCCATCATTACATAAAACTAGTTGACATGAAGACGGAAACTTATGTTCTTAGAATATATTGCAATTCTTCATCCAGGATTAAAAGTTTTCTTACGTCCAGATTTTGTAAAACACAGCTTGAACATTAACCCTTTCAGGTCCGAGTCTATTTAATGAGTTCATATATCGAATATAAATACATATTCGGAATCAGAATGAATTATAGATGAATAATAAAACCTTAAATCATCTAAAAACCTTTTTAAAAAATTTTCGACACTTTTCAATACATTTTCCCTATCTACTTTCAAGCGACCGCACGAGTAATTTTAGGTTTTTTTCAATTAATAAGATGAATTTAATCAATTCTAATAAAATAACTTTTGGTCCAACATTTTTCGGGAAGATTGATGAATAGTGTGTATTTTTTATTTATAGGATCTTTATTTCTACAAAAATTTTCAGGTTTAATATTTGGGCCAACATATGGGCCATGGACCTGAAAGGGTTATGATAAAAAATATCTATAACAAAAAAGTAGGCACCAACGCGAAATTAAAAATTTTTCCCTTTTAAGATTAAGCTGTACTTTAAAATCTAGACCATGAACTGTCATCTTCATATCAACTAGCTTTAGTTTAATAACAAAATTTCACGTTAATTACAACTAATTTAGTTCATTTAAACTTATTTGAGTTGTCAAAAGAGCACAATAACAAATATTTCTGGAATTTTAGGCTGTTTTTATCTACCACAAGTACACCTAATTAATATGAAGATGGGAATTTATGCTTTTTACAAAATTATGAATTTTTTCATCAAGAAATCGAATTTGATCAAGATATTTTGGAATCTTGATCGTAGGTTCCACTTTCAGGATCTGAAGAAAAAAAATTTGAAAAAAAACAAATTTTAGGAAAGTTTTGGCATATTTCAAATCTAGCGATGGCGCCGGATTCCCATTTTTTGAACTTTGAGTTGATAATTTTTGTTTATTTAAAAGTCAGAGAGTGATCAAAAGTTGATTTTTAGGATCCCGATTAGTCAAAGAAACCGATTATGACCATGTAAATTTCAATGGACTCGCCAATCTCCAGGCATCTTGAATCATCAAAATTTCATCGATTTTCAAGCAGTGAAAATGTTCAAAAAATCAAAATTCGATTTTCACACGAAGATGGACGGATTCTCAAAATCTGAATTAGCATATTTGATTTCTTTGACTAATCATGATCTTAAAAATCAACTTTTGATCATTCTCTCACTTTTAAATCAACAAAATTTATCAACTCAAAGTTCAAAAAAATGGGAATTCAGCGCCATCGCTAGATTTGAAATATGCCATAACTTTCCTAAAATTTATACATTAAACCTACTAGCTAAGTGTGGTCACTGGTTACACTTAGCTAGTAGGTTTAATGTCTAAAAACAATGTAATTTCTACCTTGTGCTTATTCCTAAAATTTTTTTTTTCAAATTTTTTTTCTTCAGATCCTGAAAGTGGAACCTACGATCAAGATTCCAAAATATCTTGATCAAATTCGATTTCTTGATGAAAAAATTCATAATTTTGTAAAAAGCATAAACTCCCATCTTCTTATTAATTAGCTTTATAATAATTATGATCGTTTGCTTTATTATACGGGTGATTTAGAATAATAAACTTGTCTGTATTGCATTGATTTTTATTCATAAACCAAAGGTCAATTTCTTAATTACAGACTAGACTACATCATTATCACAAGTTAATTGTTCTATGCTTTTATGCCAATTGCTGAATAGTCCCTCGAATAGGATTTTAAAAATGTTATTATGACTCCTTGAAATGTCATGATTTTATCTTTAAGATCTTCAAGGTAAAAGGATTACCAACTCGAAATTTCAGTTATTCGGTACAATTGTATCTTTTGATTCGGATTTCAAAAATCATAATTCATCAAGAATAGCTGTATATTTCCCAAATTATTCTGATTCTCATCCTCTTCAAAGTTATTATTATTTACTTGGATTTACCGAAAATCTAATCATTTTTTCTGATCGAGAAAAAAGCCTCTCAATCTTCTGTTACACAGATCGAAATACTTTGAAGCCTCTCTGCTCCACTATAATTACAGTAATTTAATTTCATAGTGACACTTTATTGAGATAGAAGTTCTTTCATAGAACCTATTGGCTGTTTTTAGGGATTATTTCCTCTTCAAGGCTAATTTTGGAATATTTCGAATAATCTTCGAGAGTAACCTTGAAAAAGTTGGTTTTAAAGATCTAAAAAAACTTCATAAACTACTTACAAGTAAACTGAATAAAAATATGAAAAATCAATCGAACTAAAACATCGAGGAAATTTCGAAATTATTAATTTTGAATTTATTTTCGTGGTGAGCAATTTGTTAAAAAATGAAAATCATCTCTCTACCTGAAAAGATGTGGATTGAGTCCTGTGAAATGACCCTATTACAATACCTTGATAATTGCAATAATTTTAATACCTTATCTTCAAAATAATACATCTTGAGACCTTATAATTTTGAACCCTGAAAGAAAATTTTTAAACGTTTTTCAAAGGTTAGAATAGATGTTCCAGATAATCAGTTTGATACTTGATTTGAGGCTCTTCTGATGAGTAATAATGATTATAACCAAGAATAAGAAAAGCAACAATTCACACTTGTTTAAAAATTTGAGAATCTTGCACAATAATGATTTTAGTTTCAATAGGTTTTATAGGAATTCTATTTCTGATCAATGTTAAAACTATGTAGTAGGACAGTCAATTTTGGACCAAGTTTATTTACTCTAAATACAGATCAATATTAAAATTCAAGGAAAACCATTCAATTTGCTTATCAAATCTAGCCTTACTTTAGTTTTATATAATCATGTGTCTTTTTTATTGATACGATAGCTATAAATGTTTAAGAAATCAGTCAAAATCAGTTCAATCTTGAAAACATCAAAAATAGTTACCGTTTTTTAAATTGTTTAGAACTTTAAATCTCTTTAGTATTTCTAAGAATAAAAGAACTATTCTTTGTTCCCAATACTATTCATTTATTACGTTCTAATGATAATGTTTATTTTCTAATCATTACACAATAAAATGCTAATTTATTCACATGTGATCAAACTCTATTTCATCTAGTCAACCTGGTAAAACAAGAGTTTCATAGTCTACTCACAATATTTTTTATTCATTTTTTTAATAACAAGGTGAAGCAAAAAAATTAAAAATTTGCTGAATCTTTGACATGTTCTTCAGTTTTTCCTGCTAATTTTTATGGTACTATTTTTCAACATCCGCCGCTGGCCGTTAAAGATTTACTCCTACTTTTTTCTTTGAGTGACTTCTCTCAACAACATGTCAAAAATTCAGCAAATTTGTGAAGTCTAGATCCAGTATTTTGCATAAACGATTTGTGAAACAATATTTATTCATGTTCTATAAGTAGTTTTAACGTCTTTAGTGCAGCTATAAGGAATTAAAAGATACTCAGTAAGACTTTGGGAAGATTAGCTGGAATTTTTTTATTTAAGTGTGGATGGTAATCGCATCTATAAACTGTTTTGTTCTCTAATACAGATTGAGCAGTTCAATATTGGCAAGATTTTCTTTTAATTTGCACAATCTTTTGATCTAACTTGACTTCTGGAAATCTAAATTATTTTGCAAGCTGAAATTTGAATGGGATTTTCTGTGATCGCTTTTGTTTATTTTTACTCTTTAGTTTGTTGATCATATGCAGTCATTTTTCTGTTATTTATAATGCAATAGAATATTTTTCAGTGCACGTCAAATTAATTTTGCTCTAATATCCCTTAACGTTTAGGTTAATCTTACCTTCGACCAATTATTATCATAAAAAGATTTCTAAAAATTATTCTGTTTACTAACCATTTTCATCGAAAAATTGTAATTTTTCCCTTGACAAACTGTCAACAAAGCTCCTCTTTTAACTTTTGATTGGTCAAAGTACACTGATTAACGGGCGTTAGAGAATCAAAATATTCCATTGAATATCATCATTTAGTTTGAATTTCAAATGTAATGCTATGGTTAAAAAGTCTTTTGAATTTTTCATCTCTTTCAAACCTCAGTAACTAGAAGAATCGTTTTGATCCATTGTGAATCTCATTCATTGAAAAAAGATCGAACAAAATCTTTAGGAAAAAACTTACTGCATATAACTGTAATTTTTTAATGAAAAACTCGATTTCAATTATGAGTTGAATCTAATATTATAGAGTTATTATTTAAACTATATTTCACAACACAAGAATGTAAAAATTCTAGATAAAATCGATTCAAAATTTCATTTCGATTCTCCTAGAATCCATTGATGAAAACCTATTTCTTCAAAAGAAAAGACTTTTTACGCCATTCTTCGACCAAATATTACAATAAAATTCTAATATTTTCATTCATTCAGGTAACTTGACGCCTCCAGATAGTCCAAGATTGCGCCAGCAGTACAACGGCAAACTAATGACAGACTTTGAATTTTATGGCATCACTAGTAGGAAAGAAAAGAACTGTGTTTACTTTATCGGCCTCATCGACATCCTAACCAGATATGGAATGCGTAAGAAGACCTTTCAAACTGTCAAGATTGGTCATGAACAATCGAATCGTACAATAGGTCCTGATGCCTATGGTAAACGATTGTATGATTTTATTTCAACTCGAATCGAATAACTTCTCTTGACTCATTTCTATCTATTACTTATGCAAACTTTGGTAAATATTAAATATGATGATATATTTACAAATCGTATTATGCAAAAAGACAGCATTCATCCTTCCTCGCAATTTGGCCCAAATCTTCAACCCATCCTTTTTACAATTAATACAGGAATAAAAGTTTTTTCTCAATATTAACGATCATCGATCAAATTGGAAAAAAAAGATTTATTTAATTAAAAATCTTGTTATTATACTTATTTATTATGACTTGTACTCTTTCATCTTGATTTATCGAATTTATCATCATCCATTGATTGATTGAAATTCGTAAGTAAAAGAACATTTATGTATACTTTTTAAAATGAACAAAAAATATATATGATTATGCAAAATTTTTCTCGAAAAAAAATTAGATATCGGATTATCTGACGAAAGAAACAATTATTTACTTCACAAAAATAAAAAAATATTTATCACAAGATTCATTTTATTTTTTTTCTATCTACTAGAAAGTAGCTTCAAGTAATTGAATCATGTGACAGTCCTATTTTTGGTTAATCGATATCCTCTCTAGCTCTGGTGTTGAAATTTTATGTTTAATCATTCTAAACTATAGTAACCTTGGTTATTCTAACTCAATGATTTAGTCAGGCGATTCCTCATTGAAGAAGGATCAAAGAGTCAGTATTATGAAGAAACCATATTAGAGTGTATATTTTATTAAAAAACAAATCAAAGTTTTTTCATATACACACAGAACTCATTAGTTATTATAAAATATACAATTTTAAGGAGAAAGACAAAATTTTTAAATAATTTTTCCAATTATTTTTTTTGAAGGTTTTTAGATAGCCAATCGAGACCCTGGAATATTCCCTCATTCTTAGTGGCTGAACAAGATTGAATATGCCATGTTTGATTTATTTGGTTCAAATCAAGACCTGCAGCTACCTCACTAGCCTTTAGAGCATCTGGTAAATCGTTTTTATTGGCCAGAATAAGGAATATGGAATCTTTGAGAGCTTCTTCTTTAGATAGACTGATAATTTCATTTCTGGCTTCAGATAATCTTTCCTTGTCATTTGAATCGACAACAAAAATAACGCCTTGAGTATTATCGTAGTAATGTCTCCAAAGTTGTCTAATTTTGTCTTGTCCACCAACGTCCCATACATTGAATGTAATACTTTCATATTGGACAGTTTCGACATTAAAACCAATTGTTGGGATTGTAGTAACAACATCTCCGAGTTTTAGTTGGTATAAAATTGTTGTTTTACCAGCAGCGTCAAGACCAACTAGAGTATAAAAGAGAGAAAACGTACCCATTAATATTCTGAATTGTTGGTTTTGGAAAAAGAAGCTGTTGAATAGAGACGATATAGTTAGCCCCATTTTTCCTCAATTATAATTTAATCTTACAGTTGTGGAACTGTACAAAATAGATGACCTAGCAAAACAACAAAATGAAATCAAATTTTAGCACTTTTAATTATTCACACTTATAAAAAGTAACCTCAAAATGGATACGACAGCAGGATGGATGAAATTTTACGAATCGCTAATTCAAGACTACCGAAATCTAATATATGAAACTAAGAGAAAATTTCTTCCTATTAAAGATGTAACTTTTATTTCAGTAACAACTTTAGAAAGCTGAGGCTCAAGTTAAAATAGTAAAAGAAATCATCAATAATGAGTCAGATATGAAAACGAGTAATTTTAATTGATATTTTATTTTAAGGAGCTATCAAGGATAACTTTTCTCTGTCTGAACCATTTCTCGATGGCTTAACAACAAATAATCCTAAGATTATTAGTATTTCATTCGGAACCCTGCAAAAGTTTATTCAATACAAAGCGGTCAGCGAAGTAACTATATCATTTTATTCAATTATAGAAAATGTCCGAAGTTCTAATCGACAACTCATGGGAATTAATCAATCAAAATATAGAGGAATTAAGAGTTCTTCAGACAATTCTTCTACTAGTTACAAATCCATTCAGCACTAAAGAGAACAGCCTTGCTCGTGCCATAACAATTTGTCTTAGATTAAATTTATCCAAAGTTAAATCCATATCTAATACAGCTGCTGCTGCCACAAGACAATGTGCTTGCGCTGTCTTTGACCGTGCATTGAAGTCTCATCAAGATGGAATTGATAAAAACAGCTCAGATGAAGATCTAGTGAATAATAAGACCCATCTGAGGGATGCATATCTTTTATTTGAAGATATATGTCTACTTTTAAATGGGGAGCCTCCTGTTTGGTTTACTGGAATAACAGAAATGTCTAAACTTCTTGCTATTGAAGTTATTGATCACATAATCATAAATTATTCACAGGTTTTCTTACAGGTTAGTGATTCAATTAATTAAAAATCTTGCCCATACTCATAATTTCGATACTATTTTCTCGTTCAATAAATGATCTTGTAAATTTCACAGAGGGAAGATTTCTCAAAAATGTTGCAAGAAAAGGTTTGCCCAATCGTCATAAGAATGTTCTCCTTAACATTCAAATTCAAGAACATGACAATATCCCCAAATAGTTCGTCTTCAACTAATAACAATCAGCCATTATATGCAAATAATTCGGATATTGGCAATGGGTCAGCTTCGTTTCCAGTCTGCGTTCGAATTCTTCATCTTGTCTACACTCTCATCAGTAGATATTTTCTAATGATGGTAAGATAACAGTTTTTAATAAATCTTCTCTTTAATCTCTAGAAAACTGAATGCGAAATCTTTATAACTACATTGTTGAAGTTGGTTGATGTGGAACAAATACCCTGGCAGAGAGCTCTAGCCTTGGATATTATCTACAAGATTGCTATACAACCAAAAATTCTCAAGTATGATTTCATGTTTTAATAATATCCTTTTAGGACAATATGTCTTCATTATGACATTAACGAGGATAATCGTGGTATCTTTGAGAGTATCGTATCAGTCCTATCGAGTTATGTGAAAAATAATCTATTGAATAATTCTCAACAATCGCCTATTTCAAGTGAGTTTAATAGTTACACACACAAACCATGTATAATTATAAATATATAATATATATTGATTTGTCTATATAATCTCCAAAAATGTTATTATTCCAAATTAAAATCAATAATATTTTCATGTAAACTGTTTAACACCTGAACTAATAAAATTATCATTTATCACAGCCTCTGGGTATGGTCCGAATGGTTCTCCATGTTTCATCTATCGTGGTTCCACTTATCCCATTTATCTTAATCCAAAGAGTTCAC
Organism: Gyrodactylus bullatarudis; assembly: GCA_012064415.1. Classification (NCBI taxonomy): domain Eukaryota; kingdom Metazoa; phylum Platyhelminthes; class Monogenea; order Gyrodactylidea; family Gyrodactylidae; genus Gyrodactylus; species Gyrodactylus bullatarudis. The sequence continues at coordinate 98,028 of SSNU01000295.1, read as the reverse complement.
TGTAAGTATTATTATTAGGTTATATTCATTAGAATATACTGTATTTGAGGATATTTTGTCAGCTGAAATTTATTAATGAAGGGTTCCTTTGCGTCCCTTGGCTCCATTTTCAGTTTACAATAATTTCAACTGAAACATGTCAGTGAAATAACTAAATTGATCATAGATCCCATAGCATGAAATTTGCAACATGAAGGGTCACACATTTCCCAAATGAGTAGAGGTAGAAATTTTATTAAACTATAAAATTATCTAAAGCACACCTCCGTGCAACACTTCCAAGAACATATCACTTTTTTTCTGCTTAGAATTTTTGATAAAACTTTTTAAAACCTTTTAATTTTTACTGTTTTCTTCATAATCATTGGACGAATTTGGCCCTCCCTTTCTCAATTTTTAGCACGTCTTGATTAATTTTAGAAAAATGAAAAAATTCAAAGTCTTACCCATAATCTCTATGATGGTGTGAAATTCAGATACAGTTGGATTAAGAATATTTTATTCAAAGAAATTATTAATTATATTTTAATTACATAACCGAATAAATATTCTAGGGATCATAGCAAAATGCTCAAGTATGTTAAAAAAGAAAAATCTAATTCCCATTTATAAATTCGAAAATGGCGAAATTTTCAAATGAATTCTATTTCTGATTCACACTGTTGCATGTTGAGGTTCTATCTAATCTGTTTATGTCAAGAATATTACGATTTTAGAGAAAAATAATCAAAAATCATCTTTGTAATAAGATTTATCAAAAATTGATCAATATTTAAATTTTGACGATAATTATAAATTATAATTTTCTATGTGGCTCATCAAAGACGAAATAAACTTATTCCTATCACTTTCGTCCAATCAGATTGAAGAATAAAGTAGTTGACAATTGGTAATTAGAATTTATTAATGAATTATTGCAATAATGGTCTTTTTCTTTGATCTGGTAGAAATGAAAATAAACAAGTAGGATTTTGTCTCTTATGAGCCACGCGTAAAGAAGATCATTGTCGCGACCAAGGGGTGATAATTCGAATGTTGATCCTAGTATTTTTTTATGAAAATTTACATTTGCCTAAATTCATTATGATTCTATTAGATTAAATCTCAAAAAAAATAATGAAATTAATCATTTATGATAATTTTGCTTTGAAACTTGAAAAGTTCCGACAGAGGATGAACTTCGCAAAATCTTCTATTTTTGATTTTTATATTTAAAGCTTTAATATAGAATGCTTTATCACAATAACCCATCAGAAAATTTTTCATTTTAAATTCGTTATTTCTAATCTGATCATAGTAAAATTTGAAGAGTTTTACATTTGTAATTTCATTAAATTCTCGAAAATTATTATAATTTTTTAAGAAGCACATACAAATATCTGAAACCACCGAAAAGTTCTATACAAAAGTGGAAAATATCATTAAGTAGAATTTTTCCATGTAAGACTATTATTCATATATTGAAAAAAAACTTGAATTTCATTTAGGATATTCTTCCTATCCTTATTTTTAAAAAAATATTTTCGATCGCTATTTTTTCAGGGACAAGTTTTGAAAACATTGCGTACTTCTCTCAATGCAGTGTTCCCTTTCAATTAAGAAAAAATTTGTTCACCATTTACAGTTATTTGTGACATAGTTGAGAATAATCAATAGAATAGTCAAACTATCGATTGACAGTTGAGTTTATTCACTTTGAATTGCTCCATTCTAACTGTCAAACACCTATATTTTTCCCTATAACTGTGAAAGGCTTTTCTATATTCATGTATCATAGATATTATTAAAGCATTAAACCACTCATTGAATCTTGATATACTTGCCCACATTGTCCGTTTCACACATCATATACACTGATTAAACACGCGTGTATCATAAAACTCATACCTAACATTTTCAACCAATAAAAGTGAAGAAAGGTTATACATACATTAAGCTGACTAATGAATCTAAAATTAAGGCTAATGAATAATGAATATTTTTCATTTTATTCAATCATCTATTTTTGTGACCTACATTAATTTGATACTGTCTAAAGAACTAATCTTGAGACATTAATCTACATTTATTATTTTTAATATAGCTTTTCAACTGAAAAAGGGAGACATTGGGAGCGGTGTATTAATAACAGATATGCTCAAAAGTATTATAAATATTACTATTTATAAAGAAAACAAAGAGTTTACTTTACTTTACAAATGTTACTCCTTCTTCATTGATCCCACTTCTTGATTATTTTTACCACTTGAAATTTATTCCCAATTATTCCCATAATTACTTGGTAGTAGATATGTATTTGACAAAAAATAAACTTTTTGTAAATTTTTAAATCTCTTAAATATTTAGCTACGACAATTACGATACAATTGAACCGCCTGCTCCACCCGAAGGTTACTGTTTATCAATGGGCTATTTATCTGTGATTGAAATTGTTTCTAGTATGAAGATCATTGTTGAAATTTCCCAGTCTGAGCCAATCCCCTCGCACGAATCTAACGATGCAAAGAATGTTCCAAACGAAGAGGTTAATAAAAAAATGTTGAACGTCACTTGGTGTCCCCTATTGGCTGTACTATCATTACTTCTTGATGCAAGGTAATTTCTTCTAATTTCGATTAGCCTCTTTTCTAATAATGATAATAACAAGGAAATGTTTAGAATCAAAATTAGACATGAATGCCGAATATCGTTATCTTGAATTATCGAAATTTCATTGATTTTCAAGTAGCGAAAATAAGCATGAAATCAAAATTCAATTCCTAAAAGATAATGAGGTTTAGCATCCTCGCCCTTCCATATCAATAAAAATTTCAGCTTAAAGCTCAAAAGAATGAAAAAATTAAGATTTGATTTCCAACATCTTATCAATAATCTTATTTTTAAAGTCTGCTTAGAGATGATAATTTCGATATTTTTTCTAGTGCATCCAATGAAGCAACAGAATGCATCCTTCAGTCGATAAGCACTCTTGTTGTCTTGGCTGGTCGTCTCTCTTTGACAACAGTAAGAGAAGCCTTTTCAACACTCTTGTGCAAATCATGTCTTCCATACAATTACAACATGGGATCTAGTTCAGGTAAGTAATCTCGTCAAGTATCAAATATTTATCTGCTAAATTATCATTTTAAATTCAGCTCTCAAAGGTTTACTGGCAAGTCAGTCATCAGCCGCATCACAAGAAGAATCCTACGAACGAAGTTGTATTGCCCTGGTAATTCAGAAGAATTCTCAAAATCCTCAAACAAATGCATCTCAACAAAATTCAAAAGGAGTCGTTCAGAGCAACAGCATTGCTTATTCAGGATCTTTAGGTAAGTTTTTTATATTTCTACTTAAAAGTAGATTCTATTATTAAAAAAAAATATGCATCGATCTAATCATATCGAATTTTAATGAGCAACTCATTAAGAGAATTAGAAGATTAGTGAATACGTAGTTAATAACTACTATTTATAAAGCTTTTATCTTTGGAATATCATTTTCACATTAGATTACAATTATCTTTATATAAGAAAGAGTTCACTTGTAATTGTCCATTATGTCTTTTACTTTTCGTCCTTTGTTTCCTATTTGCAGGGTTTGCATTTATGGGTTTGAAATAGAAAACTACTGGTTGAGAAATAGTTTGATTATCAGTTACTGTTGACTTCTTTGAGTGTGCATTCTCCTCAACTGTTTTTGTAGCTGACATCTGTTGTTAATTTGATAGATACATAGTTTCCACTGATTGCTAATTTGTTTCTTCCTTCTGATCAAAATTTTCCTGTTTTCAGATATTTAAGCAGAACAAAAAATCAGTTTATTATCATAAAAATTAATTAGTTTTACCAATTCTGTTTCTTTATGAACCAGTTTTTTCCTTTGTTGACATAAATCAGGCTTCAATTTCGTGATTAAGTTCGAATCCGCTATGTTCAAGACCTCTTCTTTGATGGACCTAAGATTGGCTTGATACAAAATGCTGAAACGGCTCACATCAGTAGTTTGATCTTTCTTGGCAATGTTCTCCTGAACCGATGATCCTTTGTTGACAACTCTCTTATGTTCTTTGATTCTTGCCCTCACAGACCTTACTGTTTTCGTTACCTATAATGACTCAATTTGAAGAGCCATATTTGCATTTTTATAAGTAAATAACTTTGTTGTACTCAGTGAGACTCGTGACCTTACGTGGTTCTAAATAACATTTTTGTAGAATTCAATGAGTATCACTTAAACAGTATATTCGTGTCAAGTCCTCAACGTCATCTTCAGCTTTTACCCGAATGTTTCTCAATGAAAGATTTCGATTAGTCATCTTTTATCAACAGATCTACTCGTAAAATTTTGTGATTAGAAAGTTTAATACGTTTTCTTGCTTAACTTCCTCCCTTAATGAGATTTTCTTATGTTCAATATTGGTTCTACATCATTATTTTGTTCAAGAACGAGAAATGTGTTCAGATAACTTGAGTGAAGACAAGCTTGTTTGATCATCGGTATAACATCTGCTCTTCAAATTTTACTAGAAAGAATTTTTGATTTCGAAAAATTCATCTTTGCTCCAACTGAATTCTTCTTTTATATTTTATATCTATATACTCCATAGTAGAGATACAAAATAATATTTAGTACATGTATGTTTTTAGTATGTTTTAGGAGTTATGTTTTCAGTTTTGTCCTACTTTTTGACATTCAAATAATCAGTTTTTCCAATTTATTGCCAAATTATCAAATTTGATGGTTAGGCACTCGTTTTAGTTCTCAGTCTAGTATCAGAGATTTCACATTTCCATTGCGCCCCAAGTACACGGGTTTTGGTTAACTTCATCTGACTCATTTTTCAAATCCCATTCCAGGATTCCTAAAGAGAATTAGAATACTTTTCTCAATATATTTGATGCTTGCGTGCGCTATTAGCCTGTCTAGTTGTTGGGAAAAATCCATAAAATTTATTAATTGATTGACTTCTCTCTTTCTTAAAGATGAGGAAGATAGATTTATTTAAAATTCCTGAACAAAACTAAACTGAAATGATAACTGCATATTACATTTTGAGTAGTTCCTCGAATGACTTATTAGCTACTATTCAATATTTTCAGGCAATAACGGAAATCTCATCTTGACCTTCAAACATCTTCAAGTAGCCAAAGCAATACTCGACACGGTCTTGAATCATGGAGAAAGCCTCTGTGAAAACTGGCCTATATTCCTATTGACTATAAAAGTTAGTTTAATTTTTTTCAGTTATCATATCTTGCCCTTTAACTTTGTATGCAAAATTGCTACACAATAGTGGCATAAGAGCTCCCATTGATCAGAAAGTTCATGGAATATGCATCATTAATCAGAGTAACAAAGGAGCAACTCTCCTTAAATATCATAGAAATCTTGAAATTTCTGCCATTTTTTGAATTGACTTTGTTTTTAGGTAGTAGTAAAGTTAGGCATCTTTCATTGATTTCTCCTGATCATCTGGATTACCTAAACTTAGAGAAGATAAAAGAAAAATTCGATACGAAAAACCTTTGATAAATATCCTATTTCCAATTTGCTTAGAATTTCATCGAAATCCCTTGTTTACTCAATTGAATAAAAAGGCCTACATTGATAGATGAATAAAAATAATATATTTAATTAGATAAATTTTACACTTCATAAATTACATTAAATAATTGTTATTAATGATTTTTTTTCCAAATCCGTTTCTGATTTATCCCATAAACATTCAGATCACCTTCTATTCATCAGAAAATAAATGATTAGAAGTTTAAATAAGTGAGAAAGATAAGCTAATTCGACCTTGTAATTTCTTATAAGACAAGTGAATTCTCACTATTTTTCATCAGACTTTTACACCGGCTTGATTTTTATACCTGAAATGCTTAAAAATACCTGAAAATCAGGGAAAAGGGATGTGCCAACAACAGAGTTCGTAATCCTTTCAACTGAACGGTATATCTTTTTATTTACTGAAGAAATAGCAAACAAGTTTTTTTCCTCGAATTTCAAATAATTTCACCCGAAAATATATACATCTCTCTAGGAAATATCCTGGATGTACAACCTCAAAATAAATCCAATGTCAGACCTCCTCATTGATCAAATCGATAATGTTTCGTCTAGCAGTAAAAACGGTACCAGTGATTCACGACCTCTTCTCGATAGAATTGGGACCAATAATTCTGGTAGTCATTGTATCTTGACGTCACAAACAGCTGCTGAGGTTCCAATACTCACGAACATGCTCGGCAAAATATTTAGACTCGGGAAGTAAGTTTAAAGTTCTTGAATTACTATTCATAATCCCAAAAAAGAGTAAAATGGGGTAGAGCTTGTAGAAAGATATCTTGATTTAATGATATTTTTCTCGGAAAAGAGTACAAGATATTTTTTGAATGATTGAGCAAAAACTGTTGATTGATAATGTATTTTTTATTACTTATTAATAGGAAATGGAGTGATCCGACATTAATCAATATTATTGAAGGACTCTGTGAAATGCTCAATGATAAGGATGATCCGAATTCTTTCAGAAAGGTAAGAAATTCTATCTATCATCTCTAGCATTTAACTTTTGCAGTTTTTAATTTGATTCTCCTTACTCCTTTCTTTTCAATTAGACTACTAGATAGTATAATAAAGATTCCCTTCTGAATACTTACTAAGATGATAAATTACATTACTCTTGTATATTACTAAAGTTTGATTTGTGCATTCTTAGAGAATTCTTAATGAGATTAGAGATGTAACAAATTTTTCAACCTATTTTAAAAACCAACTCAAATGATAATACTATGAGTTCTTAACATTATTTCATATAAGATCAAGTATCAAAATGCTTGCCCGTGATAATATTCAAGTTTAAAGATCAGACTTTTTTAAAAATGCCGCTAGATTTCCAATGAATTTTTACTACATTTTAAACAAAATTTCGAATATCTTTTCCTGCTGATTAAGCTTCAAGGGTTTTTTCAATGAAAACAGTAATACAATCATGTTAGGATCATTTCTGTTAAATTTTGCTATTCCACTATACATACAAGAGAATTTAGGGAAAATGGGCAATGCACGACTATGCATGGGATTGCGAACGAATTTTCAGTTAATTTAGATCTCATACATCATTGTTATCAAAATTGTGGATATTTCTCGGAAAACTTTGATTTAAAAAAAGGTTACATCTCTATTAGAGATAGTATTCAAATCTCATTATTTAAAAAATATATGGACTTCTTTAATGCTAACCCCGTTCCAATTATTACATATGAAATATTGCAGTGAAATAATCATATGATCGATCAAAATATCAAGGATAAAAGTTGAAAATTTTTGAATTTTACGAAAATCTCACCTAATTCATCAAAAATTTCAAAATGATGAAAATTTTTTTAAATCTGGATAAAGTGATAACTAAACTACTTTTACCAAAAAAAGAAGAGAAAAAATTTAACCAAATGTATCACCATTAAATTTATGCAAGATCCCCTGTTTTTAAAGAATCTTGATTTATCGAAATTTCACTTTTTTTAAGAATTTTTTCCAAGAAATCGAATTTCGATTCTTCCTCAAACCCGAGTTTGGTGCTCAGAACACGTTTAGCAAATTTTATTTTCTCGTATAATTTCGATCCTAAAAACCTTATTTGACCTTATTCTCACTTCAAAATCGATAAAATTTCCTGGGTTAAAGCTCAAAAAATCTTTGACGCCAACTCAAAATTCTAAAACGTCCACATTTTTGTTTAAAATCATTTTTTCGTTAATTGGTAAAGGGGGTTGTCACGTCATCTGTCTGTATACGCTTCTATAGTTTAAAAGATATAATTTATGAGCTAAAAGAAAGTTTTAGCTCATTTCAATGAAAATCACTTCGTAGTACAATTCAGATTATTCCTAAAAGTAATATTTAAAAATAACTAACTTCAACCTCTTTAATAACTTTTTAATAAATGAGTTCTTGTTACTAGATTGTTTTTAAAACTGATCATCTTTCCTAGGTCTAAATCGTCTTGTGATGATAAACAATCTTTTTTAGACTAAAGGAAATAATGTGTGGAGGAGTAACGATAATGTTTAACATCAAAGAATAATGGTTTTCCTACCAAAATGATCCTTTTATCCATTCTTTTTTTGCAAAAAATATTATCTTCAATTGAAATTTTCATGAAATTCATCACAGTACAAATTATCATCAAGGGAACATAATTTATTAGAATGAACTGCTATGCACAGTTTATATGTCTAAGCTTCATTCCCCAAATTTTATTAACGATCCTTGTCAATTAAACTTAGGAACAAGTCTCATTTTTAAGTAAGTTGTATCACGTGTCTCTTAGAGAAATATCTGAATACATATATTCACTTGAAAATAAACAAAAATTGCTTAAATTTTATGACAAAAAATGTTTCATCATTCTGTTTTACAGTTACTAACAAAACATGTTTTATTTTTTATAATTTTGAGTTTCTTCTAGGTTCTTAGGGATCATCAATAGTGTCACTTTTTAAAACTATAATTTTGAGAAATAAATTAAAAAAGGATGTGAAAAATTGAACAAACAAATTTGTTTATCGTAAACAATTTTTCTTTAGATTTTTGAAATCTCCAATTTTCAACCTGGGTCAGAGTCTAATTCAGTTTCTTGAAATGATTCTAATGATGTCCTATTAGTACAGAGCTAAAAATAATATCTAAATCTTATATTTACTTGTCACATAATAGAGGTAAAATTTTTATATTAACTTGAAAGTTTCTCAATTCTCATTTTATCAGATTATTTTTCTACAAAAAGTCTTGCTTTCAATTTGTATGTATTATTGCAATTATTTATATAATAAAAATGTGAAAAATCAAATAGGAACCTAGAAATCCTCAGAATAACAAAGTTCACTTGTAAGTAGTCATCTCTCTTTGCTATTAAACGCCTAAAATGAAACTTCGGCTCTATTATGTCCCTAGTTTCTAAATAATTATTTTCAAAAATTTAAACACCATTGAATAACTTTTATGGCTTTTCAAAATTACCAAAATTGAATGCCCAGAATAAGATTTAGGTATAATTTGGTTAAATTTAATAAAGCAAAACAAATTTTCATAAAAAATTAGTAACTTTTTGGATAAATAGATCAATTAAAATATGTTTCATAAAGTAATTTTTAGATTCCCAAAGTTCGTTTCATTGATTAGTTTATCTGAATTTACGTGGTTTTGAAGCTATTGAGCTTCATTCAAGGATGGGGTTTCACTGAATTTTAATTTACTCAAATCTTATTGATTTAATGAACGAAAAAATAGTTCGTTATCTCACCACCTCACGTACTATCATTTCTGTAACATCAGAATGACTGTGTAAAATTTTCACATAACGACGAGGATTTTAAATAAATATAAGAATAATACACATCTAAAAGTCATTCATTCAAAATTTGTTGACGCGAATTTAAAAATTGTAAATTTAAAATGAGTTTTTGTATATCAGAAAAAATTTTTAAATTTTTAATTCAAAAGAATTTTTTTCTCAAAATTTAATTCTCTTTCAAATGAGCAAATAGCTGAAAAGTTGTAAAAACTTGTATTACCCTACTATGTAAAACTTGTAGTTATTTTTGTCGAATAAAATTTTTCATATATCTGTCTTGTCATCTTCTAAGATCTTGGTGTAATCTTGAAATTTGACAAAGTCTGAACATGATAATTATAGTAATTATTAATTGCTTACTTGATAGATTTCATTCTTTTATTTCAAGGAACCAACACATTTTGCATTGGCGAAAATCCTTGAAATCGGTCTTTCCACAATCGATCGACTGGACCTATGGTGGCCTAAGGTTATGCACGATCTATATGATGTGAGTTCTCTTCTTGATAGATTGGCTTAAAAAGATATGTTTAACTTTGCCATATCCCAGTTGATGAGAGATTAGAAAAAATTCTAATTTTATTTTTGTCGTGATTCCCTCTTTCTCGTTTCATTCTCCCTTACATAGAATGATATAAATTTTTGATTTACATAATTAATTCAAAATTTATTTTTTTCCGATGTTACTCATTTTGAAATAATCATATTAAGAGAATTCGAGTTTCATTATTAATCTCTCTATTCGTTCTTCCATTTTTTAAACGTAAAAGATTCTTTATCGTATTAATATTTTTTCATTTAATTTCTCTCATTGTCTTTGAAAGTCAAGTGATGAGGAACTACCCAGTTTTACGAATATTATGTAAAATTTCAAGTTATTCGGTAAAAAATGAAAACCCAACTTGCAGTGTTTCGCCATTTGATATTGAAAATCGTGAACGAGATTGAAAAATAAAAAGGACATTATCTTTTTCAAGATTAATTTCATAGCAAAAGAGTAGTAGGAAAATTCTCCTTAGATCATCAATGCTTTTTCGAAACTTCTCAACTTCAACTCAATTTTGTGCACGTTTCAGAAGATAGGAAAATAATCTACGCCCAATTCGAATGCAGTAGACCTTGAAGTATCCAAAGCGTAAAACTCATAGGAAATTATGCATCTATAAAATGTTTTTATTGACAAATCTCTATTTTTTAACACCTAAAAATCAGAATATAGATGGAATAGCAGATTTTTTGCTCGTATTCGACAATTTTGATCAGAACAGACTATATATTTTACTTTTACTCATTAGAATTATTGATGAGGAGGAATAGTCTCAGAGTGTATTCTCTCTTTTCATCTTGATCTGTGTGTGTTCATCTATTTGGCAATAAAATATTCCAGTTTATGATCATTTCTCAAGGAAAGTACAAAGCCTCAAGATTTACGATTTAATTACACACATCTATTTTTAATCATCATTAGTAATACACTACATCCGTTAGTGTGCTATTCTTTCATTACGAATATCTCATTTGTAAATTCAAAAAACACATGTTAGGTTCGATTGATGTCTGAAAGAATATTATATCGAAAATCTTATACTATACTATTTATTCTCGATGAATTTTGAAAAGATTATTTCCATTTTTTAAACTTTGACTTTGATTTCAATGTGTGAATTGAATCACCAATAGACTGAGAAACTAATTAATTGTATCACTATTCAATTTTTGAACTGATCATCCAAATTTATTAATTTTCAAGCAGTAAAAAGGGTCTTAAGATAGGAAGTAGACTCTCGCACGATAATAAAGTGTTTCTTAGAATATCAAGGACTATCTTTGTTTTCTTGTCGAATGATGATCCTGAAAAACAATGTTTGATCCCATTTACACCTTGAAATCAACATTTTTTATGATTAAAAAAGGTGGTTGAAATATGACTTTTGATATTATTCGTCTGAAAATCTTGAGACTGACAAAAATAAATAAGATTTAAACATACATATCAATTAATTGAATAACAGGATTGTTTTTAGATATTCTTGAATTAGACTCATTTTTTTAGAAATTCTTGCAATTAAATTCTCAAATTCTTTCAAAAAGAATAGTTCACAAGGAATATTACAAAACATAATCTAAATCATGGGAAGATATTTTTTCATATACTAAAGCCAGCTAGATTAGCATTATCTAATTTATAGGAAAGTATGATTATTTAAAAATCTATCCGTATGAAAATATTGATTGAAAAATATAATCCTAACGATGCTATCATTGAATCATTCGACTTAACCCTCGCATGGAATTTGGGGTCTTTTTGACCCCAAGGTGATTTCAATCCTTTGTAACTTTATTGTTTTTTTTTCTTTTTGTATGATTTTTTTTGTAATCCTAGAACAAACAATTGTTTTATCTAAAATGATTGTTTTTTCAGTCGTCGATCTATAATTACATGAAATAAGTCATTCAGAAAAAATAATAACACAGACGGAATTTGGGGTCTTTTCGACCCCGTCCTGTTTGTATATCTTTTTTTTGATTTCATACATGGAATTTTTATCGTATTCATTTATTCACATCATGAACTACAATAAAGACGTACAAGAGCTGTTCTCACGTGCTATGAATAGAGAATTATCAGATGAATCCGAAAATTTCTCTTCGGCTAGCAGTGTAGAGGATCATGTTGAAGAGCAAATTTCTGATCCAGAATTAGACGAGGACACTCCAATT
>SSNU01000295.1:11960-85293 GCA_012064415.1 Gyrodactylus bullatarudis | reverse complement strand
AAAATCCAGACGATACTGGATCAAAACCAGAAATAATAGAATACTATAATTCGACTAAAGGTACTCTTGACCAGCTTGTAGGCAATTATTCCTGTAATAGATCAACTGTCCGATGGCCTTTGAAAATTTTTTTCAACATCATTGATTTGGCCGGTTATAACTCTTATGTTCTACATTTTTTGAAATGGCCTAATACTCTAAACACAAAAAACATTCAAGAAGGGAATTTCTGAAAACCTTGTCTATTCAGCTGATGAAAAAAGATGAAAACAACCTTGAAAATTCAACAATTATCAGTATAGACACGAGTATATGCAAGAGTAAAAAGAGAGCTAGATGTGGACTTTGTTCCAGAGCAGGTGACAGAAAAGTACAAAGTTGCTGTGGAAAATGCAGCATTTTTATATGCAAAGAACATTCTTATCTATCTTGTCCTAATTGTCTATAAAAATATTTAAATCTTGTTGAATGAAAACTTTTTCTTTTTGCTAAAACTAATGTTGAGAGTATGTGGGGTCAAAAAGACCCCAAATTTCGTCTACGTGATTTTTTTCAAATTCCATGCGAGGGTTAAGTCTCACTAGTTTCACTTTTCAATTTTGAGTAATAAATTCTTCTTGCCAATTACAGACCACAAACCTTAATTTACCTCTTTTGTTATGTTATTGTCTTATATTTGCTGGGTCACTGGAATTTTGAAAAACGGCCTAATTTTGGTTAGATTGAATTTTTTTCCACAACTTATGGGCTCGTTGCATTACAGAATTCGAAAGACAGTATTCTCCCGACTTTTCAAAGTTCTTTGTAAAATGAGTAAATTCTCATCTTCATGTCAATTAGGACTAGATTATTTTTTTGAATGGAAATCTGCTAAAAATTAAGACATAATCGGATCGATAATTCCTGAACTAAAGATAATCGTTCTAAACTTATTAAGATTTATAATCAGCACATAAAACCATTATTATGACAAAATATTAAATGCGAGTCCAGCAAAAACTGTTTTTCTAAAATTTGAGTTAAATAATTAAATAAACGCTTATATTAATAATAGCGTGTATCCATCATATATTTTTTTCATTATTTTTTCACAATAATAACTATAAAATTACATACATTAGTATGTCTCTAACATAAAAATATATGATGCCATCAATAAAGGGATCATTGTTCCCTTCAAATCTAGTAATATAGTATGTATGCAATGCATATACCCTGCATAGTAAATTAACATCAATAAAAACGACTGCTAACTTTTCATTTGTGTGTTTTTGCCCACTTTCATTTTGACAGTGGACATTTTGAATTGCCAGTGAAATTTGTTAGTTTTTTTCCCCTTTGAGGTTATTAACCGAGTATTTTACTTTTTAATTTATTTTTGATCATTCATTCAATCGTGATATATTAGAATGTGTATTAGTTTGATTAAAAATATTATGACTGAATATATATTATGAATTGTATATAATAATGTATATCAGTTTAGACAGGATCAAATTGACCAAGTCACCTGAACGAAATTTATTCGGGTTCAGTTGAATAATTTCTTTTTTGCTATCGCCTAAGTAAATTTCATCCTATTCAAGCTTGCTTTAGACACAGTTAAGATATTAATTGAAATAAATTTACAAGGCTTGTCTGAATCAACTAAAATGAAAGCTTATTCGAAAAATACTTTTTTGCAATATTTCTTGTAAAAGGATTCGTACGAATATCTAGTGTTTTGCTTTATCTCTAAAGATTCAAAACTGAACCTCAAGGTTTTACGTCATATTTTACTTGACCAATTTTTTTATCATCTAGAATTGTTAAATAAATAATTTGTTGCAGCATTGCCACTTGCTTGAGCGTTAGATAACCATCAACAATCAACCAATCAGAATAAGCTAATTTTTTATAGTCATCATACAGAATAACTTTATAAATAATATTACTCCTGCAAATCTATACAAAGCCTTTGTACGAGTCCTTCCATCATTTGCTATTTATTGCATAGGGTTTAATTATGAATCTAACTTATGACTGAATACTTTTCATTAATTAATTCCTGATTTGCATATTTCCCGAAGATTATTCAAAATCAAAAAAATATATTGTCAATACTCATTGAATCATCTGTGTTGTTCATAGCTAAATTATCAACTATTTCGTGAACTGTATCATGATGGAAATGTAAAAATTTGCATTTTAGCTCAAGATCTTGTTTTCCTGTTCGTAAATAAAATATTCTTTCTAGTAAATTCTCCGACATGATTCAAAGAGTAGTAGTAGTCAAGTAAATATTTAGTATTCGAGCTGATAGATTCTTTGAAAATATCTCAACAAGAATACATTTGAATTTCTACTGATATTTTCAATAGAATATATAAAAAATTATTGAATCCGAAAAAGTTAATTTTTCTAAATTAATATCCAAAGTTCCACTCTTTTACTTTTAGGCTAGAACTCTTTTATTAGTTATAGAGATTAATACTGAGATTTAGGATGCAAAATATACAAAAATTCGAATTTGTTCATAGAAGTACAAAGAAAGAGTTAAACTTTATAATTTTGAGCTATTTTTTTCTTATTTTCAATATTTTTTTCTATAAACTTTCGAGCTCAAAACTCATTGGAACGTATTTTGGGAGAAAAAAAACACAGTAATTTCTCATCATCATATCCACTAGCTTTATTTTAAGACTTTACATCTTGTTGATTACACATTGTGTAACAAACCATATTCAGTCCAATTGAATCTCTATAAAGTTCAATTATGAAACTAATTTCATGAATCTGAGTTAATATACACAGCTGTATTGTTGTTTTTTTTCTTTAGCCTTTTTTACACCATAAATGGAATGGAATGTCTATTTTAATTTCAAAAATAAACTAAACATGATAATAAATAATAACATTGAATTTACGTGTTGATTTTTTGAAAATATATATATCCTTCTACTTTATTCTAACAATACAACAAACTTTGCCTCTCTTTTTGGCTCCTTTCAATAAATAAATTCTTGTGTAGTATTTCCCGTTTTTTCATTCTCTATATATTTCAACAAGAGAGAATATCTACACATATTTTTTCTATTCTTTTTCTCATGAGAATACAGAAATATATATATATTTTTTCATTCTTCTTATCCAACTATATAGTTACAATGTTCTGAAAAATTACATACAGATCAAAATTAATAATATTGCCTGCCTTCTTTATACTTGAACTAGGGAAGAAACAAGTTAAACTTTAGTAAAGTATTAAAAGAGATAGTTTACTTAACTCCTAAAATGCCGTTATTCTCAAATAATCATTATAATCCATTAGAGCATTTTATATTGAAAGAAAATACTATTCAAACTAGGAAAATATCTTTAAAAAATTCCAATAATTGCCTTCTTACAAATTTTTCTTTGATAGAATTATTTGGGGGAGGGAGGTAATTAGTCGAGTTGGTGTTACTCATGAATAGGCTAAATGGAATACTCCTTATGCATCAAGTCCTTCAAGAACAAAATCTGAAGAGAAACATTCTAGCTAATTCGAATTTCAGGAATTTCGAAATTATCAATTAAACTGTAATATATATTGATACATGTACCTTAAAATTGGGATAATTTCAATCATCACCAAAATGTATTTTATTTAATTTTTGTAATAACTTATAAGCTTTAGTTTATAAAAAATGAAACGCAAGACAGCTCGATAAAAATTTATGTAATGAAAAAGAATACGTAGTACGTACTGTAATATGCTCTGGGAGAATAGAAGCCAAATTACTGAAATAGAAAATCTTTTTTTGGGGTTTTAAGTTGAAATTTCGTATTTTTCAAACAGTTGTCAAGTTAATATATATTAACATATATGAGAATCATTCCCCCATTTGATTAAAATTATATTTAGTTTTCCAAATCCTTACTCATTAGTATGAATACAATTGTTTAGAATCAAAAGGGGTAAGAGCTATAATGACTTTAAAGACCTTTAGAAATTATTAATCTATGCCTTTTGTTGAGCTATTGGATTTGATAATTTGATAATGTTATTAATTAATATACTCTTTCAAAAATTATCACTCAAGAGACTTTTTTTTCTATTCAGTTTCTAAAATAGAATACAACCACACAAAAACGTATAATATATATATTCAGTAATCCATTCCGTCCTGTATTGCATGGGAATTTAAAATTTATGCAATTGTTCTCTTCTCATTACATTCCTTTCACTCTATTTACTTTTTTATTAATTGTGTTACATGTTTTTTATAATACTGTTTATTCTTGTGTTATTTATTCTCTTTTATTTTTTCACGTAACAATGTGTGTTTTGTGTTACTCTGACACTGAGTTTGTCTTTTATAATGCATCTTTATTATTTCTTGTTCATCAAAAATAAATTAAATTCAAATAACTCTGTATTAAGATAACCCTAAAATCAAAATAATTTACCCCTCTAAGTCCCAGAAAATTTTTATTCATTTCTCGCATTCAAGCTTTTGTCTATCCTTTGGTCTGTTAATACGCTGATTACGAATTTACAGTTTTTTTAATGCAATTAGTTTTGGTTCAGGAGTTATTGATAAAAAATTGGGCCAATTTTTGATCCAAAAACACACTATCTTTATAGCTTTAGCAGATTGCATATTTGTTTTCTACAGGTATGATTACTCGTAATTAATAGTTATCCTAATTTTTATCCATGAAATTTGGAAATTGATTTTCAAAAAAACGTTTAAAACAAGAATTAAATTTTTGGAAAAAATCAACTCTCTTGGAATTTAATCTAAATACTTCTCTCCGGTCAGGAATACAATATTTTTTGAATTTTATTATGGAATATCCCGATAGTCTTTCAAAATAAAAAAAAACGTAGGCCATTTCTATGAATTTCAAAAATAGCCCAAATTTCGACTCTTTCAACATTACACTCAAAATTTTATCCATTTCAGTGATTTGAAGTGATAAGAATCCGACATTTGGGATTAAAATTAGTCAGATTATTCTAATTTAAACACGAAAATTTGATCTGAAAAACCATTAAAATTAAATAAACCTTGAAACCAAGCAGATAAACTGTAGAAAAATCAAACACGAAAAAACCTGAAATTAACCATCTGCCAAATCAACAATTTATGAAAGTCTTCTTCTTTTTCCGTATAATTGCAATCGATCATCCTCTTTGGAACAGGGTTGGTTATTTTCCAATTAAATCTACTTTGACTAATACTTATTGAAGATTTAATATTCCATCATATGGATGAAAAAAAGTCAATTACATTTTTGACTACACTTTCATGTCTTTATCATTTTTTTGACTACAATTTTTACACTTTTGACTACACTTTCTTTCAATTTTTACACAGTTGACTGTATTCAAATTCCAATTAAAATTTTAAGAATTTCTTCCACATTTATTTGACTACAGTTAATTTAGATTTTACATTTTTGACTATAAAATATCTATGATCTACGTTTCAATTAATGCATTAAAATTGAATTTTTATCAATATTATTCATTAAACAACTTCTTTTTTTGGTTTCAGTCATTTCAACCTGGATTGACCTCGTTTTCGATTTATCTTTAAGCTTAAAAGTTCATTATCTTTAATAGAATCCAAATAGAAATTTTTGCCTTGAATATATATTAGTTCTTAAACATTGAAAACATCAGATGAAAGTATTTTCATTACAAAGTATTCATCCTCATTTGTTAATTTTTCGAGCCATTTGAATAAAAAATATAATAACCTTTGTAAGATTTTAGATATTTTATAGTCAAAAATGTAAAATCTAAATTAACTGTAGTCAAATAAATGTGGAAGAAATTCTTAAAATTTTAATTGGAATTTGAATACAGTCAACTGTGTAAAATTTGATAGGAAGTGTAGTCAAAAATGTATTTGACTCTTATTAAACTTGCGCTTTATTATTTCATTATCTAAGGACAATAAACTTTTTTCAAGAATATATAACCTGTATGGCCAAAAATTCTTAAATTATCGAAGAATCCATCGACCAATGACAGGATACTCAACAATATTTTTCGTCGACGAATTCACAAAACATACTTTCACATTAGAATTCTATCTTTCTCTCATGTTATTTTTCCTTCTGTTTGAGTGTATTATGAAAAAAAGAATATTTTCCTCTTTCCCTTTCAAAGAATCCATAGGATTTCTGATGATGATTAAATCATGAAAAAAATCGAGGTGAATTTGAAAGGTAGTTGAGTGTGTTGAAAAATGAAAAAAAAAATCATTTCAAGATGAGAGAACGAACTAGACAGAGGGAGAGAGTGAATTTTGATTAGATTTACAATATCATTAATTCCATTTCTACAGTATCCGTGATCTCATTCTATCTAATTCTAATATCTATACAATGTACACCTTTTTATTTCAATGAATCTGTCGATGGATATGAAGATATTTTCCTTATTAAAGATCTTACATCTCTTACTCCTCAGTTTAATACTGATG
The DNA here is from genome assembly GCA_012064415.1 of Gyrodactylus bullatarudis. Lineage (NCBI taxonomy): Eukaryota > Metazoa > Platyhelminthes > Monogenea > Gyrodactylidea > Gyrodactylidae > Gyrodactylus > Gyrodactylus bullatarudis. The sequence continues at coordinate 78,832 of SSNU01000295.1, read as the reverse complement.
ACTTTATTGGTCCTAATTTAAAATTTAGAATTTATTTGAAGTATTGAAAAAACAAGAGTTTTATTTACACTGAATACGTATTTCTTAAAGCTTCAACAGCAGTGTTACTTTAAAAATGGAAATTATAAATATAATCATTGAAATAATAAAATTACAAATATAAGAATGAAAATAGTAAGAAGCAAATTTCATAAAAGAATATAATGCAAGCTGAAAAAACACCCAAAAACTCAACATTAATAGCAAAATTGAAGAGAAAAAAGGTGATAAAGCTCGCATAAGCCAGGGTAATATAAGAGAATATGTATAGTTCTTTTGAACACACAGATCTGGTTTAATAGTATTAATAAAGAATTTCTCTTTAATCCAGCGATCAGTGCTGTCATCACCTGAGTTCTTATAAAATACTGAAAAATTGGAATAGTCAGCATTATGATTATTGTCCGTCAAATGTTCATGAACTGAAGTGTTCTTTGAAAGATGTTCTTTTGTCCTAGTCCTTAGTTTTCTAATAGTTCTTCCAAAATTCTAAATGCAAATAAGTGGATTTTCGGACGTATATACAAAATTACGTGAATCTCTGGTATATAATTTAAAATTTTACTAATTCCTGCTACCTTTTATAGATTGTGTTAATCAAATATTAAATCTTACGATTCAATCATTTTTTTGCTGAGATGAACTGGTTAATCTGTTGGTTCATTTCTTATCGTCTTCTTTTCCTTAAAGGGGGCTGGGATCTTTTTGATTGATTCTCTCTTGGTCTTAACAAATTCAATGGCTTTATATGATCCTTGTGGACACAAAGATTTGGTTCAAATTCATTGAGGTGTACGTTTCAGCTGCTTTCAAGATGTTTCCCTGATGGTTTGCAAAAAATTTCAAAGTTTGGGGTGGGGGAACTTAGGCATTATGTTCTTAAATGCTCTCTGACTGCAGTCTGAGTTTTGTGGGTCATCAGTAACTCAGCTCAAAAATAATACTTATCAAATAAACCGTACCTTAAAGAGAATTTTTGAAATAAGGAATCTAGATTTATTCATAATTAATGAGTAGATATTAATCAAATTACGCGAAAAAATTCCTGAGTTTCTCATATTATATTCAACCTTTATTTTCGATTAATAAGTTTGTTCTCTCATGAAATTAGCATGTTTAACTAATTTTTCTAAAAATTAACCCCACTTGTGATTTGACTATTCAGCTTAATTAAAGATAACCTTTTCTCTAGGCCTCTTAAATCTAATGTTTATCCACTCTGACCAGAGATGGGTCTCAATACATTATTTGTAGATGAGATTATTTTAATTCTTTTCATCTTTCTTATCATTTATTGATATTAAAATAAGGTGTTACCTATTTATTGACATTGCATGTATAATATAAACATTACACAGTCCATACATCTAATAAATTATAGTGTTGCACCATAATCTTGATAATTATAAAAAAGTTTGAATACATTATCCAAAATGTTTTATTGTTTATCAACAATTTTTATTACAATTTTCTATAAAATATTATAGTTACCTTACCTCGTAATAAATGGTCCAATATTATCATTTCTATCCACGCGTAATACCATTTTATTATCAAGGAAAAAAAACATTGATGATAGGTGTATCGATTGCCATGTTCATTTCCCTTTTATAATTTAATGCCTTTTAATCTGTTATAAAAACAAATTGGTTTGCACCAATTCAAAAGGTTCAAGTTTAACTTTTAAATTACAGGTTGAATATGAAGATGGGAATCTATAAGTTTTTAATCAAAAATTTGAATTAAATTATTTTGGGAAATGATCATTTTTAACAAAAAAATTTGGAAATTCAAAATTTCAAATTAGCGCTAATTTTCATTTTTTGAATTTCGAGCTGAATTTTTCGTTGATTTCAAAATGAGAGGGTGCTCAGAAGTTCATTTTTAGGACCACGTTTAGATCAGAAAGCTTATTAGTCAATTTTCAAAAGAAGCGCGGACCTTGGATCATCCAAATATAGCTTATTTAAATTTTTCAAAATCAACTAGAAATAGGAATTCGTCTCACAATTTCAAACTATATTTCTCAACCCATAATTATTACCTAAACTCAAATTATATTTCCTTAGCTTTTCTTTCTTGTGAACCAAATCCATTTTTAAAATTAATCATCTTCTGACTTTTGATTACATTCATAATCGTCGAAATTACAAATAAAAAGAGTAAATTTTCCCACCAGAAAAAAATTATCTAAAAAAGAAGCATACACCACCCTAGACTATATAAATACTATGTATGTATGATATACACATTTGATTATAATCATATCAATAATATTATTGATAATAAAAAAATAGTGTGCTATGAATTGCTATTTTATTTGTTATCTCACAGTTTAGATCGTATGTTTCTTTACACTCCTCTACATAGGAATATGCGTGTCTCTTTTACAATAAACGAGCCAATATGTAGGAATAACTCGATCATATTCACCCCCACAATTACCACCATCCATCTCATATCCATCTACAGTTGATTTTGAAGTCAATTTGATCTATACACATTCAATCTATCTTCTACTAGCCTTCGATCTTTTTAATATGATGATAATAATGATTATATATTTCTCTTCCACATATATATAAGAACAAGTGAAAAAACTACAAAAATTTTCAGTGAATATATATACGCTATTTTTCATTTAGTTTTTTCCTTCTTAGTTTGGAACTAATCCTGAGTAGTCATGGATGAAGAGTATGCAAGGGAGCAGGATAGCAAGAGAAACAACATTTTTTCATCTTTTTGATGATAATAAAAGAAGATAACTGTGATGGAAAAAAATTCCCCTTTTACTGTATTCTGGGATCGTTTTGTCTATGTAATTGACTTTGCTGAGTTAATAGCATAAATGGGGTTTATTCACTTTTCACTGTTTAGCTAGTAGAAGAATCAAAATCAATCTAGATGGAAATTCAATAAAATCTAGTGAATAAATTCAAGTCTAAATTCATGATGAACTAATGCCGAAAAAATATGTGAAAGTAGCTTTCACGAATATTTTTTTTGATTATGGATGTTTCTTGATTCATTCGTGATTCGTTAGATTGCACATCAAAAAAAACTTTTTTCGCCCATTTCAGACCCGAGTTTTTGTTAAGTATTTCAATATCAAACCTGACAAAATTTAATCCCACACACTATAGAGAGAATACTAATCAAATTTTGTGTAGATTAATCTTCATTCTCTTCGGCTGGTCTGACCAAATCAACTCGGGTACTAGAAAAATTTCTTCGCCTGTTTATGTTTAATAAGAGAGAATCTGAACTAATCTCTCATTCAAACAAAAAAACGCAATTTCTCATGTCACTTTTTTTCAGGATTTTTCCTCAACTAAAATGAGTTCAACTACAAAGCCATAATTAAATGAAAAATATTATAAAATATCTCTTAGCTTTACCGGAAGTATAATTCCAGAATTTTCTTGTTTTTTGTTGAAAAATTTCATCTTGAAAGAAACCAGTAAATTCTTTTTAAGTCTGAAATGTAGTTTGTGAAAAAGTGAGATGATTTTTTTCTTCTCTATATGTATTAAAGGTAGATTTTTCTACTTTACGATTTTTAAACTGATCGTACTGATCTCAAGAATAAAAAAATTCATCATCCAAAAAATAATGTTTCCCAAAAATTTGAACTTGAATTATCTTACACTATTGAATAACTTGCAAGATTAAGCATTTTGTAATTACTAAAATTGACTTGAAATCTACTAAAATATACCATTTCAGCTTCCAAGCTAAGGCAATATTTAAGTGCTTCTTTTATAGAAGAATCCATAGTCCTTTGATATCCAATCCAAGACATTATCATTTAACCAAACAAATTTAAACCATATTGTTTTTCTCTAAATTTCTCATGAATAAAAAAGATGGGTAGAATTTTAAAATAATTTAAACGTGACTTATTCTTTGAAATAATCAACTGCCAACAATTGGCTCCCTCTTGTCAATCAGTTTTAAAGAATGAGTAGAATTAATTAACGTTTTCAAGTTGTTTCTATAATTCTCCCTGATGTCTGGAAAAAACCAAGAATTAAAGCTTGTCGGTAGAAATAAAAACTTTCAAAATAATCAAGAAGCTGAGCTAATATTCAGCAAAGACCTAATAATCAGATAAGAATATATTTTACAATGTTCATTTGTGATTTCCAAGAACAGTGAGGCTTTCTTTCCCTCAAAAAATAGAGATTTTGATCCTGCAATATTTCTACTGTGTCTTTTTTATTTTGATTATCCTATGATTTAGATAATTGAAACCAAATATACATCTCTCAGAGCATCATCAGTGGTAATTGTTCAAAACTGATGTAAGTTAAGAGTTCATTCAAGACATACCACTGATGATCAGATTAATTACTTGAACTCGTGAAGTAATTATATTAATCATAGATGAGGCGGGCACACTATCCACTACACCATACTTAAAAATTTAAGTTGAATTATTCTCATATCTATTAAAGGTAAATCTACTAACTTCTCTTCCAGAAATGTTGGAGTATTTTCTATTGATAAATCTGAACTTTCTAAAAAATGGTTTTGTAACGTTATTTCAACTAGTTAGGTTTGCTTATAGTAATAGTTTTTAAAATACTTTTAAACTATAATTCGGTCCCAGTTATCAACAGTGAAATATAAAAAAGGCCACGTCCTAAAGTATATTATTATTCAGCTGGGATATGTATCTTGAAACTAATCTTTTATCCTCTTTTGTGAATGATGTTGAAGAAACTTTTAGTATAGTTATCTAGTTGAAAGAAAATTTTAACAAGATTTTAAATTATTCATTTCTCGCAAGAATGATCTCAATGTGCTTAAGAGAATAACTCAATTCTTTCAAAAGAAAATAACACACTTGTTGTGTTCTTGTACAAACATATTTTTTTATTAAAATTTTTCAGTGTTTTAAGGAAACCTTGAGAATTAGGGGAAAATATGTGGGTATTCTTCTGTCAATAATATAAAAAATAACTGATGATTCTGATGTAGAAAACGTAGAAATTTGATTTTTATATACTCTTGTGTCTATACTTTTTATTTCAGTTCTGGCGTCTGTTTATTTTTGAAGAGAAAAACTAAAACTATGATTGCTTCATGTTTATGTGAATACTTTTGGATTAGTTCTCTTAAAATGAAGCCAAAAATCATATTTTGAAGGAATTCTACTCACTACTTTTATTGAAAGAAGATAATACCTATTTCCAGACATTTTGGTTCTTGCACCTGCTTCATTACATGAGACGATTGTAAAAAGATACTCATAAAATGTTTCCTCAAAGCCTAGTACTCAATTTTTAAAGACATCTATGTCGTAAGATTTACTATAAATTTTTTACAGAGCTTAAATTAATTTCAACTACTAATAAGAAATAATGTAATTTATTTGAACCGTAGTACATCTCAGTCTTTCTGTCAAAGTTTTTTTTATTATTTTGCCATTATATTGCAGATTATATATGTTGTAGCTAATTTGTACTGAACTGCTAATTCGTACTGAAAGGGCAGTGGGGAATACATCGCATAGACCAAGTGTATGCTTAACAATTTCAGTGTCAATTAGCAGAGCAATCCCTGCTAACTCGTACTGAAAAGATCAAGATTCGTATCTTTTATGCAATTCAACCTTTCTGTTTCTGATCTCGATTTGTTCTCATCTATCACACCTCATTCAAATATAGAATTTCTGGATTTTCGAGTTTTTTTAAAATGATTTATAAAGATCGAAAATATCTTTGATTTTAGAAAAAATTATGGAGTTCTCTATGAATAAAAATTCTCTATTTGAATGAGTTTTGCAAAAAATATTTGAAAATTATATAGGTAAATCCCCTTGAAGTAGATCAAATTAAATGTAAATGAGAACAAATCTATTACAGAAACATCAGAGTTTAATTGCATAAAAGATACGAATCTTGATCTTTTCAGTACGAATTAGCAGGGATTACTCTACTAATTGTCACTGAAATTATTAAGCATACACTTGGTCTATGTGATGTATTCCCCTCTGCCCTTTCAGTACGAATTAGCATAGCAATCCCTGCTAATTTATACTTAAGTACGAATTAGCTACAAAATATATAAATATATTTTTTGGAGCCTTCTCATCTTCATCGACTCATGGGAATGTCAATATAAAGTTTTTCATCAAAACTCTCTGAAGTAATAGTTGGAAATTTGTCTGCTTTTAATCCCTCTCTCCTTAATCCAGGCGATCTAAGATCATTATATGAGAAATTCGGATATTGTCACAAGGAGAGGGGATAAAATTCCCACATATTTCTCTCCAACACACAAGGGTACTTATAATCTGAAATTAATTTGTGGGAAAATGTGAAAAAATATCTTATATTCTGTTGGGGAGAAATATTGAGAGCATATAAGATTTGAATGCACTAGACAATTATTGTAACAAATCTTCTTATCCTTCATACACGAAGAATAGAAAAAGTGATACAGGGATATTATTATTATTATTATTAGATATTACACATGAAATAAGAAAAATAAAATTTCAAATCTCCTCAATTATCTCTGTACTGTAATGATAATCTTTTATAACGAGAAAGCAATGACAATTGCGTATTTATCCTAGGAGATTTTATATTTATTTTTTCAATTTTTAAAACTTGCATATCCTGAAATGACAAGGAGAAAAAATGTTTCTAATATTTTGTATGGGGAAAAAATTAAAGATGTTGTATCTCTCTGATCTTGTTTCAACTTTAGAGGAGTATATTGTTATGATCTTGTCAACTGAGTTTTGACTTTCTATCTTGAATTAGGCTTTTTAATTTCATAAATATGAATAATAATTTTGAGCCAAGTAGTTCTCCAGGGAACTGTTCGGTATAGATTGACTATAGTCATAGCTATGTTGTCTTCTGGCTTCTATTGGTCTATCTTTAAAAAAGAAAAGATTGTAGTATTTCTAAAAAATATGGATTTTATAACATGGTTTTTATAATAATTAGAATTATTAGAGTAATAATTCTGAGATATAATTCATCACTTAAAAGAAAATTAAGGTTAGAATAAAAAACATTTGATTACCCTTATAAAAATAGTTTGGACTCACACAATATTTCAAACACATGTCGTGGTCTTCTTTTGGCGTGAGATATTCAAAACCTTGTGGGTCCAATCAAAATTTTTAATTTTTATTCTTAAATTTTTGTGGATCTCAAGATAGATCAGAAATCGACAAAGTATTGATACATCTGACATGCCTCATATAAACAATACATAATATCTAACCAACTGCTCGAAACAATGGCTTATCTAGAATACAGTATTTATTGAAAATAATAATGATATTATTTCTAATGTCTGTTTTTTCTTTTTATTTATCTTCAACGATTAAATAATGAGCATTATGTTAGGGTAATATAAAACTATTTGTTCACATATTGGTATTGGTTTCAGTTCTTTACCAACATACAAAATCATGAGAATTATTTTATCAATATACAAAGAGTTTTTTTCATTAAACTAATATTTACCAGAATAATTTGAATCAAAAAAAGATAAGACTGAACAGAAAAATCAAACTTTTTTCAATGAAATTGTAAGAGATTTTATCAAACAGAAAATTTAATTTTTCCTGCCCTTCTGATCAATATTGTTATCGAAGGGAGAAGAAGCCTTCCATGTCTCTTTTTTACATTATAATAAGATCATTTGACATTTCCAAACATTCTAAAAATTTTTTCAACATTTTTCCCTCTCTGTAACTACATTCTTAATATTCGAGGCCAATGAAATTAAAAGTCTTATCTACTCTCTTGCTGCATGAATATTAAATTCGAAGAATGAAACCATTAGGGTAATACTTTTACAATCATTCTGGTCATCATTCTCAAACGAAAATTAATTTCTTTATGAGAGAAAAATCCTACTGAACTACAGGTGAGCTAAATGTTTCTTACTGCGTTCTCACATACAAAACTTGAATTAAAAAGAAGGTGCTGCCAATTAGTAATGATAATATAGCGCTTTTATATTACAATTTAATTACGACAACAATCTATTACATGTAAAATAAAGGGACTCACGCATCAAAAAATTACCAATCAGATTCAAAACCAATATTTTGTACACATTTTCTTTATATAAATCTGGCATGTTTAAGCTTATGAGTATGCCACGAAATAAAAGCGCTATATTCTTATTGGAATCAACTCAACTAAAATCCGAGATTCAAACGTTTCTCTCTCTCAAAAAATTTCAATTAAAAATCGTGAACTTCAAATCCGCGCCAACATCTTTCATTGAATTTTACTTCTATAATTATAATTATACTCAATAAAACTCAAGTTTTCGAATAGAATACTCTCTCAAATCAAAGCAAAATCTGTGATCTTTTTCCGGGCAAAAATAACATACTTTTTTGTTTTATGGATGGCTTGGTATCTCTCTGAAAAGCAGGCTTCACAGTGTACAAACTAGGGTTAGCTACATAATCCCAAAGATCCTGAACATTTTAGTCATTTGAGTTTCTCACTCCTTAACAATACGAATGAGAACGCCTATAATTAGTCTTATTATAAAACTTGTTCTAGAACTTTCTGACCAAATTGTGGAACTATTCTATTTCATCTTACACTAGCTCTAGTCAAACGTCAAATGACTGATTCAGAATGAAACTTACATTTAATGTTACACATCCAAAGATTAAGCAAAAACTCATACTATAGTTTCACCCTTATTAGGGATCGTCAGTAAGCCTATACTCTAATGATTATTCTGCTATAATACGATCCTGAATAATGTTCAAGTATGTCGATAAAAAGAACCGTCCCTATTAGCCAACTATCAGCCTCATCTAGAACCGCCCAGGGAGGCTAGTCTCTTATGAGACTTCTGGTAGTATATATCTAACAGTAGCTCTAATTAAACCTTAAATGACTAACTCAGAATTCTAATTTTGTTTTTTTTTCTTACTTTAAGAATTATCTCTTAAATTATCTCTACCTTCAATCATTAAAAAGTTTTAAATATGATTCATAAAGCTTTAGAGTCAATCAACTATTTAAAATCAATTTCAAGTGTCTGTCGGGTAATACCTTGAAGAAAACGCTATTTATAAAGAGTTTAGTCAGAATTCAGAAGATATTAACATAAATTAGTGATAACCTTTTACTTATCCATTCTTTCTTTCTCAAGTACAATTTAAATTGATTATTTTAATTTAAAATTTTCCTGATTAATAAGAAATAAATTTAGTGTTTTAGAATACTTGTTGAAAAATGTCAAACTCTCATTGATTTTCAATATTGACAATTTACCAATCATCGAAACCTTTCAATCTCCAATTAATTAAGTGAAATCAGACTTAATTTCCAAAGATGAGGGCTTACAGTATCATAGTCAGTAAAATGTCTACCCCTATTTGTGTCTTTCATATTTTACAACCCGTAATTTTTCCTGACTATTCATTCAATTTAATCTGTAGTTTAATAGAATTTCAATAAAGTATCGTATCAATTAAATTCCAGATGAAGCTAGTTGATAAGAAGTTATAAAATTTTTGGAGATTTTATCATAATCCTAAGTACGAACATCTCTTGAACTTTTAGCTGGTAACTTTTGTTGTTTTCTTGAAACTTTGATTATTCGAGGTCTATGAATAATAAAAGTTTGTTGTCTAATAGGCTAGGGTGAAATTTTTTTTCTCCGAACAACTCACGAGAGTACTTACTTTTCTGATAGAATTTAGTACTCAGATCTTTTTTTACATATTTTCAAATTGTGAAAGTCATCCTCCATTATGGCATTGCCTATTTTTCCCACAATATCCCACATACACCTAATTGACATGAAGATGATCGAATTCTTTGTCTGATGCTGATATCGAATATCTGCATTTAACTGCTTCAAATCTTTGAAATCGATAAAAAATTTTGACAACAGTTGAAAAAGTGGAAATTTGGCGCATTTCAAAAATTCGAAAAACGGTCTAATTTTGGTCAGATTGAATTTTTTCAGAAATTTTTTTTAATTTCCACAACTTATTGGCTCATTTTATGTTGGAATTCGAAAAATAAATTTTTTCTTGACTATCCTGAGAAAAATATTGAGTTTTTGTAAAAAAAGTAAATTCTCATTTTCATGTCAACTAGCTTTACATGATAAAACAACGAAATTAATCATAGAGGACCTTTTGATGATAATATTACTATTTTTAAAGAAAAAATGTAAGTGATTTTAGTCATTGTGTAGTAAAACTTCATTAAAAATTGAGTGGGGATTTGAAAAATTCTGGACTTTTAAAACTGAATGACATAATGGTGAAGCATTTTCAGCACATGCTTTAATAAAAAATAATGCTTAGAATTGATAATTCTATCAGGAAAGTTGGTACAAAAATGAGGTTAAAAATTTTACCTTATTTTCTAATTTTGGTCTCACATATCAATTAATTTGAAACAGCAATTATCCGCTCAAAGTTCGAATAAATGAAATTATTCTTACAAAATTATTTCTTCAAATGATTTGAATTTGAACCTGTTGAAATCCTGATCATTCTCCAATTATCGATTAAAGATATTGAAATTTTAGTAAAATTCATAAACTCCCAACTTCATTACAGCATTAATTGCTGTCAGAATGCTATGTTTCCCTTCCTTTTTTTGTAAGCCTAGAAAGAAACGACAAAAGCTGACAAATTCTCGTTGGTCTGATCGTTACCAAAAAACTACAATGATCTAGTAATTCTAATACAGTATAATAATAATGAAACGGAAAATTAGTTTTAAAAAGTGCTCTTGTATTGTTTTTATTTTCTGTTTGAAAAGATTTTATTCTCTTTTATAAAAAATAGATTTCCAAAACTTTTTTTTCTTTTTTTTGTTACAAAGACTGAAATAAAACATCACTTTTTATGGTTCTTTTTTTCTCATATTTTTGGTCCCCTTTCTTGTTCTCAAATAAATATGAATTTATAGAGAGTTCTTTTACTACTATCACTGTTTTAATATACATTGCGTGTGGGTCCTCTCTGACTTTGTATCTGCTTCGATTCATGATATGAATAAAAATCTTTTTGAAAATAGTGAAGAAGAAGAAGAAGAAAATAAAACCAACTGTGGAACTCTTCTTCTCTGACTTTTCTCATGTGCCATGTCTCTCCGTTGTCTCACAGTAATTTTGAAATTTCTTGAAAAAAAATTGATCACAGAAAGAGTATAATTCTTTTTATCACAAATAATAATAATAATAATAATAATGAAACTTGATTATTTTGTCATCTTTTGTTTGTAAAAAGGAATATTTCCCTCCAGTTGGCATCATTTGGAATATTTTTAAAACGGATTGTATTTATATATTTTTGGATTCCCAATCTAGATATCAATTGACATTATACTATTCTGGTCAGCATTCGGATTAATTAGCAGGTACCCATTCTCATTAACCTCTTTGCGAACATTATTCAGTTGTATTGTCTCCTTGGAATCAACCAGATTATCAACCAACTTCATGTTGTGCCTGGTGTTCTTCTTATCGACCAGGTTAGTCTTTCTTTCTCCAGAGGCATTGGTCTCCCTTGGCTTTATACATGGTAGAAAGATCTTTTTGAAGTTGTCCTTAAACTGTTCCGACATTGCGCAATAAAGGAAAAATGTACAGGCACTATTTAATATGATGATAATGTCGAGGAAGCTACCACTTTTCACATAAAAATTATTCATAAAATCTTCATTTGTAACTGAAAGTATGGTTATAACACCTTGTGGAGCTTCACTAATGGCAAAACTTATTGTTATGAAAATTAACATAATTGTCGTTCGATGAGATTGGCGCATTTTCTTCTTCAATTTCTCTTGAGCAAGTTTTGTCGTCTCTGTTCCATTCCTATTGCACAGGGCCAGCTGTCTTTTCTTTGTCTGGAACAATATTATAACAATAATTATTGTGAAAACAATAATCAACGCGCACGATATCAACTTTATGATAGCACCATAGACCATAAAGTAAATCTGTTCTAATGTCTTACTCTTCGTCTCCAGACTATACATGTAATTATTGGTTTCATTCCCTTGGGTCCCGTTTTCAATCCTTGCTGTATTAAGGCTAATATCTACAATTCCAAAGTTTGGTAGACTCATTAATATTCCAAAAACAGTCGATACCCCCAATCCAATGTTGACTAGATTCTTTGGCAATGATTTCTGACTTGTCTTGTATAATACTAAACATCGGAATGCTGCTAGAAAAACAGTTAAAAGTGTTGCTGTTGAATGACATCCAATAATTAAAGACATGCATACTGCTATAACAATACAGCTGAAATAGTTGCATCCATCCTTAAACTCCAACATGCAAAATATGTCGTACACCAAATATATCACCATGGTTAACATGTCAGCAATTGATATTCCAAGGAGTATTGAATTTGTCTGACTTTTCATCTCCTTTCGCAAAAAGACAATTATGGAGATTATATTCAAAGTGAGACCAATGGAACAAACGCACAACTGGATTTTTCCATGATATGGCGAGTAATTCAAGTCTATCCATTCTGCGAATGCATAGGCATTAAAAGACCCATTGCTCATAATTGTTTTAACGGGATAAGAGGCTTAGTTACTGATAATTCTCCTGTCTCATTTCCCTTCAACCATTGAGAGAGACATTCACAAGAGATCAAGTTCAAAATAAAAAAAAACAAAGTTTCCCTCACAAATGTTGACAATAATCCCTGTACATAGATAAACTAATTGTTATTTTCATTCATTTATTTTATAATGAATATATTTTCCATGTGTCACATAATCATTCTCGAATCCTATTGGTCGGTGAAAGAATAGGATAATTCTATTGGATGAAAGAATTATTAATTTATGATTTGATTTCGGCTTAACATAGTAGTTACATATTCCAATGATGTTTTAATAAGGAGGAAAAATACACATACAACATTCAATGTTTACACATCTAGAATATCTACATATTCAGATATATATAAATTGGGATATTCATTATTCATAATGATACCTTTTTACCTTCTCATTTGATTACACAATTTATATATGTATTTGTACATTTTATAAATAAATAAATGTCAACATTGTTTATGCATGTTTTTTTAAGGAGAGAACAAAAGACCATTCTCTCTCTCTCTCTCTGCCTTTTGGTAAATCCCATTCAGATAAGCATCTAACCCATTACTGTTATAATCTGTTTAGATATTCAACCCATAGTTGCATGTTCTTTTCCTTTGGTTCAATAAATACTTGTAAGAATGAATTCAATCGGTTTTTATTGAGTTTTTTGGTGACGAGGGATAAGTTCTTAACTCTTTTAGTGTCTCTAATTGGGCGTGGAGAAGTCACACATCTGAAAAAATAATTTTTTTCTGAAAAATATGCCAAATTTTCAAATTTTGATTTGGAGTGAAAGTCCTATTTTTTGAACTTTGAACAGGAAATTTTTATTGATATGAAAATGGAATTGTTGCCTAAAGATGTTTTTTAGGATCAGAATCAGACAAGAAAGCCCAATATCGCCGATAAATTTTCGAAAGAGACAGCATTTATCGAAGTTTTATTGATTTTTAAGTAGTGAAAATGATCAGAAAATCGAAATTCAGCTCTCAAACGATAATTTGCTTATTCATTAGAACAGATTTTGCATAATTAATTTTCTTGTCTAATCCTGAAAATTTTATTTTGACCACAATCCTATTTTCAAATCAATAAAAAGTTTGAGTTTTGAGATTTTAGCGCCAAATTAAAATTTGAAAAATGACCATATCTTGTTATAATCGAGACTCATATAGTACCGTATTTTCAGTCTACATTGAACTTGTTACTCATACCTTTTTTAGAGTAAAATACAATGGAATTTCAGTAAATTTAATATTTCTATAATATTTTTTCAGATGACCAACTTCTCCAACTCGTTATCGCGAGAATTCGCTGCAGAGACAACAACTCTCCTAATTCAACAGGCAGCATCCAATAAATTCGAAGTTCCATTCTGGGAAAACCGAGTAAGTGTTCCTCTTTCTTGTTGTTGACAATACAAATCAATTCACTATAGTTTCATGTAGAATTACTATTTCCCAATATTATTATTCTCTTGTTATTATTGCTCAAAGCATTGTTTAGTCTTCACGATACTCCTTTCACTACTACAGTATACTGTTGAAAACAAAAATCTATATAATCTCATCATTAAACAACATCATACAACAGCAAAAGAGTATTCTCTCCCCTATATAGACAAGCATACTTTTTATTCTTGTGTTCATTTGAAATTTCCAAGTCCCTTTTACTCGAATGATTTAATGAAATTAGATTTGGGATCACTGCAAATCTCATACTTTATGACATACTACTACTAACATTAAGAAGACTAATTAACATTAAATTCCTTAACTACTCTTTAGTACACGAGGATAATTACATATTAACTGATTTTTTTGATAACCACACTAATTTCTAACGATACCATCAGTAAATAATGCTCGAAGGGATCTGTCGCCTTTTCACTGATGAAATCCAAATTGACTTTAGTTTCCAAATCGAATTTCGATTTTTTTGTCCGGAAAAAATTTGGGTCATTTTTCGATCCAAATTGACCATCTTCCAAGATTTAACAGATAGAGTTCACGCGATTGCATTAATGTTGAAGATATTGAGGTTTTATGTGGTGAATTTAGCGGCGATTTAAAAATTCAGGATCAAATAATAGATAAACATTTTAGAAACATGACTCAATACAAAAAGATGCTTAGGATTCATTCACTAGATCTATGGGAAAATGAGTTTAAAATTTTCAGAAATAATATTACTTATTAATCTCGTACAAATATAGGGTAAATTTTATGCTTCCTTCTATAACAAATCAGATCAATTATTCATGGGTTTTACAAACTCAAATAAGAGACTAGATAATCGATTAGTAAATAGTTTCTAATATTATTCCAGATTCTTATTTCTTATTATTAGTAGATTTAACTACTTTTTGACAGAAAATGCTGAGATTTTTGCAATTTTTTCGAGAAATATACCCCTTATCACTTAAAACGAGTTCTCATGTAATTTGATAGAATTGATATTTTCGATTGTAAAACTTTCGAAAGTTTTAAAATAAATTAACCTGGATTAGGGATTGATAAAACCTGTCGAAATATGTGTTCAGCACGAAATATGTATGTTCGGGCTAGAAGTTTCCAAATTCCCTAGAAATGTAGGGAGTCTGAAGACTATCAGGGAGTCTTAGTTTCCAGATTCACTGTAACATATGCATAACTCCTTTCGATCAATCAGATTTAAGTACGAAATATTAGAGGACTTTCATGCATGCCATTTTCAAATTCTACGAAAATGGTCAATCCTGATTCTAGGAAAGTTAAAAATAAAAGAAAAAGAGTTTTCTGATGAATTAATTGATACTAATGATGGAAAATAGACGTGAATTGTGTAAAAAGTATAGTGTACTACTTTAAACATACTTTTGAGGCCCTAGTTATCATTATTAGACCAAAATTCTCCTAGAGATTTTCTCAAGTCCAGATTGAAAAATCCATTTTTACCATTTGATATGAAATAAAATTTAGAAATAACTATATTCAAGAAAAATTTGGACATTTTTCCGAATTTGAGCTGAATTTTAAGTGGAAGGGTGGTCGAAAGGCATCTTTCATGATCGAAAGGAAACAAGGAAGCCGATTATTGCCATTAAATGTTCAAAAGACCCTTAAAAGTCATAGATTTCCAACTCCATACTGTATCAGTTAGCTTATGGTTTGACTATTCTGGCTCCGTACCATGTACATTTTTCTCTTGCCGAAAAAAAATTTTTTTTCCCTTCACAATGTTACTATAGATTTTCTCTTAGACATGAGAATGTATCAATTAATCAATGCAGATTTCCTTCTATTATCCTTAAAGAACAATTGAATGGAAAATAAACATTCACTAAGTAAATAATTTGAGATTATTATCATCAGTATTCATACAAGGTATTTTAGTATTTTAGAAAAAAAACAAATTTAATTAATCGATAAATCACATTCAATCTAGATGGAATCCTTCAATCTCACTCTCAGACTTTATATTAAATCCTACTTGAGATTTTAACATTTAACATTGTATCGTAGTAATTTTATCTGATGATCTAAATAAAATCATATTACATTATGTTTGAAAATTTTATACTTTCTTACATGTGTCAAAGATGATTGATTATTGACTTTTTAATTCATTCTAAAATTCATAGATAATGATCTAAAGTTTAAATGAGGAATTCAATTATTTTCCATCAAAAGGTTTGCTCGCCTTTTGATTATTGATAAATCTAATTCGAATATCTCTCCACCTGATAATATAGTGGCCTATATAAAAATACCATTACTCGCTTATAATTTGTTCCAAAATAATGATTTATGTACCAAAATGAAGAGCACAAAATTTACTACAACCAACTGTCAGATCGCTACGACCGGTAATTTTCGAGACATCGTTTAGAGTAGAAATTAAAGAAAACTTTGTTCAAAATTTTCAGACCATTATTGAGGGCGCAGTGAATTTTAGATAGACTTGTACTTAAAAATAAATCGTAAGAATCCAAGGGTGTTTTAGTTTTTAAAATTCAAGAAAAAAAGTTATAGTGATTTGGTAAAATCACATCTTTGTTAGAAATAATATATATGTTGTACTCAATTTAGGAAGTTGCACAATTCTGGAAGATTTCACTCTCTTCCTATTTTGGTCGACCAATTTAGGAAGAATTTTTTTGGTATATGCTAGTTTGACCTTTCTCTTTCTCTCTACCCCCCCCTTTCCATACTTTCATACACACATGTAAACCTTAAAAGGAACAAATGTATAAAACAAGTCTCCTATTGAGTCAAATACATAAGAGTAAAGAATATTTTGGTATGTAAAAATTAAAAATAGATGACAGGAAGAACTTCTACGATCTCATTGAAGAACAAGGCTCTAAATGAAAACTCTTCTGAAATGATCAAAAAGATTAAAATCCCGAAAAAATTTGATACAAAATCAGGTACATATCAAAAGTCAAATTTTCTAAGGTTGTCAAAATTATCAAAAACTAGGAATGGAATTTACTCAATCTTAAGTTTCATAAAATAAATAATTCATAATGATAAATAATTCCAATGCTACAAACATGTTTTCATTCAACTCAATGAACTAGTATGTAAAGGGGGGTCGTTTTCCTTATTTGCGTGTGAAAGTGGGGGGGGGTGCAGAGAGAAAATGTGTGGGCCATGTTTTTGATGTATTTCAAAGGTCAAATTAGCATATACCAAAAAAATTCTTCCTAAATTGGTCGACCAAAATAGGAAGAGAGTGAAATCTTCCAGAATTGTGCAACTTCCTAAATTGGGCACAACATATAGATCCTAACTTAAATAAAATTATCTTAAATCATTGCTATTTAGTCGTATCATTATATATTTATATATATCTTGGGTAAAAATCATTTATGTTGATGGTTAATAAAGTACTTGAAACCACTTATTCTCAAGTATATCACTACGACTTTTATTACTCTAAGGATCCTATTAAACAAGACTATCTTTTCCTCTGAATTAATTTCTTCTCTCTGATCCGATATAATGTCATATTATATCAATTGATTGATAGTTCCTCACTTAAGTTTGTACACTGTACACCCAATATCTGGATTAAATGAAAATGTTAAGTTTTTCAAAATATTGATATCCGAGAATAGTCCATAAGTTTAAACTTTATTTGACTCAAACTTATCCCACCGTTATTCACAGGCTTTCCAGTTTTTTTATTTATTTCCATAATTTCTGACCAAATCAACTAATGGGAATTCCGTGTAATGCAGGATTATTTTGATCCCCTCTAACAAGGTCGGTTTTCTACTCAATTTCCAATTTACTAATGATTAGATGAAAACTAAATTTCAATAATCTTGGTTATTTTATCAAAGTTTAAGAAAAATCTTTGATTTTCAGATTTGTTTAGCTTAAATTATAAAATAGATTATGTGATTTTGTTTAGACCTGGGCAATAACGGAGAATTTCCGACTTTGTTTCCCGTACTCTAAATTATAGCCACAAAAACCTGTTGAGTGTTTCCCCCATTTTTCAATTTTGAAAATGCGCCAAATTTTGATCTTAAAATTTCTATTGATTGCAGGATTTTAAAGCGGATAAATATAAAAAATTGATATCAACATTAGGCTAAAATTTCGAATATGGGCAAGAAATGTAGAAATTGCAATTTTTTAGACATTTAACCTACTAGCAATGTGTGGTCATTATATCCATATAAATCTAACTAGATGCGGATTGTATTCTCACACCTAGATCTAAGAATTTGGATAAACAAGTGTCAATTCCATAAGAGAGTCAAATAATATTCAGATTATGGACAAAGAGAACGTTAAAAATCTAAGCCAACTCCATGTTTAAATATTTAAAAATTTGAGCTGAAATATACTGACAAGGCTTCTTGATATGAATATAAATTTGCTTTATCCTGCAGCAATGTAGAATCTTATCTATGCCTAACAAATAGAAAAAGAAACTTTACTAACAACAGATACTTCTTTCTAATGGGTAATAATTAATATTTATCTTTTTTTGCATTTCACATTTATAACCTCCTTTTTATGTGTCAGTCAAATAAAAATGGAAGAAATTCCACTAAAGCAATAATGAATGGAGGGAAAATCATTTAAAGAAATCGCTTTGGGATAATTTTTCCTCCAATTCAAAAAGATTACAGTCGCAAATATTCCACTTTCTCTATTCCCCATCTATTCACAATGATGATCAAGAGAAATTACACTTCAATTTTTCTTTCCTCGTTTTCTCACACAATCACGGTCTCATACACTCCTTCTAATCTGTATGATCCAATTCCTTTTTTTTCAAAGATTACCTCTTTAACAGTAGTAATATATAATAATATATGCATAAGTAATAGTAATATATGAATGAATTTTGCTTTTTATAAAACAAAATATTCCTCCATTCTTACTTCATACTTGAACTAAACGGAGTGTTGAATGAAATGAGTGAATTTTGAGTTGTAATTTTCTTCTCTACCTATCAATACAAGCCTACAAACGATACAGCTATATTTATAGATTAGTAAATATGTTGGTAGGGTTATCCAAAGCTACTGGATTTATTATTATCATCATCATCATCATCATCAATTTTAATATGTCGTCTTTAATCACAATCACATACACACTTTCGGCAAATGAGCAAAATATAGTAGATGTTTAGTAAGGAATTTGTAAAAGCATTTACTCCAAATTTCTTTGATTGCTATCTGAAGAAAAAATTTTCTCTCTCAAAAGGATTAAAAGGATTCTCTTTTTACTCAAATTCCATAATACAGTCGTTTCTACTTTAAGTATTTCTTGAAATAAGGAAAGGCGATGCTAGGTTTATAAACTTAAAAGAGTAACACTTTATTTCGTGGCATGCTCTTCAGTTTATATATGTTTAATGAATACAAGTCAAATTCAATCCTTAATTTAGGGATTACAATTTTTTGAACAATTAGTATATTCTTCGTACAAGTTAGAATTTCATGAATACACTTAGACATAGACTACTCACCTGAGGCAGTTTTAATCAAAATAACCTTCATGCCTAATAATCAAAAGATGGAAGTTTGGCACCGATTCAATATTTATTCTTAAATTTTATAGAGCTAGTTGACATGAAGATGAGAAATTACTTCTTTTACAAAAAAAAAAATATTTTTCTTCGGAAAGTCAGGAAAAATATTATTTTTCGAATTCCATAATAAAATAAGCCAATAGGTTGCGGAAAATAAAAAGAAATTTCTGAAAAATTCAATCTCACCAAAACCAGGCCGTTTTTTTGAATTTCAAAAATGCACAAAAATCCCACTTTTTCAACATTTGAGCTCAAAATTATATATCGATTAATATCGATTTCGAAGATTTAAAGTAGTTAAATGCAGACATTCGAGATCAGCATAAAACGAAGAATCCGTGGAATCTACTGTTTTAAAGAAATTGTTCAACTTTTAAATTTTGGATCACTCCTAATCATGAGAATCAATAAAATCAAAATTTTCAATTTCCCACAATAATGAATTTCTGCAGCTGAATTCGAATTCTTCATTTAATGCTGACCTCGAATGTCTGCATTTAACTACTTCAAATCTTCGAAATCGATAAAAATTTAAGCTCAAATGTTGAAAAAGTGGGACTTTTGTGTATTTTAGAAAATCATAAAACGGCCTAATTTTTTTTATTTTCCACAACTTGTTGGCTTATTTTATTATGGGATTTGAAAAATAAATTTTTTTCTGAAAAAAAGTAAATTCTCATCTTTATGTCAAATAGGTTTATATTCAACTAGCTGTATAATTTTTGAAATCCTTTTGCTTACTTCATACGTTTTTATTATTTGTTGGTTCTTTCAAAAATTTATTGGTATTTTTCTATTGAGAATCCTGAATGTTTGGTTCCTTTCACACTTTGAGGAAATAAAAAAATTTTTATCAGCAAAAATTTTGGCTCAAAGTTTAAAAAAATAAGAAATTGGTACTCCTTTGAGATTTGAAATATGCCTTAAAAATTAATTTTTTCAAAATTTTTTTATTCATATCGTTGAAGTGGGTCTCATGATCTAGATTCCAAAATTCTTGATCATATTCGATTTCTTGTTGTAAAATTTAAAATTAAATAGTTAAAATCATAAATGCCCTTCTTCATATAAACTAGGTGTACATTTGAGAACAAATCAGTTATAGATTTTATAAAAGAAAATCGTTGAAAACATGAGATTCTTCAAAACTTTTTTTTCATCAATGAATTCATGATTTCCTTTAGGATACTTTTCCTCCTTTTATTGGATTCTTTATTGAATTTGATTTTTCTTCCTAAAGGAAAGAATAACATATTTTGTTACACTGTCAGGAGGGAATCCAAAATAACTTTGCTTATCGTAGTTCTGTAGTAGGGAATCTTATCATTTTTTTACAAATTTTTCTTGTTATTAAACAATTTTCATTACAAATACTATTATTTCATGAAGGAATAAACTGAGTTGGGAGAGATCATGAGTACCCAAAGTTCACATAAAGTTCAAAAGATCATAGAGGCACCAGGCTTCGATCCGGGCTTCATCAAAGTCCTCAAGTTATGCAATGTAGATAAAACAGAAAAAAATTATCTCTAGCGATCATGTTTTTTTGTTTTTAGAACTCAGAAGGATTGGTATTGGCTCTAAGATATTCATATTTCTCCAATCTGACCTTAATTTGAACGAAACCCATCAGAAGTAATATTCGATTCTAAACTCTTGAGAAATTTTAAGGAAACTAAAAAAATACCATATTGATAAACACTAGAACCAATAGAGATTTAGTGAGCATTTTTCATTAAAGCAACATAAAATCTTCAATCAGATACCTTGACCAGGTCGTTTAAACACTCTGATACACTGAGATATCTACTGAAGAAGTTGATTGGCTTTCTCTATACCTGAATTTGATCTATTCTAATCTATAGTCGAAAATGAGATGAATATGAATTTAAAAAAAATGCTTTTTCAAATTTGTCCCCTAATCGCCTCTTTTCCGTTAAGAGTAAATTTTTATCGAGATATTACATTTTTCATATCAGAAAGATTTATCTTCTGTTGAAATATAGTTTTTCTTGTGATATTTGATTGAGAAAATGGTAATTTATTTCGATAAATCTTGTTTTTATAAGCTAGAGATTATAAGCCTGTGATTATATTCTGACCAAGAAACATCTTGGAATTTTTTCTATTCTCGCTTATTTTCCAAAATATTTTTTATCCTTTTATCTTTTAGTAGTCTTCTTCCGATTTAGCGTAATGTACAACCATTATAGAAAAATAATCGCTAGCTAGAAACTGATATTAAAGAGCATTTACTCCATTTACTCTAGTGATTAATAACAGAGAACTGTGTTAAGGAGTTTTCTTTTCTCTTCAATGCTGGTGAATATGAAGTTGAGAATTTACTTCTTACTCCGTTATTACATCATTATTGCGGCAAATTGAACCATCTGAGTTATCTAATAATCACGAAGAAAAATACATGGCCCATAGTTACAAAGTTCATCTTTTTCTTGAAAAAGACAAATTCCTCTAAACTTCTATGGCCATATTCTATGTTCGCGTGTAATGTTGATCTCAAAAATCAGTATTTTTTCGAGCAATTTCAATACACTTTTCCTATCTGTTTATAAGGGACGATACATTGAGTTTTTAAAATTTTTGCATCTAATCTTAGGGATTATCCAAATTCCCAAATTATCTTTATGATTAGGTATTCGTTTGCGCTAAAGTTGACAATCAAGTACTCCAACTGTGTGTTATTTATATTTACAAAAATATCTCTCCCTTAGAAATTTCATAAAAACATTTTTAGAGATGTATTCTCTGGGTATTTTTCGGAATTATTTTCCATTTAAACATCTTATTGTGTCTTATTGTGATCCTAAAAATCAACTTCTGATCCCCCTCTCACTTTGAAATCAACAAAAATTTTAGCTCAGAGTTCAAAAAATGCGAAATTGGCGTTCCTTCGAGATTTTAATTATGCCATAATCTGCTTAAAAATTGATATTTTTGAAATTTTTTTATTCATATCGTAGGAGTGGGTCTCATGATCTAGATTCCAAATGATCTTGATCTAATTCGATTTCTTGATGGAAAAATATCTTCATACTAACTAGGTTTAGCTTTAGATTGAAATGTGACATCTTTTATTGGTCAAGTAAATTAAAATTTTTGTCCCTTATAAAATTTGAGAAGCATATTCAACATTTTTATAAAAATAATCAATGATCAGTAATATGTTTTGAATAGAGAGAAAAAAATAAAACATTGTAATTTGTAACAATTTATTATAATTATGAGCATTTCTGTAGTGGAAATTCATAATTCCCATACTCCAACTGACTATTAGAATGTATATTCTCCTTATCTTATTGTAATGTACAAACCATTAAAAGTATCTGATGCATTTCTCATTGTGAGAAATTTAGTCTCTCCTCATCCCTTACCGAAGGGAAATTATACTGAGAATGAGAACTAATGTAAACTTCCCTCTTCACAGTTCACAGTTTCCACTCTCATTAATCTTACTTCACAATTTATTCTCAATTAATACTTTTAATGAAATACACTCGATTAAATAAATCTTAAATTCTTGAAATTTTCTTTCCAACTTTCCCATTAGCTTCGAATTAAGCAACCTTCATGTACCAAGCAAAACAAACGATAATTTGAATCTAAAAATACTTGTTTGACCTGTCATCACTGATAACTTATCACTGATAAATTTTGACACATTTCAAATATAATTTGGGTATTATATAAATATATTTTTATATAATTTGGACTTAATAGATTAATTTTGAAAAAAATTTTACATCAAATTTTAGATTTTTTCCATCAAAAACAGTTTAGGTAGACAAAAATAGAATTAATATTTGAAAATTGTTTCAAATTCTTTTTAAAGATAAGATGCAGTCGGAACCGATACTCAATGGCCACCCTATTTTGAGAAACTCCGATAAAGTTGTATATGTTAAAAAAAGAAAGGATTTTTTTGTTTTACCTCAAAAGTCAGTTGCACTTTTCCCAATGTAGCTCATCAAATCTCCCATGGTTCCAATAGCTTTTGTCATTCAGTATCGCGAAATATAAAAAATAGCTTTCAGATTCTTCCTTGTAATAATAACAGATAGATGATTTCCTTTATGAAATCGAATACTTTGTAAATATTCAGATATTTATTTACCATCTCAATCATGCTAACTTGCATGTTGTGAAGTTCAATTTTAATCGCATGTTTGATTTGAAATTAGATAAAATAAAGTTTTGAATATCCTAATCTGATTAAAAAGATGATGTTTTTCAAAACTTGAATCACTCACGAGTGTGAATTATCCAGTTTTTAGAAATCTTAATTAAGCCGGGCGTTTCAAAGATAGATAAATTTGATCATCGTACAATCAATTAAACACATGATGACACGAGATAGGCATTTATTTCATGAGCGAATGTCTTTTATACCTCTCTGCCCCAATGATATTAAACAATGAGGGCGTAGAAAGGTCCAACCAATCATATTCAAGTGCAAGGTGAATTTGGGGTTTAAACCTAATATTTAGCCATTATTTATACTCCAAAATTAACTATATATAATATTTTTACATCATTAGATTTAATTTTTTTTCTATTTTGTAATGCAATAAAAAATTTTCTCGTATCACTTTCTATAGTGAAGATACTGTATCTCCGTTAGTTGAACTAGTTGTCAAATAAAATAGTACTGTTAGATAGAGGAGAAAATTTTAGGTATCTTTTCATGTTTATAATTTTTTATCAGTAGATTTTATTGAGTTATTCGAAAATGAAAATCATCATCAAGATTTTATATAAAATCAATAATGATTCAACCCAAATATCGGTCAAATTTTATCCTTACTTTAATATCCATTAAACATTCCTACATTTCCTTAACTATGACACGATTAACTGAACTTCAAAAACGAGAGAAGTCGCTAGTACTACAGCGACAAACGGTCGTCTTGCCAAGCTGTATAATGTCACTGTCAAGACAATAAGTAGGATGTTAAAAACTCAAGAGGAAAGTAGAGAATTATTCGGTCCCAAGCTTCCATATAAGTTTCAACGAAAAAAAATGAATTCATATCAAATAAACTAGAAAAACATGGTTATAATATAATCAGATTGATTTTTCATTGATGCGAACCAATTTCAATGAAATAAATTAAAGATAAGCCCTCTATAATTGATTGAGCTCAGTGTACTACAATAGGAAAAGTTGAGCACTCAGGATCTTGATTAATTCTCACTGGCTAACGAAAAATCACCCATAAAAAGTATTTTTTGCTATACCCAAAGTGTCGACCAAAATTCTGATAATTTTAAAATAATTACAAGCAACTCAACTTAAGTTTAGTAATTCTTTAAAAAATTGAAAGGAAATGCGCAAAAGACATCATCTCTTTTATAAAGTTCATATTTCAAAAAGCATTACTAACTTGAAAAACGAAATTTTGATAGTTTATCTTTTGAATGACTTTCGAAAACTACTTTTATGCTTATTCAGATGCTCTTTATTTCCTGTAGTTGATCTTGTCGGAATTTATTCATTCTCTCCCACAATCTGTATTTGATATTTTGATTTTACTTTCAAGAAATGTCTATTCTTCATTTCATCAAAAATTATCTTTTAATAAATCTCTGTGAAAAATAACATTATAAAATTGTAGAATTTAAGTAGAGCAATTATAAACTGTGTTTATTATGGATCAGTGGTTGAGAGTGAAACTTCAGTTCCAAACAGTATTGCTGAGATTTAACAAAATTTCAATGTTAATATCGAATTTCGTTGATTAACAGTGATCAATGCTGCCCTTTGAAATAAGTGAGGATTTTCAAAAAAGCGCCGAATTCCTATTTTTTGAACTTTGAGTTGAAAATTTTTCTTGATTTCAAAGTGAAAAAGGATAAAAATTTTATTTTCAGGGTCACATTAAGAAAAGAAAACTTTCGATAAGTTTGCCTTTTTCAGGGACCTTGAATCTTCAAAATTCATCGATTTTCAAGTAGGGAAAATGATCGAAAAATCAAAATTCAATTTTCCCACGATGATGTGGGTCATTCTCAAAATCTGATTAAGCTTATTTAATTTTTTCTGACTAATTGATCCTAAAACTTTTGATCCCCCTCTCCTTTGGAAATCAACAAAAAAATTTCAACTCAAAGTTCAAAAAATGGGAATTTGGCGCTACTTAGATAGGAAATGTGCCATAATTTCCTTAAATATTGACTTCTTCAAGTATTTTTTCTCTAAATCGGGGGATGTGGGCTTCATGAACTAGATTCCAAAAAATCTTGATCATATTCGATTTCTTGATGAAAAAATTGGGAATTTTGTGAAAAAATCCTTCCCCTTCTTCATATTCAACAGAGATTTTCTTGATTGATACCTCTTTTGGAAGAAGAATTTTAATGTTTTTCCACCTTACAGGAACTATCCAGTAAAGTCCTAAGTCCGCTATGTGATATGAATAATGTAAAGTTTGTGGAAGTTCGAACGATTCAACTCAAATGCCTTGAATATATCCTACATCGATTTGGGGAGAAGGTTTCCGCTGCATGGCCTCAAATCATTCAAATAATTTCAGCTGTCAAGAGTCCACCTAGCATTGACAAGTTTGTTTACTTAATAATTTTAGTTTATTGATTTTTACAATATTTCATAAAAAAACTCCTTTACTGATTACATTAGTTTATATCATACATTGTATTATCTTAATATATTAGGCTTTATTTTAGACAAATAACGAGATGACTGGCTTTACTATATTGTCAGTCAACAAAATAATAATTTTTATCTCTTTCAACATAGATACCCATGGATAAAAATACTTTTATATACAAAATCTAATTAAAAATTATTCTGCTGCTCAAATATTGAACTATAGCGGTGGATGAACTCATTTTTTAACTCTTTGTCATATAAAGCTAGTTGACATGAAAATGAGAATTTACTTTTTTGAAAAAAACACAATATTTTTCTTCGGAAAGTCAAGAAAAAATTCATTTTTCGAATTCCATAATGAAGAAAGCCAATAGGCTGTAGAAATTTAAAATTTCAATCCCACCAAAATTTTTGAATTTTTACTCTTCCAACTGTTGTCAAAATTTTTTATCGATTTCAAAGACTTGAAGCAGTTAAATGCAGATATTTGAGATTTCCCACAATAATGACAAATTTCTGTGAATTTCTGCAGCTGAATTCGAATTCTTTGTCTAATTCTGATCCAAATATCTGCATTTAAGTACTTCAAATCTTTGAAATCGATAAAAATGTTGAGCTCAAAAGTTGTAATAATGAGATTTTTGTGCATTTTTGAAATTCAAAAAACTGCCTGATTTTGGTGAGATTGAATTTCAAAAGTAAAGAGGATTTTAGCCGATATTTTTATTGTCAGAGAGTTGTTGGGTGACCTCCGATTTAATCTAAGCAATAGTGAGATTCATGAAGAAAGGCGATGCCAAGTTTGTTAGAGAATAGCGTTTTATTTCGTGGCATACTCATCAGCTTTTACATGCTATATTTATATACAAAAAATTTTCATCAAGAAAGAATGGATCTGATTGGCTCTTCTTCTAGTTCACCTCCTCTGAGGTGAGTGCGGTTGTGCATCGGTGGACATTACTCTGTATTGCTTTTTTCTGATATTTAGATAGATTGGATTATTGTCTACCAAACCTTTCTATCATGGAAAATTTTAAATCTATATCTGAGATAAACTCAGCTTCTTTTTAAAATAAATCTCCCAACTACAATTCGGTAATTTTAAACCCAAATTATGTTTGAATATTCCAAAAAAGGATTGAGAATATTTTTACAATTTCAAATACATATAACTTTGTGGTCCTGATGATAACTCATTGACGTAATAAAAATTAATTGAAAACTGAACGACGAATTTTAAATAGCTTTTTCAAGACATCCTCCAATATTGATGATAACTTATGAACCTATAAATTGAGTTGGACTCGAAGGCTCTACTAGTTTCTATGGTTTATAGTATCATATTTAAATTGTTTCTATTTATATTCTAGTGAAAATTTGATTAAAAAGGCTTTCATCTGTTTCAAATTAATTCTGAACGATTATCTGGATTCTGTTGATGTATCGTGTTATCGGTCGTGTCTGGAAACTGTCTCAGCATTTGGAACACAAAATATTGATCAGAATATCTCACTAACTGCAATTGAATCCCTTGTGAGTTTTCTTGTTTTTAAAAATTATAAAAATTTATCATATATGACTCATATAATATGAGAAATAAATATTTCAGGTAATTTTTGGTAGAAAAATGAAATCTGTTCTTTATGTTGAATTTTACACTTAACTTTTTAAAATAATCCCCTTTTTATGTTGAAGAGATAAATTCAATTTTGAGAGTCAATTTAAGACCCTACTATATTCCTGAAATCATTAAAGATACACTTGAATTATTCGCATTTTTTCCCAATTTTTAAAATAATTTTTACGTAAACCTGAAATCGATGATTCCCTCATGGGTATTCTGATGTAAATATAATTAATTTATATGAGATTTGAGACGTTTTAGGAGATTTCGGAATTAAAATAAAATTTCAATTTTTATCAAGATCTTGAAGGTTTTCTGGAAAACTTTTTAGAAAAAATTTTTCCATTTTTATGAATTCCAAATTCATCGAGAACAGCTCTACAATAGAATCTTTATTTAAACCTTTTACTAATTAGTGTATTATAATAGATAAGATGTTTTATGTTTATGCTAAATGAAGAAAAATTAATTCAGTTCTCGAATTTTATTGTTAATTCAATTTAAAGGAATGGAGAAAAGCGAAATACTAATTAGGAAAGATTTTATCTCAACTTATAAATGTAATCTAGAGTTATACAAATCTATTCTACATCAGAGTAGAGTTTCGATAAATCCCCATTATCCTGTTGTGTATGAACAAAATCAGAAATTTATTCTTGAATTGAAATCAAAGTTTATTCAATTAAATTAGCATTTTCTTTGCCCTTACTTTTTAACTAATACAATTGATCCATAATTATAATGTAATTACTAGTAGTTTTACAAATTATCACTTGCTAACCAATAGAGTACTGCTTTTCATCTTACGGAGTTGTTTTTCAACTTGCAGAAGTGTTTATTTATAGATAAACTTGAATCTACTCATTAAAATTTTCAAATATCTGTGGACTCAGATTAAAAAGATCATTCATATTATTAAATAACCGTTATTTGCACGATATTTCCTAAAATCTTTACGACCATTTTAGGCAGGTGATCCTGATAGATAACTTTCGATCCCTCTCATACTTAAAAATAAAGTTTTAAAAAATGTAAAATTCGCGCCAAAATGTCTCCAAATTTTTCCGAAATATGTTTATTCCTAATATGATTTTCTCAAATCCATGAATCGGTTACCAAAAAATTTTGATACTTTGATGGAAAAATGAGATTTTTGTAAAAATCATGAATTCCCAAATTCATCGAGAATAGCTGTAGCTTCTTAATTTCATTTTTATAAATGAAAAGTCATCAAAGACCTATTTTACATTAAAGTAGCCAAAAATCGAGTAATAGACGAATTAGAAATCCTTAGTTAAAAAAATTTGTCTTATCAATCAGCTGGGATATTATATTTGCTTAAGTTGAGATCATTCCTTCACACCTCTCCATCCTTTAACCAAATAGTTTGATTATGATTTCTAATGAAAATTTTTTTCATTTTGTCATGTTGTTCATCCAGACAGGATTGAGGAAAAACTTTTCCCTGTCACAGTAGTCAAAAAGTTTTCTCTTTCGCCTTATGTAACTGTATACAATTGATTTATGATTTTATTGATTCACGAATTTTACCATGTTATTAAAATTCTTGTATTTTACCCAATTTCCGTATTTCTCCAATTATTGTTAATATCCTCTGGAACACAATTTTGATTAATAAAAATTTTCTCTTTTTCTTCTTCATTTCTCAAGAGTTTCTTTCATTTTTTCTTCATTTCCCAAGTATTTCTTTCCTCTTCTCCTTGAAAAATAAAAGTTAATTAAGTTTGAACATTATTCTGCTTTATGGTCATAAAAAACAACTGAATCATATGGCTTTATTTATTGCAGGATTTTTCTGCAATCAAATTTCACTTTGATAATTTTTGATCACAACATCATAATCTTCTCAGTATTAAACAGTTTTTATATAATTTCAGGTTAGTTTGGAACGGGGCTGAAAGTCTGCGTATGAATCTTTTAAATGCAGTCTGAATTTTCTTTGACCATTTATCACCTTCTGGATTCCATACTGGTCTGCAGTATTCAATTATTTGTCTATTCAATTACTGAAACAAATTCGAACAAATTCCCCCATTAACTCAAAATCATCAGATTTTTTATCATTAAAATATCATCAAGTATCATTTTATGACAGTCCTATATCAATGAAATGGTGACTTCATCACGTCCAAACTCAGATAGTCTTTAAAAAATAGTATCACTTTAAATTATAGGTTTATCAGAATGTTTTTTCTTCTCTCGATCTAAAACCTATAATTAAATGTAAAATAACTAGGAAAATATATTCTCCATATTCATAAAAACAAATCAAATCCTTTCATATGTAGCGGGCAGTTAAAAAATAGATCCCTTTCTCAAAGAAAGATGAGCTCAGTCAAACCCTCCCCCTCCTGAGGAATGCCATAGATTCTCATTTATTCCATCAGAGAATATCTAATGTTTTATTATTTTTTTTGAGTTTGATAAGAACTGGTTTAGATAAAAATGAAGAGAGTTCAGATTACGAACGTCTCATTCACTGAAGAAGCCACTTGACTATCTCAGTACTGAAACGTCTAAAAGAGGCTTTATCTAAGATTTATAGTTTATACAAATTTTAATTTGAAGTAAATTTGGTTAATCTTCAAAGAGGTCCGCAATTTTCATTCAAAGAAAATCCCTCTTTATTATTTTATATCAACTAGATTCAGTTTGTCTTATGTTAACCCAAATTTCTACATTTATTTTCATTACTTTTATGTACATGTTTTCATTATTATCTTTCATGTTATTTCATCTTCTTCCGATCATAATTTCATGTTTTCATTCAAGTAACATGCTGAAATCCTAAATTCTCTTACTCATAAAGCTAGTTCTTTGGTTATTTTTGAAATTGAATTCAAACTTGAGCCAATCGTCAGGATCTTGACTTTAAGGCAGTAAATTAATAAAATCTTTAATGAAAAAGAATTAAACAAACTAAAAACTGTTTCTTCTTCGTAGAAAAAAATAAAATTATTCAAGATTTTTATTATCGTGTATTAAAATATTTATTTCATGTTAGTAACTACAAGATTTTCTTGTTTTACAATAACCTTACCCAAAAGTTTGATAGGAAATGAAGTTTTATGAAGAACCACTCAAGATTACGAGTTGAAATGATTTTATTTCATACACCATATTGTATGCTTATTGATCTGAGCATACCATAACTAGGCATAGCACTTTAGAGGGACCACGGAAACTGGCCTTGTTTACCCTTCATTAGAAAGGAAATTTTTCAAGCTAGAAATTATGTATAATTCATGAAGATAGCTTTTCACTGATGCACACCATAGTAACTTAAAGAAGGGTGATTTTTTGAAAATGTTGTGAAATATTTTAAAAAATATTTAGAGCGTTTTTTTGAAAACCTATTTGCCTATTTTAACCTCTATTATCTTTGAAATGATAGGTCGGCTTACAAAAAGGAATTCAGATTCAGAATCAGCGTAATTATTTTGGTTAAGTTGCAAATTTTCTCATTTGTATGATGAAAAAAAATAATTTGGAACATGAAGGGTTAATACCCTGAATTCTGATAGTTAATTGATGACTGAAGAGTATAATAAATTTTATTTGAAGTATTTCTTTGTGGATTTAACATGTCAATCAAATAAATGATCATGGTTTTTATGCATAAATATCCTTTTTTGGCAATAATTATTCTTCTGTTGGCTATAATGGGAAAAGTCTATCATCTGTTGATATTTATTTCACAATAGTAAAAGCTAAATAACTCAATGTTTCAAATGTACATTATTGGATAACCTCATCTGTGTTGACTTGGTCTTTGCACAAAATTAAAATTAATACTCTGTCGATGAATGATTAGAGTGGGCATTACAAGTTGAGTTTCACTAAATTATCTCAACTGATTATTAAGATCTTGATGTATGTAGATTGAATTTCTCAAACTGTATTAAATAACCTCTTATCAAATCAACGAACTTTATAATCTGAATTATCACACAGAGAAGTACAAACCATAATCATAATCATTCCTTCTCCCATCGCCATAGATTGTTATCACTCACTATAATAATTAGCAGAGTTTCGAAATTACAACCTACCAGTTTGGTTGTTTAACTTTTTTTCTTCATTGGTAATTGGAATTTTCAGAATTGTACATGAAACAAGTTTAAATTTATACATAGATAACTTTGACATTTTACCTTGAGTCTTATATATATTCATAGCATCTACGTGTTACTAAGGAATCAGATTTTGAAATTTTAACTGTCGGTCCCTTGCCTTTTATATTCAAGGTTGATTCAAGATTTTAAAAAAATTATTATTCCATTTCAGCTTATTTGATAATAGGCTGACTAAAAAGATGTATTTTTTGTGAACAATTTTTAACCAATGATTCACTATTACAGACTCATTCTCGTTATTTAATTGTATAAATTCCCAATGCTTCATCATAAAATATTCTGATCAAAAAAATTGCTCTGTAGTTTTCTTTAAAGGAAAGGAATTAACGTTTTCGGTTGTAACTAGTAAGATTAACTTGGATGAATATTTGCCAAACTTTTCGGAGTTGACTGTGTCGTGGGCTTTGGAACTTTTTAGTTTCGTAATGATTAGAGCAACCCAAATTTTTAAACTTTTCTCAGCCTTGATCGCATTTTGAAAATAATCGAAAACTAAGTGTTTTTTCCTAAAAACCACATGTTTTCGATTTATCGAGATATACAAAATCTTGATTGAAAATGTAAATTTTTGGACATGCAAAAGATTCTTTCAATTAATTTTGTAACGAAAAATCAAAATTTTTCAACAGTTTTTGCAACATTTCCAATAAAGTTTTCAAAATTATTAAAGGAAAATGGGATTTTTGTATACCAGAAAATTTTTATAATCCTTATTCTTTAAGAAATACTACACCTTTCTCTCTCCTATATTTTTCTACAGCTAGACCAATACAAGCCAAAAGACAACATAGTCAGGTAGCAAGCGAACAACGTTTTAGTCAATCTATACCGAACAGCTCCCTGAAGAACTACTTGGTTCAAATTTTTTTAAAATTCCTTATGCTCAACTGTAGGCTTATGATGCGATTCTTTTTTTCTTTGAGAATTCCTTGCATTTCTGTATTATCCCTTTTGTTATGAGAAGGAGGAATAGCTTATTTATTTAAATAAATAATTTTGTCCCCTTTATCATCAGTCTCAGTTTGGAATGAGAGAAGAAGCAGAAAATATTACAATGCAAGTTATCACTGCACTGTATTACATAAAATACAGAGAAAGAAGAATTATTCCTGTATTGTTAGTAATTAATTAATTATGATCTCAATTAATACAAAAAAGGTAAATTCAAGAGGGTAGAGACATATGAAACGAACTATTATTTTACTACTTTCTGTGTGTCGTTCCATTCTCAATTTATGTATGATCTCAAATCTAGTTCTATTTCTTTACTCTCTATTAATTCCAGATTCCTTGGCAAAAATTCCGAAACCTATTCTGATAAAATTTGAAACCCCTTTTGTTTTTATTCAACTTTTATTTAGTCAATGTACATTTCTTAAAGAAAAAAATTAGGAATGAAATAGAAGTAAAAAATGAAAGCTGAAAAATTCTCAAAACTTTCTAATAAATAGCAGTGACAACGAGAATGGTAGGAGATTATAGAAATCCAGATTAAAGACTTTCCTTATCATTTCTAAAGTGATACCACTTACGACCCTCAAATGAATGTTCCCTCAGTATTCAACCTTTTTTAATAACCTCTGAACTATAGCCAAAGATGATTAATATTGAAGTTATTAAACTTGTCAGCAATTAGATACACCTTTATGTATTCATATTCGGAATCAGAAATCAATTATAGATGAACAATAAAAACTTGAATCATCTTGAAAACCGTTTCATAAAAAATTCTTTTTCGACACTTTTCAATACATTTTCCCTGTCTACTCTCAAGGGACCGCACGAGTAATTTTAAGATATTTTTAATAAATAAGATGAATTACTCAATTCAAATGAAATATCTTTTGGTCCAACTTTTTTTGGGAGGATTGGTAAACAAGGTATTTAATGGTGCTTATCTTTTATTTATAGGATCTTTATTTCTACAAAAATTTTAGGTTTAATATTTTGGCTCACATATGGTCCATAGACCTGAGAGGATTAAAAAGGGTAATTTTAACTGTAATCAATGAAAGTTATAAATATTCGTTTAGCCATTCGTATCAAAAGGGTTAATATAATTTCTCTTTGATTTGAAATTATGAATTTAACTGGATGTATTTAAAAATTTACGTGATTGATCTTGGATCACCCTAGTTTATTAATTTCCAAGCAGTAGAAATGATCGAAAAATAGGAAGTAGACTTTCGCACGTAAATGGTGTGGTTTTTCAAATAAATGAATAAGGGTAAATATTTTCTTTGTTTAATGATGAACCCTGAAAAATAGCATTTGATTTCTCTCAATCAACAAAAATTTTCAACTCAAAGTTTAAAAAAATTAAAAAATCATCGAATTTAAAATGTCTCTAAAATTTTCGCAAAATTTTTTTCTCAATTCAGTAAGGTACATTTTGAATCAGTTACCAAAAAATCTTTCAAAAATTTCAATACCTTGATGAAAAAAAGTGATTTCTGTAAAAATCATGAATTCCCAAATTCATCGAGAATAGCTGTAGACAGTAATTTATTTTATCATACAAATCTTGGATACCATTGTCTAATTCTTCAACTGTTGAGAATGGATGATCTATTAAAAAAAGTTCATAAATTAATTCAATCTAATTTTTCTAGTTGCATATTTTGGAATATCTGGTCAAGTCGAAGAACGAAGGAAAGCTAACCGAAGAGACATGTGTCGAATTTGCTCTAAAAATATTCGACATTTTGGCTCATTTATGTTTGGATGACCGACCACCAATTCGTAAATCGGCCGGGCAAACTCTCTTCACTTCAATATCAGTGAATGCAAATTATTTCGAAAGTCGAATTATCCAAAATATTCTTATTGAGGTATGTTTCATTTGATATTTAGAAGAAATTTTCTACTCAAAGTTTATGCTTATTAACCAAAGATTTCCGAGTTGAATTCAGGAGATTTATTCTCTATATTTTCTGAACAAAACGAATTAACCTCATTAGTCTTGATTTTCAATTTTATTTTCTAATCAGAAAAATACTTGAATCAGAAATTATCAATAACTCATAGTTGTAAGAAAGATTAACTTGTTTCTTCGAATTCCTTCTCAGACTATATTTCCATTGCTTATCAATGTTCGAAGAGCATACTTGGCAACATCAGCCATCGATGATAAAAGCATCAACAGTCTGGAAGATAAAAATCAAAGCAATAATGGTAATAACACTGGTCAAGATAATGAACAAAAGATTTTACTTCATCATACAAGGGATACTTTAGCAAAACAATGGTCTGAAACAGTAGTCATGGCCATGTCTGGTACAGTAAGATTATTTTTGAAGAACCGCCAAAAACTAGCTGAATTACGTGAGTATACAGTTTATATTTTTGCATGTGAATTCTCGCAATCATAGAGGTGAATCAAGAACCAAGAAATTTCTATAAATCTTTCATGGTCATACTTTCTTGTTAAATATCAGTAATCTGAAAATATCAAAGATAAAAGTTGTGGTTATCTTAACTTTCTCGTTTTACAGAACCCTTGCTCAAGATCGAAACCATGAAATAAGATCAACACGTTACAGTGTTCTTGTAGTTTTTCAAAAATTAATGGTAATATTTGTGCTGTAGCTAATAAGTTACAAGTTTCTCCTAAAAATTATGCGGAAGACCTTACATGAGCTGGAAAAAACTAGAATGCCGAAAGTTGTCATTTAATGTCAAAAAATTGTTTCTAGTTAGTTTTAAAAATTTTTTTCTTTTGGAAATTTTCGGGATCATCTTTGGTATTAAGGACGTGAAACTAATTGATGTCAATATTACTCTGCTACCTGAATTTCATAATCTAGGCAATCTACCATTTCATAATGCACTTAATTTTACTACTACCTGTAATCTCTTTAGAACAGACTTTTCAATTGCTTTTTGTTGAGATGAACAAAATCTAATGAATTTCTTGCTTTATTGATTATTAAATTAAATATAATTTTCCGATTCTGTCAAATAGTTTTTTTCAATTGAAATTATCGATCAAACTTCATGTATATTTTCCCTCAACTTCAAAAGGAATGGATAGATAATAGCTGTATCGTGTTTTATGCATAACCGATAATAAAAAAATACTTTGGTTAATTGTTATCCAAGGTAGAAAATTATTAGAGGACTAGTCCAAATCTCTTGGATCCGTATTGGATCCTATTAAAACTAATTTATGTCCTCCACTCTATGAGATATCTCTACTTATTTCATTTCCATAGGTAAATTAAATTTAAAGGATCATTCTTCTAGCTTAGATTAAAATTTTGAAAAATAATAATACTTGAGGTTTCTCTGATCAAAACAAATGAAGATGTTTTTGAAGCATTATATTTACTTTTTTTTCATAAGGCTCATCAGTGGCGTCACTTAACCCTTTCGATACCAGAGGTCATATATGTCCTCTATGTTCAAACTGACTTTTTTCAATGATTTCATAAGAATGCCATAGATATTTAAATTTTTACCGAAGGAAGTAGATTTCTTTTATTCATGATTCTTTTTGATCGAAATTATTAAACTTATCAATGTTCAGAGATAATAATAATAATTTCCGTAGAAGCTAAATAGTTAATCCAAAACAAGGTATATTTTTTATGCATGAAATCAATGAGCAGTTCCATCAATAGTCTCGTGAAAATGAGGCAATTTCAACCCTATTTTTACCTTAGATCTTCAATATCTAGGTTATTTTGTAATAAGATCGAATGAAATTTAAAAGATATCCTTTTTGACATTGATTGAGTCTTTGAAACTTTCAAATAAATCCCTTCATTGGCAAAGTTTCACTCTAAATTACTCACCAGTAGATGGGAATTTCAATATAAATCAGACCCTGATGAAATTATGTGTGAGAAAAAATTTTCATAAAATTTTGTCCTAGTAAATGTTTTTTAACATCACACTTTAGGTAATTCTGTGAGAGAATTAAGCCTGAAACTTTATTCGTTCAGCTATGGTATCGAAAGGGTTAAATAGTTGATAATAATCTCAAATTTTATTTTTTTGAAATGAAAACATTAATTGAAATTATATTATAAGATACATAAAAATAGTAAATACAAGGTGCTTTGAGGTTTTTATTAAGTTCAACTAATCTTGATCCCCAAGCAAGTGAAGGCAATGCACCAACCCAATGCATCTCAGCAGAATCCGGTTCAACGACCACTTTTAATATCAGCTGTTCAAAAAGGAAACTAGGAACAGAAATTAGATAATACTTCAGTTCAAACGTTTATCTCACAGATACAAGGTTAAAATTTTATTGAACATAAAAGGTCTCATTATCAGAGGACTTATTCAGTCAAATGAAGATTAGAGTAAAGAAGAGTTGATTTAAATTATTTTTATTAGAACGATAATATTGTCGAACTTCATCTAAGATATTACTATTCTGATTTGGATTCATTAGGAAGATTAGAAAACAAGCGAATAATAAGTGATAAACGTTTTATTTCGCCGGGTCTCTTCAGACTCAACCCTGGGTTTAAATTTTATACTTTTACAATGCAATATTTTCTGCTCTTCCATTGATTAAAGAGATCCTTCAATTTGGGGATGGGGGAGAGCAATCCTTTATCCATGGGCTCATTACTTCTGCCTCTTTAGTAAATTAGGGCCTTTCAAGAATTCATCCATTAGTAACTGGCCACTGTTTCTCTTCCGTTTTCGCTTAATTGAGGGTTTATTGGTCGAATCTACCCTAGTGTTGATTGCAGGTTGGCTTTTAATTTGATTATCAACTACTGTTGATTTCTCGGATTTTTCACATTTTGCCAACTCTACACTTGTTGCTAGGACTGAACTCTGCACTTGTGTGTGGTGATTATTGGCTACAGCCAACTTCTCTTAAATTATTTTTTTTATAAACTTATTCTTATAAAATAATCGGAAAAACTCAATGAGAATGTGTTGATGAATTCTTCATCAGCCACTATAAACTTGATCTAAGTATATAGAAAATATATAATTTTAATTTTTCTGCACCTTTCTCGTGGCTACTTAAAATTAATTAAAAATTGCTAATTAATAAAGAGTTTTGTTATCTCTTAAACTTATTGACTTTTGATTTCAATTGCTCTTAATCACTAAATCTTTAGACTAGATATTACTTTAGGAGCACCAAATTTTCCTTGTATTTATTGCCGCGCAAGTGGACTCAATAGATTATAATTCATGTCAGTTACGACAAGTAACACTCGTAAATCGCTGCATTTATTTGGAAACTCTAAATTGAAAACTCCTTTTGGTTGTTGATAGCTATTTTGGTTCTGAACTCACAAGGGTAATTTTAAGAATGCTGTTCTGTATTGTACTGAAAAATTGTTTAGAGAGATTCTTTTTGTTTTGAAATGAATAAACAAGAAATAAATAGAGAAATACTCAAGTGGTTATCCCATTGAAATAATCCTCTTTTTCGCTTGATATTCTCATGAAGGTATCTTAATTCAAAGGTAAACATCAGATGCTACTCGAATGATTCCTATTGAAAATATTTTTATTCTTAATTACCGTTATCATCATCATACTTAGAAGTATGGTTTCTGTATAAACCTTGAATTTTATGACCTTTTTTCGCTTAAGAATTATCCATGTTTTGTTCCCTTTTTTGAGCTTTAAGCTGAAAATTTTTATTTATTTAAAAGTAGCATGCTGGTCAAAAGAAGTTTTTTTTAAATCCCTAGGATAAGACAAGAAAGCCATATATTGCAATTATATTTCAATAGATCCACCATTTCTGAAGAATTTTAAATAACCAGAATTTCATTGATTTAACTTGTAAAAATGATCAGGAAATGAAAATGTCATATCAACCATTTTTACATCAGAACTTTTACCTCATGGTTCGTGTGGCCTTCTAGTCATTGATTACCAAGGTAGCTCAAGTCATATTTTTATATATTTTGATATGTTAATACTGAGGTTTCTGAATCTATAGTCTCCACATTCAAGAAACGATATTTCGAAATTTGACTGGTTTTTGAAGTCATATAATTTGCTTAACGTCGATAAGTCATATTTTTGGTGATATTTTTTTCTTAATTCATTTAATTCATATGACAAAGCAAAATTCACGTCATATTTTTTCGAAAATCAGGTATATTATATGAGCACATTTTAAAATTTTGGGTTGCTATGAATATTGATTAGTAAGGATAACTTTTTAAGAACAATATTTCAAAAATTCACAGATGCCTACATAAATAGAGATGCTTTAGTATTTAAGGAATCTAGGTGTGAAATTTCTCTTAGATAAAACCTTTTCCTAGGGGTTATGTCAATACAACAAAATGTTTAAAAAATTGCATTTTTTCACGGAAATAAATCTCACTACTTTTAAGTAGTGTGTATATTTTCTGCAGCAATCCATGATAATTTCGATTGATTCAAGAAAATATCTGATCTACATTTAGTTAGCTTGAAGAAATAATTTGCTTCAAAATACCAAAAATTTATTCTAAGATTGATTATTTATAGCTTTCAAAAATTCGAAAATAATTGGTTTTTTGTCTTTCAATACATTTAGATAGGAAAATCATTCAACGTATTTACAATACCCCTAGGACTTTCTCAGAAATTGTCTCCTTAACTTTGGATCTGGGTTTCAATATGTCATCTAACTTAAAATTAAATCCTCTTATTAACATCCTTAGAATTAATACTATTATATATTCTATTAGAAAATTCTCTAAATCCAGTGACGTAAGACTAAAAGTTTAAAAGTCATTGGTATTTCCTTTTTTTTGACTGTATTTTCCCCCTTCTACCTAACTTGAATAATGCTCAATCCTTAACAATTGAGCGGGTACAATATAGATTTCTACATTCCCTATATCCTCATTTGGACTTGTACAATGCACTCATCTTGATCTTAGGGATTAACCCTCTCTGGGTTCGTAGATATGCATTTATAGTTAAAAAATTTTCTGAGTCCTATTCTGTTTCTGAGAATTATTATAACCTCAGGAACTCAAAATATGAATTTAATTACTTATTATCCACTTTTAACGCTATTAAATTTAAATATGAATTATCTTATTGTGACGATTTGTCTAATCTTAAATTAGTCATGTCTCACATTAGATCTAAATTGGACTACTCTAAATCTTCACTTTATTCTTATCTTCATTAACCAGATGATTTTCGATTTGCTTGCAGACACTAGTTTTCATTTTTAATACCTTTTATGTTTAAACTTCACATTCGCCAAATTGGTGAAATCAATTGAACATTATTTTTATTGATATTCTTTTATTTATTTTTTAAATGAGAACCTACAAAGATTATACTATATTTATTTTGTAATTCCAATTATATTTGTTGAAATATAAGTGATTTGTCTAACAAAAAAAGATTGATTAATATTCTCATGATTTTTCCAGCCGAATTTAAAACTCATACATGGGTTACAATATTATCTCACATTGAAGCGAATGCTGTTCAGCGTACATTCACCGGTCTATCAGCTGTAGAGATTAGTGTTAATGCTTTGACAAGCCTTCAAATTCTCGTCTCTTACGAAGATAATATCAAGGGAAATGAAGATTTTGACGATAATATTTGGAAACCAATTTGGAGTACATGGCTTAATATTGGCACCAAGGCAACTAGCTCTATTAACGATAATTCAAACGTAAGTCTGCGTGCAGAAAATAATTTTTTATCTAAAAATGACCATATTTGTAGAATGTCCATCCATTAATGTATTCTGTATTTAAATTGAACTAGATTTTAATTAAACTATAATTTTTCATATCTAAATTCAATTCCTGGAAATTTTATCAATTTTGCATAAAAGAAACATGTTGGTTTAGTTATTCTTATGCAGGGTTGAAAATCATTTATGCGTCTTTTTGACAATACATTCAAGGGTTAGTTCATTAAAAATTTGAAAAATATACGAAAATGATATTCGAAAATTTTTGAATTTGTTTGGAAAAAATAATTAAGAGACACTGAGATCAAATAATTATTCAAAACCTATTTCAGAATTAGTCATTTTGAACAAACTCATAGTTTAACTTAGAACTATTACGCTGAAACCAATCGAAATTCATCGAACTTGGGCTAGCTAGTATCGAAAGTAAGTTGATATGAATTTGGGAAGTCAAATATGTTAAAGATTATTAGATAAGTAAGCTGATTGTATTCATTAAATTTTCGTAAAATTTCGTTGATTTTCAAGCATTTAAAATCATTCAACTCAAAAACAATCTATGTAATTTTGATCCAAAAGTAGATCTTTTAATCACCCCTCCACTTTTTAATCAATAAAAATTTTCAGCTCAATGTTCAAATGAAAATTTTTTTTTCAACGACCATATTTTCTTAAAAAAGTTTTATGTAAATGTAGATTTGGAAATGACTCAAGTGTTTAAATAAAAGAAAATATAAAAAAACAATTAATTTTCAATCAAGAATACCATGACTCCAATAAATGGACAGGTAGCAAATTTTTTAACTTTTCTTTTCTTTTAGGATTCATGTCCATGGTTTCCATGTGAACCGTTTATTACTCTCCTTATGGATCTTTTTATTCAATTATTCCCAAAGATGAATAAAATCATTCTCGAACGGAGTGAATTCGATGCCTTTTGTCAGGTTATCAAAGCATCTCTATTGATACCGTATTTGAAATGCTACGAAATCTATCCAAATATTGATAGTTCAATCCATAATAACAACCATTCCCTTGGCTCTAATTCAATGAAATCGATCAACTCTTCAACTATGGATGAATCAATCCAAAGTACACTTGCTGTTGTTCAACAGGTATGTCTTGAGTCATATCTTATATCTAGTAGTCGAGTTTAAGCCAACATTTTTTCCAAAAGATCAGATTTCTTAAAAATCTGCCATAACACTCTAATTTAATTTCATAATCAAAAAAATATTATGTTTTAATTTTAAATTATACTTCAGGATCTACATGCTGGTATTTTTGGCCTTTTAGTTCAAGTTATTAAGTACAAGTCGAGTTTACATTCTCGATGGAATGGCTCGATTAAAAAAAGCAAAAATATTTTTATGAATTAAAAAATACTCTATTTCTACCTCTCTCATCAAGCCTTTTTCACGCATTAGGCGTTGATTTTCCATTTTTTATACAGTATACAATATACTCAATTTCATTCTCTCTAGGTAAAAATTTCGTTCAGAATGAATATTTTGTTCTTTCAAATGATTATTTATTAAAGTGGCAATGCCAGTGTCAAAGTTCCATTTTCAATAAAAAATCTCTCAGATTTGACGGTATTACTACATTCAAGTAATCATCAAAATTTTCGAGGCTTTTGATAGAATTAGTTTATCCATAATCCACTTTAGATTATTAGGTTGCGAGAAAAATATTGGGATTTTGACTTCAACTAAAATTTTCTCCCTCAAAACTGAACCAAGTTTAAACAAAATAGGCATCATTCGAAAGCTTATTTTTCAAGCTTTTTGTTTATGTATATTAAACATTATAAAATTTTAAAAGCATGAGCATAGCAGAAATTTTTGATACCAAAGATTTTCGTAAGATTATTGCATACGAGTTTTGCTCTGGAACTGGACCAGCAGATACCTTCAAAAGGCTCAATTCTGTTTTTGGAGATCGAATAAAGCGTTCTAATGTATTCAGATGGCATTCCGCATTCAAAAATGGGAAATTGGATTTTGAAGATGAAGCAAGGTCAGGTCGTCCTTCAGAGATCAATCGTGATGAAATCGTTGCTGCTATCGAATCAGATTGCCATCTATCTTCTAGAGCTCTTTCTGCTCAATTGAATGTGTCCGACCACTCAGTTTGTCGAGTTTTACGCGAGGAGAATTTCGTAAACTCATATGATGAGTTTGTGCCACACGAGCTCAATGATTCTCAAAAAAAGCGTCGAGTTGAAGCAGTCAAAAGGCTACTCCACAGGATTCAGTACGACAATTTTCTGAAGAACATTGTTACCACTGATGAAAAGTGGATTTAT
Source organism: Gyrodactylus bullatarudis (assembly GCA_012064415.1). NCBI lineage: Eukaryota > Metazoa > Platyhelminthes > Monogenea > Gyrodactylidea > Gyrodactylidae > Gyrodactylus > Gyrodactylus bullatarudis. Next base: position 35,786 of record SSNU01000295.1, on the reverse strand, counting down.
TTGAGTGATCAGAGTCGAAAAAGGTCATGGAAGAAAGTAGGAGATCATGTCTCTCAGCCTACCCAAAATCGATTCGCCAAGAAGGTGATGTTGACCGTCTTCTGGACAATGAAAGGAATTGTGCACTTTGAGCTCTTGGATTATGGTAAAACAGTCAATGCTGAGCGTTATTTGTCTTACTTGAAAGAGATGGTGCTTAAACTTAGACAAAACTACCCAAGATTTGGCAGAATAACTTTTCTTCAAGACAATGCCAGACCTCATCTGGGAAAAGAGGTTAAAAAATTTTTTGAAGAAGAGAACTTTGATCTCATTGACCACCCACCGTATAGTCCGGATCTTGCTCCGTCTGATTATCACCTTTTCAGATCATTACAACATTTCCTAAAGGGTAAAAATTTCAGATCAAAAGAGGAGGTAAAAATTGGACTTGAAGACTATTTTGCTTCAAAACCTGAAGAATTCTATGCAGATGGTATCCAACAACTGCCAATTCGTTGGGAAAAATGCCTCAACTCTTCAGGAAACTATTTTCATTGAATGTTCATGTTGTAATGTATATAAAATATCAATATATGCTTAATTCATATTTAGTCCCATTACTTTTCTCGCAACCTAATAGAAGTTAAATATTTTAGCTTCTATCATGAGAAAATTGGTTGAAATTAAATTCAGTAAATTTTTTATCCTTTTAATTTTATCACAAAATCATTGTACATAAATGCAGATTGGTTTTGGAACATATGTTCTATACATCATTCGGATTGTCCTGACTCAGGCGATCATTTGCAAAATCTATTTCTATTAAACATTGAAATAGATGACCATTAGAGGTAGTTTTACAAAAGTTATTTTTCGAAATTACAAGGGTGTGAGATATGAATGATGGCACCCTATTAAAAATATTAACTACAGATTTTATAAGTGTAATTTGACAACGATGGAACCTATTCCTGATTGTTTTCTCTTCAACTCAATTCGAAATTTCTACAAAATTAGAGTTCAGCCAAAGTTAGCTAATTTCTAAAATCTACCCATTCGAAATCAATCAAATTTTGGAAACCATCTCTGTAACGATTAAATTGTTGATTTTCAATTTCCAATTAAAAACATTTTCACTAATTCTAGAATAAAATTTGAGTTCAAATTGATAAATTAAATCTCCACTTTATATTTTTGAAGATGATTTTAAGTAAAATGTTCAATGTCTTGATGCGTCCATTGGCTTCCTTTTTTGCGTATGAGAGAAAAAGTCCAGTAATATGAAAAGATTTTGTGTGATCAATTTCATATTTAGAAATGCCCCCTATCAAGATTAAACTAGAGGGTGGGAGGTAATAAGTGACGAGGGAATATATAAAGAATAAATTTATTTATGATGCAAGCATATGCATTTTAATTCATTAAATTTCATTCAAAAGAGCCATACACGATCGTCCTCATCTATCATTTACACTAATGATTTCAAGTATCACAATACAATACTATTGAATCCTCAGAATTAATATGAACTATTGCAATCAGACTTGGATTAAAGTCCCCAGAAAGAAATAGCCCTATGATTTTGGACAGTTATCAGATCCCCTGATGAGGTGAACTTATTGCGAGTTGAATATTCACGTAAATTTTCATAAACGTCCGAGAAACCTCTTAGATTTATAGTTCATCAAAGGATCATCAAAAGTGTTACTGATGAAATTTTGATAAAATGAATAAGTGAATGAAATGATAATTCGAGAAAAAATGTAAGCTGAATAAAACACCAAAACTCTCCAATAAGTAGCGGAAATGGAAGGTAAAATGAAAAAGCTCACATCGGTCATAGTAGTCGAAGATTATATGGGTAATTTTTCTGAACACAGATTTAGTTTGTATAAGTTAATAAAGAATTTCTTTTTTATATATAATATGTTGTCAGCCCCAGGATTTTTGTTAAGGATAGAAATATTAGAAATTGAAACTGTATGATCTTTCTGTTTGAGATGACTTGTTGAATGATTATATCGAATCCCAGAAGGAAATGTCCTATTTAACACCCTCTTAAACTGTATTTCGTCATTAGTCTTTCTCCCAATAAATCATGGTCAATATTTGTTAACTCCTCTTGTGGGTTTACTAGTCAAAATGAATTTGACAAATCTACTACAAGATTAAAGCTCCGTTGGAAATTCTATGTTACTACTGCTACTGTCGCGCAGAAAGCATAAATAATTCAAATTGATATACAGATATATATATATTTAAAAATTATCCATCCTTATAGAGAGTGACGGAAAAATATAGAAGATTAATCAGTAACAAAAGTGAACTTTTTTTATGATAAATGGTTTTATTTTCATCTGAGAGACTTTTCATCTCCTTCTTTTCACGCAATTGGTACTCATTCCAATTCAAATGTGAACGATCCCAAGAACTCAAAAGGAAAATTTTTTTGATCCATAAAATAGAATCTGAAATCTTTAATAAATATTAGCCAAAGTAGATTTAATTGCAATATAACTAGGGCTTCAAAAAGTCTTAATAGTTATTTATTTTAAATCCTTACTGGGTTATTTCTATCACATATCATTTTATCAACTAAGCCCCCAGAAAATACATCTTCTATCACCCGTTCGATAGGAAATCTATTTATCTCCTGGAATACGCAAAGATCTCAGCTCTATAATTCGTCAAACTTATACTATATTAATTTAAAGAAAGTATTTTTAACGTTTTTTAGAAAAGTAATTATACCTGTAGAACTCAAATATGCCTATATCAGCTTAAGCTTCAGTTAAAGACCTCATTTGAAAGTAAATTTTTTTAACTTTAAGATATTCTATAGCCATGAGCCTTGGCTCCTATCACAAATGAACAATTTTCATAAATCGCAAATTTTAAATCCCATACAGTAAAAAGCTTATTATATTTTGATATATATTTAACAAAATTTTCACAAATAATAACATGGGAAAATATTACATTTTGAGAAATTTGTATAGCCATTTTTGTCTGAGCTTCTTAGAGAAATCGTAAACATTTTCTCGGAGGCTTAGAACACATAGAATCTTCAAAGGTAGATTTCAATCTCCTTCTTCATGAGACTTATTGCTAGTTCTTTTATAAAAACACGTCTTGATGGAATTAGACTTCACAAATTTCGCATGCAGTATAAAACAGAGTTGTAAGCTGCAATGTTCAAAAATAGTGCCATAGGCTATCGTCTTGTTGAGTCTCTTGGAGTTGTAGTTTTTTCTAGTTGATCAAGTCATGTATCTCATATTGTGCACTGTTCCATAAAATTTTTCGAGTCAGGAAACTAATTTTCTCTTTTTTCGTATTAATTTTAATAATATTTTCCCTGATATTTATTATTATATCATGTTTTTGTCTTTCTAATCAAGATATTAATCAGGATTATTTTTATTTTCCTTCAATGTTAAAACAATATTGTTGATCTGTATCTCAAATCTGTAGTAAATATTTTGTTTTCATTGTGAAAAAAAATTGTTAGTTTTCTTTTCTAATTATAATTAAATACTTATTATTATTTACTAATTACATGCGTATTATCTTAACACACTTTTTAACAAGTTAGAAAATGATTCTTTTAACAATTATTATTCGATTTAGAGTCTTTTGAAAGGGAAAATTTATTACTAACTTAGATAAAAAAATTCTATTCACTAAATATACATTTCATTATTGTTCATCTGTTGTGAAACAAAAGTGAGAATTTGTTCCAAACCTCTAAACTTATTTGAAAAAATATTTTAGTATCATATTTTCTTTCAAATTTGAATCGTCTACGTATGTTTATGGGTTTCTTCATTAAATAATCAATCGGGAACCATGTTTTCCTTGATAAGATAAATGGACCAAAATTCAAGCTCGTTAAAAACTATCTTGAATCAAGATTCTTGATTTCTTAACTAAAATTTCTGAGTTTGCTATAGTATTTCTAGCGTATCATTTTCAAAAATTTAAATTGTATATTTAAAACAATTCAATTCGTATTCTACCTCAAGGAAATTTCATGATAAGATTAATTACGAAAATTAACTGAGCAAATTTTGCATTGGAATGATAAAGTGATCTACAAAGGCCTTCAAATTCAAATAACTTTGATCATAAAATATTGAAGATGCCATTGTTGGTCCTTGGTTTTGTTCTCAAATTAATTTTTCTTAGTTTATCCTCTAAGTGAATCTCTTTCCACTGGTTAATTAGAGTAGTCAGAGAAAAAATTTAAAAGAAAGCTTCACTAGAGGTGAACTTAATTTCTAATTTTTTTTCTTATTTAAACCAAGACTTTGTCCTCAACTTCTGAAAAATTTAGCCAGGAACTAAATAAACCTATTATAAAATTTGAATATAGAGTAGAGATAGCCTGGGTCAGAATCTGAATGAGCTCTTCAGATGAATTCGAATGATGCATGAAAAATTTACTAAATCTAAATACAACATTTTTTTCTCATGAGAGAAGCTAAACTATTTTTCTCCTTATCATTTTGAATATAGCCTAAATGAAATAATTCTTAACTATTCTATCAAAAGCCATGAAATCTTCAATGACTTCTTGAAAGTAATTCTATCAAGTTTGAGAGAATTTCTACTAAAAATGGAACTTTTATTCTATGACTGGCACCTTAATAGAAAATTATTTTGGCGAAAAATTTAAGTAATTCGAGCAGAATATTCATTTTAAACTAAAGATAGTTAATATCAAAATAGGAATTTATGATTTTTACAATATTCTCATTTTTTATCATGAAATCGAATTTGATCAAGATTTTTTGTAATCTAAATTACGAGACCCACTTTCACGATATTGATTTTTTCAAAATTTTCCTAGATCAGATCGTTAAAGTGGGCCTTATAATCTAGATTCAAAAAATCTTGATCAAATTCGATTTCATGATGTAAAAATCATAAATTCCCATGTTCATGTTAACTAGGTGTACATTTTTACCCAGGAAAGTTGAAATTGAACATTGTATTAGAATTGATAAATCTATCCTGAATAAGTTTAAATAAAATTTATTTTAATAGGAAATCAGTTCGAATCATCAAAAATCCATCAGACTTATTGAAGCGTTTATAAAATTGCTACTTGACATTGCCAAATTAACCATAAAGCTGCCTCAGATTTCTTCAAAACTCAAGTACAACTTTGTAAGTCCCTTTTCCATAATAAATATTCCTTGTTGTAAATCTATTTGTTTTAACACATTTTTCTCTTTTCATTTTCAATTCTGTGTAGAATTCGGTAAGTGAATGTAAAATCATCATGAGTGGTAACAAATTCTGGTTAATTCTCAACTGCATGTCTCCCTGGCTAGATTTATTTAGCAGCTTACCTTGACCTAATATGAGCGTTATCATCTTTTTATATAAATTCCATTGAAATTAAAATGAATTTTATTTGTTTCTTTACTTTTTCAGGTTCATCCTTTCATTTAAGAACTTCTCAAAATCTAAATGATCATCTATATTTCCTTTATTACCTTAAACTCACTTGAAGAATGTCTAGAAGATAAATTCCTCTTAACTTCATTCATAGAAATTATTGAAAAAGTCCTTCCTATTTGCTTCATATGAATGCTTTGTGTTTATCTAATCATTTCTGTGATATTTAAGATTATATCTGATTGATGTATATTTTATAATTATTATTGATATCCAGATACACCCTGGACTTAAAGAGCAATCACAAATACCGGCAAAGTTGGTGAAATTCGGAGAAAGATGCCTCATGATGGTTTGTACGTTCTACAAAAACATTGCCATCGATCGTTCAACTTACAACAGTGGAATACCAATAATTCAAGTAAGTTTACTACAACAGTTACACAATATTTCAAAAGTTTTTTCTGGGCATAAAAGCTATTGACAATAGGGTGAAAATAACTATTAATTTGTAAAAATATTAAAGAAGCTATCATTTGTATTAAATTTTAGTTTCTCGGTGATGTTTTCAAGCTGAAGTATTCTTGTCCTCAACAATCCACCTGGATACTCGGCAGCAAATGCTTATTGGATTTGCTAAAGTTTGCCGCTGAAAATGATACGAGTAATTCCTATATTTTTTATTTCGATTTATAATATCAAAAAACTTGCAATAAATGACAAAAACTATTAAAGACCCTTTTTTGAAAAATTCAGTACGAAGAAAAGGATTTATCTAAAATCATCAATGAGCCTCAAAAAGTATTGAAATGCTTATTCCCTCCCTTCTGAAAACCATTTAAAACAAGGGGTAAAAGCAAAATCAAGAGTAGGGGTAGAGAGATATTTTCAAAATCAAGTAGATAGATTCTCACCTTCAAGACGGGTATATTCGGAGTATTTTCACTTTATAAACAAATAACAAGTTAGGGACAGAGAAGTTTTCATGCTAGAGGATCACGAAATTTTAACGATTACTATCCCTTTTTTAGACTGTAACGTATATCAAGATTTTTTTGTTAGAAAAATAAATCTATATTTAAAAATGATTAATAAGATATTTTGCAGAAAAAGAGCATTCACATTTAACTTTGTGATATGATTAGTTTGATGAGCTCGTTTTGTTGGACCTCTTCTACTCTCTACAAATCTACTGACAAATCACGAGGAATTTCTTTATTTCCTCAATTATTTCAATTATTGACATGATATAATGATAAATCAAAGTCTTGAGAATTTAAATCTTAATGATGAATAATTTATGATCCTAAGGTATGTACTAAAGAATATGAGAATATACTCTTGTTAGTGTAAACCTCTCTACTCTTACTCTGTTTAACCCCTCTTAAAAGTGAAAATATCCCGAATATATACTTCTTGAAAGTGAGAATCTATCCCCTTGATTTTGCTAATATCCCTTAAAACAATAATTTTTCCATTATAGCATCAGGGTTTAAAGTTATAAGATCTTAAAATGTATTATCTTAAAAATAAGGTATCAAAACAACATATAATTAGCATGGTTTTTCATACACGTCAATGGTCTCAATTCACTTTTTTTCGGTTTACTTATAAATTGCTTATGTAAGAATCTTTTGGTAATTTCGCAATAAAGTACACTTTAATACGGATTAAAATAATATCTTAAAATCGAAAAATATTATTTTTTAAATTATTATTATTTAAAAAGTTTTTAGCTATTATTTTTTGAAGCTCTAATCATCATTAATATAATTTTTAATCTTATTTAGAATGCATTTTTCTCAAACTTGATTGATAGCAATTTTCTACTTTGATCTGAAAATTTCATAATTGAATTATTCTTCTATTAACTTCTAGAATTTCTCAATGCATCATTTAATAGATATTTCAAAGGATAATCTTAATTTTTGAAGTAAAAGTTAATTATCCTAATTTTACGTTCAAAAAATTTCTGGCGCCAAAAATCTATTCTTGATCAATTTCCAGAGTTGAATTAAAACAAAAATAATCTGGCATCATGCTTTCATTTAAATTCATGACATCAGTAGCTCAGCTAAAAATCTCCTTATATCACTTCCTTATTTAAAGTTTAAATATCTGAAATTACATTAATTTTTTGAATTAAATCAAGTCACATTAACTGAAAAAAAGTTTCTACAATGCTAATTTGAGTAAGTTTGTTATTGGGGAAATATTTTTTGAATTGTTGTTTAATTAGCATTGGAATTTTCCGTATACTCTCTTTTTCTCAACATCTTTCTGGAAGAATTAACAGAGAAAATTAAATTTTCTGTAATTGAACAATTAAAATTCCTCTGGGCCTGTCCTTTAGATATACACAGTATATTATACAGTAATTAATAGATTAGCAAGTTTTAATCACATTAACTTATCTCTCTTACATACAGAGTTAATACTTGTCAACTATCTCATTCTGTTTTTATTCGAGAAAAAATTATAATTATAATTAATAATTTTAAATTTTAATTATAATTAAATTGGTTGATATTATTCTTAAGTTGAGCATCAATGATTTTTACAAAAATCTCATTTTTTTCATCAAGGTATCAATATTTTGTGAAGATTTTTTGATAACCCATTCAAAAGAAACACTTTTGCTGATTTAAGAATTATTCTTTTATTGTTTTTGCAAAAAACTGTAATTTCAAACTGATCTCGGATCTTCCGAATTTATCAATTTGCTAGCAGTAAAAATGATCGAAAAATAGGAAGTAGTCTTTGCACGTAAATGGAGTTTTTTCTAAAATCTCTACGATCATTTCTGGTCTTCTTGTCTATTGGAGAGTTTAAAAAAGGAAAAAAAGCGCCAGCTCTAATATCTTGATACCTTGATGAAAAAAATGAGAAAAAATCATGAGTTCTGATATTTTTCGAGAACAACTGTAGTAAAATTATTATTTTCAAGATTTCAAATTTCAATTTGACGCTAAATTCCCATTTTTTGAACTTTTAGCTGAAATATTTATTGATTTGAAGGTGGGAGTGTGGTTCAAAATAATTTTTTTAGAATTAAATTAGACAAGAAAGCCATTATATTTTCGAAGAATTTTCAATCATTGAAATTCCATTGATTTTCAACTAGGAAAAATGATCGAAAAATAGAAATCCAACTCTTAATCGGTAATAAGATCAATCCTTTGATCCGATTCAGCATAGTTGATTTTCTTTGATGAATAAAAAGAGATTTTTGTAAAATTCATAGATTCTTAACTTCGTATTAATTAGTTTAATTATTGAATAAGCTCCTTAAATCCTTAAGAAACTGCTTTCTCGAGTCTACAAAAAGATATTTAAATTCTCTCTTAATCATCTTTAATAAACTATAAAGATTATTATTTTCTCAACTGAATTTAATTGTTTGCAAATGACTATGTCGCAATAGTTTTCTATTCAAAAACTTTCGTCTTTGTCTACTTTAATATTCCTCAAAATATCTCGAGAAACTGCGTAGAATTTTAAATCTATGCTCCTTTTCCAACTTTGTCACACGACCTGTACTTTGTTCAATATGATGAATTCCTTTTTCATTCTAACTCAAGATTTCGAATAAAGAATACAAGTTTTAATTAAATTTAACACTTTCAAGTTTAATCTTTATTTCTCTTCATCTTCAATCACGAATTTTTTTCTTTAAGGAAATACTTTTCTAATAATTTTTTTGATCTACGATAAAATCTATTGAAGAGAATCAAGTTTCCTCAAGTTTTTATAAAGAGGAATAAGTTTTCGATTCAATGTTTTCAAACTTTTTATCTGATAGTTATCAGTGATAACTATCCTCTCTAGGGGTGGATTAAAACAATAATAACTTGGTGAACAATCCATTAAGCTAGTCGACATGAAGATGAGAATTCACTATTTTTACAAAAATCTCAATTTTTTCTGGATAGTCAGGAAAAATAATTTTTCGAATTCCATGATGAAATGAGACCATTTTCTTCGAATTTTTTTTAAAACAATAAAATGCTGATGTTTGTGATGAACATTAGACAAATTATTCGAATTTGGTCACCGAAGTACACAGAAATTCGTCATTATTGTGGGAAATTGAACCATCTGAAATTTCCAATCACCATGGAGATGAACTTTTTCTTGAAAAGACAGAATGTCCGTGAACTTTTGTGACCAAATTCGAATAATTCTTCTAATTTTAATCCCAAATATCAACATCTAATAAGTTCAAATTTGCGAAATCGATAAAATTTTTTGAGCTCAAATGTTGTAATAATAAAAGATACAAATCTCTTTTTAAAGCTGCTGTTATTGACATGTGTAAAGATAGATGATATTTTAAAACCTGCTTTGAAAATTAGAGTAAACGTCTTAAAAATAAACAAAAACGATGAAATTTTATTTTTATTTTAAAATTTATTTATTTCAGAACTTCATCTCACCATCTTCTCACTTCGAAATCAGAATAAAATTTCCAGCTAAATGTTCAAAAAATGTCAATATCCTTTAAAAATTTATCACTTAACTACAGTATTCGGATTTTATTGCTTGAAGGATTTCTGAGAAAAATTTTAATAACCCCTGATTTAAAGACGCCAAAATTTAATATTCTCTAGACTTTAATTCAATAAAATATTGGACAAGTATTTGTAAATTACTTTCCTTCATATAATCCAATAAAGATTTATTTTCTCTATCAAATTATATACATTTAATATATATATTATATCATACGATAAAAAATGCACCCTTTAATTTTATTATAATTCAGTAATTTTTGGTATAAAGAATTCAGTAATCTTGCACTCTATAGTTTTTCAGCATTATTTACCTGAATTATGCTGTATACTGTTTGATCACGAATATCGGGCAATATTCATTATAAAAAAATTAATATATCTTGAATGATCTGATGAAAACTCTAAACATTTTCATAAATTTGCACGAAACCGATTGAATGGAAAAAATGTTGGTTTTAGTCTAAAACTTTTAGAGACCTACTAATTACACTGGTTGTGATTAAATTTTACCAAGACGCTGTTTTATGATTATCATTTTTGAAATTTTCAGCTGATAAGCTTTTCTAATTTCTTGAATATTTTGGTATCTTCTTCTTTCATTTTAACAATTTACGTTGATAAAAAGTCAAACTTTATTTCATCAGAAAGGCATTTGTAAAATTAAATTAAATTTGAAATCATAAGATTCGCTCAATTCCGAATTCCCCTCTTTCTAATCCACTATGATTGATTATATATCCTTGTAAGGTGTTTAAGAAATACTGAATGCTTAAATACGTTTATTAAAATCTTTTAATCTCTAATTTTGGAGATTAGGGATTTATCAATCAAAATCTTCTTTTTCATGTGTGCCCCTATCAATTCTTATTCTCTTCAGCATTAGTCTTGATGTATCTGTTTTTAATTTTAACAACATTTCCCTCTAATTTAGATTTTTGTAGTAATTCTTGATCTGGAATGTGCTCTGCCTCTTGGGTAAATACACTTTGATTAGCAAGCATTGTATTTCAAAAACAAATATTTATTTTATCTCACTGAATTCTTAAATACATCTTGCTCTGGACATTTGCATCTTATTCTTTTGTTGAGAAAAAGTTTTGATTTCTTGATTCATTTGATATGTCGGCTCAATAAAACAACGATACATTTCAAAAAAGATATTTACTGGTGGGAATCGCCTTGTCAAATCCTTGATTGACTAATTTTCAAAAGCTAGCCGCAAAAAAACCCTGAATGTATTTTTTAAGCTTAAAGATTTGAGTATTACAAAAAGTTATCTTGCCTCTTTCAATATCTTGTTGATGGTTATCCTTTAAAACAATATTTTCCTCTACTTACCTTACCATTTTCTATTCCATGTATTCCAACTATATATCTGACATATTTTTATTTGCCAAGATCAATACAGAACATTTGATCCCACATGAGAATTAACTCGAAAAGAGTCAATTTGGATCTTAGTAAATTTCAATTATGAAATAGACATTAAGATTATTCAATAGACTATTCATCTTTAAATGATACTTTCAAAATTAGGTTAAATAAATGAGATATTCTTCGGTCGATATTTTCCTGAAAAATTCATAAAACTATCCAAAATTCAGCCTTATATTTCTCAGAGCGTAAAGTATATTTCATATGGGCTGAAGAATCAGTATTCAACCTGAATTTAAACATTTATATTCAAAAATTGATTATATGATTTAGTTCTTTTATTTTGCAAAGATATCTAACATATAAAAAATATTTACAAGTTTTAAAACATTTTGATCATCTTCATATCTTTCAGATGTCAGTGAGGATATATGGAAATCATTCGGAAATACATTGTATAACTTCTTCTTTAGTGACCAGTAAGTTGAAGAATCTCAGAATTTTTCTGATTTTTTCATTTCTATTTTTATCATTCATCTCATAGAATTCGAATATTTCATTGATTTATTAAAGGGAACTTAAGATGTTTACTCTAAACTTTTTCTTAAAGAACTCAAATATTTATGATGAAATTTATAAAGTCTGTTTACAGAAATTATAAGTGATATATGCGTGTATTATCATTTGGCCTAACAAATTTACACGTTCTATAACTTTGCTTAAAATATTTATCAATCGGCATAAGTTTTTTGACGCCAAGTCTAAGTTTAGAAAATGAAAGTTTTAAGGTAAAAATAGTAAATAAGATTTATTTTGGCTACTGAATCAGTAGTACTGATAGCATCCTTCCCTATTTGAAAATACATTGGTATCTCCACTTAGAGCACACCCATTTTTAATATATTCTTATAACCATCATACCTACAAGTAGCATCGTGACAAAATGAATATTTAGAAGTAGTTTTCTGACGAGAGATTTTTCGTCTCAGAAAGGTAATTTTTGTTAAAATTAACCTACAAAAGATTCGCTCTCTAACTTAAGATTTTACGTGAAATTACTACATTTTAACATACTATTAACTAATTTTTACATATTGCACACAAATTATGGCTTGAACACCATTCAATAGAGAATTAAAATTTTAAATTCAATGTTCTTTCTCAACATTGACAACAATTTGAAAAATGAAAGGATGCTATCAGAAGCCGGAGTAAATTTGATTTACACTTTTTCCTATTGTAAACTTAGACTTGGCGTCAAAAAACTTATGCCGATTGATAAATATTTTAAGCAAAGTTATAGAACGTGTAAATTTGTTAGGCCATATGATAATACCCTCATATATCACTTATACTTTCTGTGAACAGACTTAGACCATTTGATAATACACCGAATAGATCTTAGACTTTTTGTAAAAATGACCTAGACCAATTGTAAAATAGGACTTTTACCCTTAGACTTTTTGTAATTAACCCTAAAATTATTTTTGAAGTTAAATGAATAAGTTTTTCAGGATCAAAATAAGACATGAACTCGAACGTCTTCAGATTAGTATTTACTTTTTAAAAATTGATCAAGCCTATTTGAACCGGATAACAGAACCACATAACTAATTGTAATTGTACAAAATAGAGTTAATTGATATTTAAAGATGAGATTTTATTATCTATACGAGAAAATTTTTCTCCTGATAGTCAAAAACACGTATCCTTCTTGAATTCCAAAATTAAATGAGTGTTCAGGATCAAAAATATATCAAACCCGACAGATATTATTTCGAAAAGACTTATTTAACTTTTGAGCTCAAATCTTTTGATGATTTCGGAGATTTGAAGCGATAAAAAACCCGAATTTAACCATTGAAATTCCAAATAATTGATTAATTTCCAGATGAAGATTTTCTCTGAAAGACATTAGCCAAAATCGAATCTTTTCTCAAATCTAAATTCTAAGTATCAGTGTTTGAGATTAATATGCATATAATTTTGATCAATATTCGAATCTGGTCTGAGGTATAATTTCAGGATCAATATGCAGTCAGTTAAAGAATAAATGATCAATTGATTCAAGTTATTAAAAATTAAACTTTTTCCATTAAGAATAAATAGGAAATTAATCAATAACCTTGATCTGCTCTTTGAGAATACAGACTTGAACTGTGTCCAAATCTTTTCTTCCATCTTTCTCGTTCTCTCTAAGAGTATTTTTTTCTGATCTATCAAAGCATTGATTAAAATTCGGGCGAAAAAGAGAGAAAAAATATGAAGATAAAAAATCAGTCTAAAAATTTCATGATATCCACTTGACATTTGAGAGATTGAGAAGCTGATGCTAATTAATCAATGTAGTTTCCTGTTAAATACACCTTTATGGAATGGGGAAAGATTTAGATTTTCAGATTAACATGGCAAAAATAGATCAAATTATCTTAACATGAGATCGGATAAATGTTCTTCATATCTGAGGATGACAGGAAAATGATATTTCTCTGATAAATATTATTAATTGTTATTATCAGAATAACTCAGAGAAGATATATAAATCTGGTTAATATAAGGATGATGATATTTTTAATCCGATATTTTTGCTTTTCCAACGTTTGAGCTCAATATTTCTATAAATCTCGCAGACTTCAAGCGATTAAAAGAGGAAATTGTTTCATCTCTTGTAATACTTTAATTAAATTCTCAACTTTATTGACTAATGAATAGATAACCGCTCTTTTTCTTAAAATACAGTATTAAATATACCCAGATAATTCATGAATACAAAAATCTCAGCTTGAGATTGTATAAGAAGGAAGAAAATTCAAGGATTTGAACTCATTGGTTATAAATACTAATATTTGTGTGCTGATACTTTGATAACCAAGGCATATCAACTATAATTTTTGGATTAATTCATAATCCTCCCAGAAGTTTCGAGAATTCTAAAATACATATGCCAATCTATCTTTCCACCCTGAAAACACTCTTAGATAAAGAACAATTCTGATTCGAATCTATTCATCTTATGGATAAAACAGGGATAATTTAATTCAAATAATAGCGCAACGGTAAATATTTTCACTGAATTTCTTCTAGTTAATAGTTAGTTTATTCTATTCTTCACTCATTTATTCATTTGAGCGGCTTTTCTCGTTAGAAATGATTTCCTCATTTTCAAAGTGAGCTTTATAAAAAACAAAAAAATTAGAATTAAATATTCATCTATACTTGAAATGCCGAATAATTTTCCTTTTTAATTTCGTCACACTTGAGAGTCATATTATTCAAAATCACAATTTGATACTTGAACTATGAACATCATGTAGCATGACGTTTAGGCTTGAAGAGGTGAAGTTAGGAGTCCCAATTTTGCAGAGTGTTTTTCTAAAAGTTTTGTCCGAGTCAAGTTTCGTAATCTCGTATTAATTTCTTGTTTGATAATTATTATAATACAGCTGGTTGACATGAAGATGAGAATTTTATGTGTTTAAGAAAAGCTAAAATTTTTTTCCGGAAAATCAAAAACACAATTTTTTTTAATTTTGCGTCATTTCCATTCGAGATTTCAGATTTTTTGATTTCGAGCAATGATAAAAAGTCAAAATATGGTGCATTTTCGGAATTCAAATAACGGCCGTTCCTTAGTATATAATTCTATTTCTTACTTTTCGGTACAAAATATTGTGTTTTTTGTAAAAATAGTAAATTCTCATCTTCATGTCAACTAGCTTTATATTTGAGGAAACATGGATCAAATCAAAAACTTCTCTTGTCTGGTAACAAGTGATCAAGATTTTCTTTTTGCTGATTTGTAATATTAAAATTCAAACTTGATAGAAAATTATTCTTCAAGGTTGAATTTGATTTGAATAATTTTAAAAATCCATTTCTCTTTTTCATTCAAGGCCGATCCCAGCAAATCTACCTATTGAGGACCTTAATCAACATGAGGCTTTGGATATTAAAGTAAGTTTTTTTCAAAGAAATAAAAATAATATTCAATTTTTAATTTATATCATCATCTTTTTGTTTAACTTTTAACAGAACTTTATTCAAAATGACATTTAGTTGTTGAAAACTAGTTCATGAAAACTATCAAAATCTAACTTTTACTTTCATAAAATACATCTTTTTGCATCATGATTGACAAACTTTCGTGTAAACTTTTAATTATTATCCAAGTTAATATCGTGATCTCTTTTCAATTCCCAAATGCAAAAGATTAACAGTTTCACTTGAAAGGATAATATTCAGAAATTCTATCTCCCTCATGAAATCGCCGATTTCAGTTGCAGCCAATTTAGAGCTCGGCAGTGAAATAGATTTTCTCAAGAAGACCTGTAATTCAACGCTGAACCCTAGAACGCAATTTGGGGGCTTATACACCCATTTGCATTAAAACTCCCATTTGCAAAAATGACTTTTTTATTAGATGTTTCAAGTTAAATTTTCAAAATGAGTGTTGTAACATTTGATTTTCTTGAGAAAATGAAGAAAAAACAAAACTGAAATCCAATTCTAAAAAATTAGGAAAATCAGAAGCGTCTCTATGATATTCTTCTTCTTATCTAAATTAAAAAAAATTGTTTTTATAATTTTAGAAAATACTCTAGTCGTTGCATCACATTCTTTATACTCGTGAGGTTTAATTGAAGATTTAATTTTCAGATTGTCTCAATTCTCAATGAGTATTTCCTCTCTAATTCAAATGGAACTCAATGTCCCGAGTCATTTATACACTGTATTGTGAAGATACTCTGCCAGGGCTCTACTCAGAGTGGGGTGATTCCCTATCAGAATGGTCATGATGAAATTGCTACTGTTGACATGAGTAGATCGTTCAATCTTGAAATGAATCCAGCCGAATTAAGAAGTGAGCTTCAATCCATGGTTTGTATGATCAAGATTGTAAGAAAATCGATTATGCTACATCTGTTCTCATCACCGGTTTGGATTTGAATTTGGATTTCTTGATCATTTTCGCTACTGAAAAATCAATGAAATTTCGATATATCAAAATCCCAAAAATTGGCGAATCTTTCGAGAACTTATTGGCCATAACCGATTTTCTTATATAATCGAGATATCTCGATCCTAAAAAACTTCTTTTGACCATTCTGCCACTTTTAAATCAATAAAAATGTTCAGCTCAGAGTTCAAAAAGTGGGATTTTTGCGCCAAATCAGAATTTGAATTAATGTTTTTGCAGTTTTTTTCGGTAAAGTAGGCATCATTATCTGGATTTGAGATTTCTGTAAAAATCATCGATCACCAATTTCGTACCAACCAACTTTATTTTCAAGTTTGAGTCTTCGATCTTGAATATCTTAGAGTAAGTAATATTAGAGATTCACTGAGAAACTTTCTATGCCTCAATCTAATTTGGTTGAGTTCAATTTCAAAAGTCCTATTTTCAAAACCTAAATCCAAATATACCAGTAAAATATCAGCTTTCCAAAAATCAAAAATATCAGAATAAAGTAAGAAACACCAGAATTTTTCTCTCATGATATAATAAATTTTGAAGGTAGAAAACGATAATAGGTTATGAGTAAATATAAGCTCTTTATTTTCGTTGGTTCTCACCAGACACTACTCCGACATGTATTTTTATACAGAGTATTATTCAATGAAATTTGTAAAGTTCGTTTGGACCAATCAGAGAACCGACGAAAATAAAGAGCTCATATTCACGCATAATCTATTATCGTGTTCTACCTTCAAGATGCAAGATAATAGTCCGCAAAAGGATAATATATTCGCGGAAATCAGGAATCTCAAGCAAGATAACAAATTTTCTTTCAAGAATTATGCCATGATAATTGTGGAAAATTTGAAAATCTGAAAACGAACGTTTAATATTTAAAACGGATAAATTCATCATTATTATTGAATCATTGAATTGAAATTTATATTCAGGTTCGTCACAGAAAGAAAACTTTGCGAGATACTGTTTTGACACAGTCCTTGGATTCGCCTTGAATTCTTCTTCAACATCAAATAGTGTACCTACAAATGACACTAAACACTCTAATCAAGTCATTCAAAAATCTATCAAATCAATAATGATCTTGTGCAAAAAGACATTGCAGGATTTCATCAAACTCGCCAAATTCAATAACAAGTGCCCTCTTCAAAGGTAAGTTGACGAGATATTTGGTTATCTGATTCATTTATTATATACCAGAGATTCACGTAATTTTGTATATACGTCCGAAAATCCACTTATTTGCATTTAGAAATTATTTGAAGTATTGAAAAAACAAGATTTTTATTTACACTGAATACGTATTTCTTAAAGCTTCATCAGCAGTGTTACTTTAAAAATGGAAATTATAAATATTTTTAAAGTAACACTGCTGATGAAGAAATACGTATTCAGTGTAAATAAAACTCTTGTTTTTTCAATACTTCAAATAATTTCTAGATTCATTTATTGGTGAAATTCTCCATTATTTTGTAAATCAAACTGATTCCTGTCAGAATTAATGGAAATCTCATAATTTGATTGATCATCTTACTTGAACTAGCTTATTTAACCCTTAAAGTCTCTGAAATACATAAACATCACAGGTCTATCATATGTCAAACTCGTGCAATACTAATTTAAAGGAAGTTGATTTTTTCCAAACATTTTTTTTGTTTAAAACGTTTTCTTGAAAACCAAGATAACTTAATCGAGTAATCATACCTGTAAAATTCAAATATACAATTGTCTGGACTCTATTTGCTTGAACCTCAAAGATAGCCTGATTTTAGATGAAAAAAATCGCCGAATTTTTAACTCTTCATTATTAATTTTGAAGTTTAAGTCATATAAATAGAGTAAGGCTCGGTAATAACCTAGTTATTAAACATCTCTGGATCAACCTCCGGCCGATTAATAAAACTCAAGAATAAAATCAACCAATGAAAATCGAGTATTCGTTTCGTTTCTCTTTTTGGTTGAAACCCTGAATATCGTGGTCATATAATCAATTTTTGATTTTCTTACTTCAAATTCAATTTTGAATTTCTAAAAATTTCTACCCTATGATTAGTTCTATCGAATAACAGTACAAAAGGACTACAAGACGGAACAGGGAAGACCTATAATTTGTTTATTGCTTTCCTCTGATTGTCGATTGTAATAGTTAAGGGTTACCCATGACTCTGTGTAGAGTTAACATTTTTCTTCGCACCTTTTAATTTTTGCTAGTACTGAGGATTGGGGTGATCATCGTTCTCTGCTTTATGAGTTGAACTCGGCAGCTTCTTGCCTCAAGCTAAGAATGTTTGTTTAGTAGGGTAATACACAAATATTTTTTCCCGCGATTTGCGAATTTGTAGGCTTTTACGCAGAAAAGAAGATTTTCATCAAAATTTTCAGAGGATTTGTGGTGAAGGGATAATTATCAGAATAATTTTCCTATCCAAAAGTCATACAGATAGCTCAAAATCGTGAATTTCAACATTTATCATAGTAACATTCATTCAAAATTTGTTGGTGCAGATTTAAAAGTTATAATTTTCAAATTAAAAATATTTGATTCAATAGGTTTTTTCTCAAAATTTAATTCCCTATCGAATGAGCAAATAGCTGAAAAAATTGTGAAAATTTGTATTACCCTAATCTTTAGGCATTTGAACATTGATGAAAGTAACTATAAGAAACTTTTCTAGCATTTTTTCTTAATACAGTCTTTTTCATAGTTATTATTAATTTGATCTCTTGTGGATTAGATTCTATTGATCTTATTAAATTTGGACAGGCAAGTAAGAAGAGGGAATAAAAACATCTCCTCTCCTCTTATAATGCTAATTATAAGTAATTTGAAATTCATGCAACAAATGTCATTTTCATCTTGAACATACATTTTTGCTACAGATGGATTCGTGCAATATTTTGATTTTTTCTTTTCTTCTGAAAAAATCTTTCTTTCTCCTTCATACAGTCATCATTGGACACGACTATCCAAATTTAAGGATGAGAAATAGTTCCTTATCTTTCAAATAAGGAAATGAGAGTACAAGTGAATTTCCATTTTTTAACACTTTTTATAATGTCAGTAAAATCTGATCTTCTTGAGTCTCTAAGTAAGTACTAAACACATTTCGAAGATTGCGTGATGTGAGAAATTAATGTTCTTTCCATTATCTCTTCAATACATTAATAACTTTCTTGTCGTTTATCGTTTTTACAATATCCCTAGATATTTCCTCTATTCAAAAAACATGAATATTTCAAATTCAATAGAAGAGGACCTGAAATTGGTCTGATGATCAAATTTATGAAAGTTGAAGAAGAGTTTTTTAATAAACCATATTCCCCCAAAAACATTAGAAGTCAAGCTGATGTTCAAATTATTTTTTAGAAGAACATAGCCCAAAAATATAATTTAAAAGTTGTTTTTAAAAATAATATAAGTCTTTTTGATACTATTTCTTAGTACTGTATTCAAATGTTTTTTCAAAATTTTCTCAACAATAGTGGACATGAAATTAATCAATTATGAAGAGGTTTAAATTTTTAGTGATAAAAAAAAACGTTAGACAGAGGTTAACAGTGTTGGATTCAGATTTTAGGACAGAAGAAGGAAATTGAATTGAATCAAAAAATTATCATAGGTCAGACTCTCTTTATATTCAGGTAATCTCATTAAACATTTCATGATCCTAAAATAAATCATTTTATCAGTCTCTCATTTTTAAAATCAACGAAAAATGTTATTTCTCATTCGATACTCAAATCTCGTAAGCATCATTATTCATATTACAGAAATATTTCTTTAAGTGAAGTCTTGCATCAAGTTGAATTTTTATTGCTTCTGCGATGGTACTTCACTCTTTTTGTTAGGCGTTTATTCTTCTTTCTTGCCTAGTACATATTGCTACTTTTCTATCTCATATTGCGCTTCATTTCAATTTATCTTGTTCCTTCTATCACACTCTCGATAATTCATCGATGAAAAAAAGAGGCCTACCTATATATCTTTTTCAATCTTTTCCCATATAATAATATATATCAATCTGGCCATATGTTTATTGTCTAGCAGTAATAATCCGGCAACAGCAAATACATTCATTTTGGTCAATGTGTCTATTAAGCTCATATGTTGTGTATGTAAACATATGCTTTTATTGATTTTGAGGAACATTATACTTGCAAAATGCATTTGGTGTACAAACATCGAAAAATCTCAGTAAAAAATTATTCTTTCCTCTTATAGTTATCTACTTTTGGAGCTTTCTTTCTGAAACTTGACTGTGCCTTGACTGAATTCGAATTTTTTGTTTGGTTCTAAACTCATAAGGAAGGTTAGAGAAAACTATAACGTTATATTTCGCTGGGTCTTGTCAGATTCCACCCCGGTAACATTTAAATACTATTACAATGCAAAATATTTCCCAGCTTCCATAGGTCCATTTCGTGATTGTATTTTAGGCCTCATTAGGGGAAGGGGAGGAAGAGAGTCGTCAACGTGAAGGCTCTGCTCATAACTAATTATTCCTGTCTTTTCACAAACTGATCAATTTTCTGCTGTCCAGTGTCTCTACGTCGTTTTCTCTTCACTTTTTCACTTTCAACTTTTCTTGTCCAAACCAAACGAAAATATTCTTGATGAAATTCGGCAATATTATCGTTCAAATGGATTCGAATTTGATCTCGATATTCAATATTAAATTGAAAGAAATATAGATTTAATAACACAGTCTAGCAAAATAACAGATTTTATAACTGCTATCTCATCAAAAAATTCATTCAGATCTTAAAAAAGCCTAGTTTAACACCGTATTTGGTTATTTAAAAGATTTTTCCCCCAGTTCTAGCAGCTTCAAAAAGAGATTAAAATTTTTCACTAATGCAAAAAAATTGAAAGATACTATCGAGCCAAAGATTCTAAACCAGAAGAGGTCAAAAAGGTTTGAGGCGACGAGTTGTAGAGAACTTTTTGCAGATAATTTCTGTCTTTTTAGAATTGTAATGCAAGCTATGATAAACATTTTAGAGCAAAATAAGACCAAAAATTCAATGAATCACAAATTCGAATATTTTTCGAAATCTAAACATTTTCAAATTCACAGAATCTCATTATAACAGGCATAATTTCAATAAACATAAAAACTTTTGTTAGACTGTGTAATTTTTGATGAAAATTTAGAAAATTATTTTTATTACATTGTTTTGAAAAAGAAGAAACTGTTATAAATATATTTATATAAATACATAAAATTCTCAAAGCTCTAGAATAATTCTAAAGACTTGAGTTTCCTGCACCAAGTTTATTTCGTCTAGGTAAACCCTCTTAATTTATTATTATAATTTATTCGTATATATACAAATGCTATCATTGTCTAAAATAACCCAATGAGTTTATGGAAATCCAGAGTTTACTTATCAATATGAATAATAATGTTCACACATAAAACTTCTCAAGAAAATGAGTCTGTAGAAGAGTGAAGAGAATTCTTTCAGGTATATCGATTTTTATATCTAATGGCCGATATCGCTTGTGGATTAGAGGCTAGCTTTTTATCGATCCAACATTTTTGAGTCGATGGATTATCATTTTGTTAATCTTTGCAATTTTCAGGAGTCGCCTATTAGAAATTCAATTTGTCTTTCGGGCCACCACACTCATGATAAAGGATATTCGGGAAAATAAAAAAAGTTTGTTTAACAAAATTTCATTTTTCACATCAATTTATCATTTTGTACCAATATTAATTTTCACAATTTATTGTCGATTTTTTTATTAATTTTTTTTCAATTTCAGATGATGAAGAGGTCATATCCCTTATCTTGTCAATCTATCCTTACTTTGTTGATTGCATTCAAATATTACCTGTCTATTCATTCCTAACTCAACCCCTACATCATATTCTTTCAGCCTACTCGATATTTCTCACTTCAGAGTCCCTAGCCAAGACTAATAAAAGAATTCAACCCCTATGAGTGTTCAGTACCTACATCCATAAATAAATATTCCATGTTTTATGTATTTTTTATCTGCTTTTTTTAAATTACTCAAACTGATTTATTCACGAGTGAACCCTGACTGAAAGACAGTTTGTGTATTATGGAATAAAGAAAAACAAATTAATTATTTGTAATGTTTTTAGAAAAAGGAAAAATAACAGAACCTACCACAAAATGATCTCTAAATCTTTTACTTTCACACCTCAAAAGAGATAGACATTAAAATAAGAAACTTTTTTATCTGTTCATGAGGCAATACGCTTTTTGATGGCTAGAAATGATGAAAATTTTGAATAAAACTATATTATATATATATTATCAATTTTGAAGAATTCTTTCAACTTGTTTCATTTATATCTGGATTGAGTATTTTACCTTCATTATCAATAGTTTTAATTACTTTCAAAATTTCATGATCACTTTGTAGAGAATTTCGCAAATTCTAAGAGGTTTCATCTCTGACAAGAAATACAGTTCTCTCTACAGGAGATGATGGTCTTTTCGGAGGAAATATCTTCTTTTCATGGTTAAAGAATTTTCATGGAAAGAACCTCTTGATCATCAATCATGCAGAAAATCATTTTTGGAATCATTTTGATATAGGAATTATGCAAGTTAAAGATGTTCAGTCAATCAAGGATATTTTAATATCTTTATTATAAATAATTAATAAGGATTCTATAATCTATAAACAGGTTGATATTATATCATATACAATTTTTCAAAGCATTGGATATGGCATCAGAATTATCGAGGTATGAATCTCCTTTAGATCGTAGGTTTTTAAATCCAAGAGAAAAAACTTTGAATTTTCATCTGCGGAAGTAGATCCATGAATTTCAAATGTCTCAAATAACTGTAGAGATTTTCTTATCACAAATTCAAGTAACTTTAATGGTTTGCAAGCCTCAACATTTTGTAAAAAAGAAACAGTGTTAACTATTATTTCCTGTGTTTACTTACGAGTAACAACACAATATATATAAATATCTAACTGTTGGTTTTATTTAAAATTTTCAAATCCTCTTCATAAGTCTTCTTCCCAACACTATTCTGCAAACTGAAAAAATTCTATAGCATAAATATCTTCTGAAATTATTGTAGGCCGAGTCTCAACCGTTGAGAAACCCTGGTCTAATATAAAACAATAGCAATAAATATTACATATAGTAATAAATCAAAATAAGAGAATATTTCTTCTCATTCTTCCAATAAGCCAATATCATATGTATTCTTGATTATTGAAAAGGTTTCTTCACAATATTTTTTTTTCTTTTGGAAGCTAATTGTTAAGCTTTGACATTTTTGTTTCATCTTTGAGCTGATTCTTTTAAGACTTCTCTTATACACAAGCGTGACGATATTCTTCATTATATTCTCAGAGACTAGAAGGAGACTGTATTGACAAATATTCCCGCCTAAATGTATACAAGTGAGTATTGAATTTCCTATACTATTGTGAGTACTAATATGAGCACTATACCTTTTTCAGGTCTAGTTCGTAGAATGAAGAAGTCAATTTTGTATTTTTTCATTTTGTATTTGTAAAACTCAATTGTCTATTTAGTATGTAATTAAGGCTGGAAAAAAAACAAAATTGAA
>SSNU01000295.1:0-11111 GCA_012064415.1 Gyrodactylus bullatarudis | reverse complement strand
CAATCAATCTACAGTGTGAAGTATTCATGTTAATTCAATTTTGTTTTTTTTCCAGCCTTAATTACATACTAAATAGACAATTGAGTTTTACAAATACAAAATGAAAAAATACAAAATTGACTTCTTCATTCTACGAACTAGACCTGAAAAATAGAATAGATTATAAATATGTTTTCTCTGAAAAACTCTTGAGAGTACATGTTTTTCTTATAGAATTAGGCTAGGATGAAATTTTTTCTCTCTGAACAACTCTTGGGAGGACTTACTTTTCTGATAGAATTTAGTACTCAGATCATGTTTTCCATAATTTTATAGGGTGAAAATCATTCTCCATTATGTCATTGCCCATTTTTCCCACAATATCCCACGGGCATGATAAAATAACGAAATTTACCATGTAGCCCCTTTTGGTCACAAGATTACTATTTTTGAAGATAAAAATTAAGAAAATCATTAATTGGCCAAGATATTCCGGATTTTAGTGATTTTTAAAACCGAATGACATAATGGAGAATTATTTTCGACACATGCTTAAATAAAAAATAATGCTTAGAATTGATAGTTCTATCAGAAAAGTTGGTCCTAATATGAGGTTAAAAATTTCACCCTAGCCTAGTACACAGATTATATTACTTGATGGTTGTGCTAATATTTTCTGTGATTTATTTATCCAAAAAATATTTGTGTTCCTCACTATATAGTTTATACTGTTTCTGTAAATATTGAGTTTTTTGAGTCAAAATAGAAAATTCTCATCTTCATTTCAAGTAGCCTTATATTATTTTTTTTAAGAATTCGGAATCTAAACTTACCAATAAGAACATGAAAATATTATAAAAATGTTTTATTGAATTTTCATTTGCCATTTTGAACATTTCCAGGAACTAATGATGAAGAAATATCACAGAAAACGCAATGTAAGTTTTTTCTTTCGCAATTCCTTAAATAAAACTTTGATCAAATTTAAAAAATAGTGATACTTGTTCCTTTATGTCTCTTTGGAGTACTTTTGGTAATTGGCATTGGATTCTTCTTTTACTGGTAAGTCATCTTTAAGAAATACGGGAAAATGAATTTTTTTTTTGATGAAATCATAACATTTATTAAAGAGACTAAATTTAACATATAGAATCTGATATACATAATAAAAAGTTAAACAATCTCAATAATTCATTCTATTTCATACAAAACTAGCTGATCCGAACACGCTATGCAGTGTTTCCTAAAATTCGAAAAAGCTTTTATTTTTGTATGAAGACGAAGAAATTAAAGCTTAGATTGGACCAATGGGAAGCAAACTTACGTGTTAAAAATGAAGCCATCTGATTGGTCAGCCACTTTTTCGGTTCTGATCGAGATTACGACCGAACTAAGGCCAAATCTAGAAATTTTTTTGGTTGGGTAGTTTAGACGTCCATAAACTCACAAAAGCAGCTTTTATTTAAAAAAAAATATTATTATAGATTATAATAATTATTAGCGTAATATAAATAATAAGTTATTAAGTTACTGATGAGGGTTATTATTAATAATATCATGATTGCAGTTAGTTTTGATTTCGATTTTTGTGTTACGAAAATATCAATACTATTGGGTAGAAACTAGTAAGTTTAATATCTAATTTATCTATCTAGTAATTTTAAATCGTCGCTTTTAATTCCTTACTACACAAACTCTAGGTTGAATCCTATGATGAGTTGCCTTCCAGAAATTCTAGGTTATTGAACCCTTTGAAATCATTTCGAATAAGATTTTCAAAATAATTTTCTAGTTAAGCTATCATGTTCTCTAATAGTTTTCTTATGTACATCTAAATTTTATATAATTTATTAAGTCTATACAAGAGAAACAAGGAAGAAGCTAGACGAGAGGCTCGTAGTCCGCCACCCCTTTACTCAAGTCATCCACCAAAACTGGCAACATCTGTGCCCTCTTATCAATTACAGGAAAAGTTGAAAACAATTCAAGAAAAGTAAATTATGTAAATTATATGAATGATTTTATAATTTATCGAGAATTTCCTCAATTTCATTAAACCAGTGAAGCTGTCGGAGGGTCTAGAGATGATCTGAGTATTGCAGTTCCCTATTCTGTACAAAAAGAGGTCAGTAATCCGTATTTTCAGGAGTATACAATAGAGAACTAGAAAAAAAGATTTATTTATTTTAAGATGAAGTAAAACTATTTTTGGTACAATATCACGCCTTTTCTTGGTAATTCAATGTTTTCTGAATTCATACCAATTCGTTTAATTTTGATCCAAATTTATCCGGATTCGAGTTTTCAATTTAAAACTCCGAAATCAACAAAATTTGAGCTTTTAGATTTCTTCCAGTGACATGACGTGATGAATTGATTTCTTGGAAGATGGAATTTTGACAAGCATCTTCTTTGAAATTATTCTAAATTTTTATACCTGGTAAATTATAAGTTTCGTTTATAACTGTCGTATTTGAGAGATATATTTTTGACAAATGAAACAATTCAGCAGGTTTTTGTAAAATTTCCAGGAACAGAGCTTCATCTACAATGAAATTATTACTGTCGAAGTACTGTATAAAATTTAGTATAAATAAGAGGCAATAAATTATAATTTAGATCGATTCTAGACGCATATTTTTTGAGTCTCAAATAAAATATCGATATAAACAGACATTCAATTGAGAATAACTTCTATAGATAAAAGAAAGAATCTTAACCAATTTGGATGATTACATTGAACTTCCTAAAAAAAGTATATCAAGAAGTGGAACTGACAAAAATATTTAAACCCCTCTACTAATAACTCATTAGTAATGAGAGGAATTTAAGATTTTTTTCTCCAAGGTCAACCCATTTTGAGTGATTCTATCTTTCTTATTTCAAGCTCAAATTTGTTGAGAATTTGAACATGCCATCTATCTCTAGATCTCTATTACAAGAATGATTTTCTAAGGAAGTTCACTGTATAATATTTTTGCGAACCATTGAAATCTTTAATTATTGAAGATTCGAAAGAAAAAAATTGTTCAGATCACACACAAAGTATTCTGTTCCATTCGATTAAATTTACTTCCAACAGTAAATAAATCCAATTCAAACAGGTATTTTTGAACTAGAATCATCTTGTTCTATTTTAATCACGAATATATATATATATTTATTTCCTGTCTACTATCAAGTATAAATATTATTTTAAATAATTTTTAATTTATATTTCTCCCGGATATTTTACAAAGATTTTGAATCAAATCTTTGATAACCTCTAACTTATTACAGCTATAATTCAAGGATTATTATAATTCTTCAAGTATTAGATTAGCCAATGTCACAGAATTTCGATTTCATTCGAATTTTGTGGGAAGGCAAATACAACTTTACGGGTATCACATTTTCATTTTGTTCATTGCCAATCGAGTCGATTGATGGATCTCGTCAACAACCTTAGCCAGGCATCGTTTGTGACTCACTAGATTAAATTAAACTCTGGTTAGAATCTACTCTGGTGCCTTTAGTGCTGTATATTATCAAATGCGACTTCTTTTGAACGAAACATGGTAAGATCCCTCTGCAAACTGATTCAGTTTAACTAAACCATTCTTATGCACTGGGAAGACATAAACAATAAAAAACAGTGCATAAAATTCATGTAATTTTTGTGAAGATTCCGAAATTTTATTGATATTGGAAAGACACATTAGGGAATTTCAGATAAATCTCTTGTAGAATGTAGATATACTCAAGAATTGAATAATAAATTAACTACGACAATTTAATTTCACTTACTAAGCCAGTAAATGATTTACTGTAAATCTCTTCACCTAATTTTCAAGTTCAAGTACTTTTAATTTATTGACCAATCAGAAGAAAGGAACCAGAATTCTGGCCTTGTGTTCTGAATTGGTAACATCATGATCATCAGTTGATTTATTGGCAGTTAATTGGCTTGATTAATCTGATTTGTGCTAATACAGTCTGTAAACTGAAAAGGTCAATGAGTATAGGAATCGATAATTAATTAATTCGAGGCTTAATTGTATCTCTTTTCTGAATTTACTAAGATTAACTTAAATTTTTCAGTGTGTCTCGATCATAACAGACCCCAGTTTAAGGCTTATTGAATAGATTAAGTAAAATCATTCTGCTTGCATAGGTCAACAACTCGTGATCACAGATATATTGGCATTAATTCGAGATAACTAAAGCTATTTTGAAGATTTTTGGAAACTAAATTTAAAAAACCGATTTAAAAACATACATTCGAAAAAATCTTTCTTTTGGAGACATTTTAATTTTCGATTTTCGCCTTTTAAGCCCTTCATGTCCTAAATATTTTTTTTCAAATTTGTTGATTTCAAGGTATGTAAGGTATTAAAATTTATTTTTAGGATCACTAATAATTATTATAATCAAGGGAAACAAATATGGTCGTAGAGATTTTAGGAAACACTTTATTATCATGCAGAAGTCTACTTCCTAATTTTCGACAATTCTTACTGCTTTACAATTAATAAATTAGGACGACTTGAGATCAGTTCAAATTGACGGTTTTCTAGTCCATTGGTGATCATGAAAAATAACGTTGAAGCCATCTCATATCAACAAAAATTTTCAAATCTTAAAAATCTTCATCATATTTCCTAAAGATCATAAATCTTCTAATTTATTATGAGTAGTTGTATTTCTCAAGATTTATACTCTGCTTTCGACTCAAACTTTTCATTGATAAGATCCATTTAACTGTTTTCTACCTTTAGAGTATACAATGTATATTATACATAAATGACTCAATTAATGATCATTTATCATATTAAATATTATATCAAAAGTTATCATGGATATTACATGCTATACACTGTATAGTATACAGTATATATTTGGATATTGTCATTATAGCTTAAACGCAAATAAACTTTAGTCTATTCAGGAGATAGGCATTCTAGAAATTTATCATGTGTCCATGTACGCATATATAAAGGATAAACGTGTTTTCATGAAGGAAGGAAAATAATTCTATGATAAATGAAATTTAATCTTTATCTATAAAAAGCAGTTACCAACTCAAATTCATGAGAAGAGTGAATTTATGTAACAAAAGAGAATAAAACATTATTTCATCTTTTTGCAGCAATGACTCAAAATTGAGAACCATCTGGGGAATTGATTGATTAGAAATATTGATCCCAGAATATCTGCTGTCCTTTAAGGATTTATTCGATTATTCATGTAGCACAAAATAGTTTTTTTTGAACTAGAAAGGGTACCAAGAAATCGTGACAAACAATATGTGTCAACTTTAATTCTATTTTACACTAGTTTAATATAGAAATTTCTAGTTTTATACCCTAATCAGTCATCTATGATTCCAGTTCTCTCATTTGAAAGCTAATTAATATGAAGAAGTAAATTTATGAATTTTACAAAATTCTGAATTTAAAATCTAGATCATGAGGCCCACTTTCACGATATGTAGAAAATAATTTTAAGATCAAATTAAGACAAAGAAATCAAATATGCTGATTCAGCATTGCAAGAAAATTGAATTTTTGATCATTTTCCATACCTGAAAATCGATGAAATTTTGATGAATCAAGAATCCTGAAAAATAAAAATTTTCAACTCAAAGTTCAAAAAATGGGAATTTTGCGCTAACTAGAGATTTTAATTATGCCATAGTTTCCACGATATTAGTAACTATTCTTAAGGTCGAGATACTCATCAGTGTGATACATGCCATATATATGTTGTACCCAATTTAGGAAGTTGCACAATTCTGGAAGATTTCACTTTCTTCCTATTTTGGTCGACCAATTTATGAAGATTATTTTTTGTATATGCTAGTTTGACCTTTGTAATACATCAAAAAACATTGTGCACACAGGTAGGCTTATTTTCTCTTTCTCTCTACCCCCCCCACTTTCATACACACACATGTAAACCTTAAAAAGAACAAATGTATAAAACAAGTCTTCTGCTATTGAGTCAAATACATAAGAGTAAAGAATATTTTGGTATGTAAAAATTAAAAATAGATGACAGGAAGAACTTCTACGATCTCATTGAAGAACAAGCCTCTAAATGAAAGCTCTTCTGAAATGATCAAAAAGATTAAAATCCCGGAAAACTTTGATACAAAATCAGGTACATATCAAAGGTCAAATTTTCTAAGGTTGTCAAAATTATCAATAACTAGGAATGGAATTTACTCAATCTTAAGTGTCATAAGATCATTGTATTGTAATGATAAATAATTCCAACGCTACAAACATGTTGTGCAACTTCCTAAATTGCGCACAACATATATAAGGGTTTAGAAAATTAATTGAACAACAAACGTTATTGGCTAAAATATTTGTTACATTACAATTGGCTCGAACCTGTTACCAGGTAAGCACAGGGTGGTTTTTCATTAAAATTAAAATTGGGAGTTAGTTTTTCATAATTGATAAATATAGGTCTCTTAATATTGTCATGAAAAAAATGTAAGGATAAAAATTTAATTATTATAATTAAAAACAAAAAAGAACATGGCATTTTTCGCTAATTTTTCACCATTTTTCAACTTTAAGATCAATTTTGAGGATGATCCATTCAAAAAGCACGTTTGAACTTCTAAGTATCTTAAAGAAAATTTTACGCTCTTTCAAATGATATCAAATTTTACTCTAAAATATCTAAGGATCAAGTCAAAAAATTGGTTTATTCATGTCCCGATTATGAAAATTATGCTATTCCGGTTTTTCGCGAATTGCGCAAAAACTGAGCAACCTAGAAAATTTTTGGAAGCAGATTCAGAATCTGCGTTAAATTTTACACAATAATCAGTTTATCGCAAATTTTTTTTAATTTCCCCCAGTGTTATTAATTAAATAATTATTGTGTTGCTCTGTAGAAATCCGTTATTTGCTGGTTGGTTTCTACTTCTACCTTCCTTCTCTTTCTACAAGGGGGTTGTGACGGAGGACATTTTCTTTTTCTAGGCTTGGGCAAATTAAGGGGCTTTACATGATTCTTCTGTACACATAGGTTTGGCTTTTTCTGGTTGATTAGATATGCTTCAGCAGCTTTCAACAAGTAGACAGAAAAGTAAAGTAAAAGAAAAGTTATTACGAAAATGAGGCTCAAAATTCAATCTTACCCGATTGTACACTAAAGAGAAGAATTATTACTACAGTTGTATCAGAAAGTAAAGTCATTTTCTTGAAGTTTTTATTAATCTTCTATTTTTAAACGGATTACTGAAATTTTTTTGTTGATTAAAATTCATTTATCCATCTTAAAAATTTTCGATTTAGATATCCATTCTAAACATGTTAATCAAGTGAAAATTAAATTTTTGGAAAATGTCTAAAATTTACCAAAATGTAAATGCGGGTCGTAATTTAGTCATTATTCTATTTTTATATAGAAATTGTATAAAATTATAAATGAGCTAGAAATACCAAAATTTTCATATGATCATTTGAAGATGATTTTAAAGGTAAAATAAAAATATTATCGATTAATAAAAAATGATTTGTGGTATGCGTCTGAATTCTTTTGACTTGAATGCATGCTGAAAAAAATTAATAATTAACAAAAGATTGGTACATAAAATAAACGTAAAAATATTAGAGCAACCTAAAGATATTCCATCGTAATCTATGAAACAGGTTCTATAAATAGTTCATTTATGTATGTTTTAAGAATTCAATTGTATAAAGATCATTCCTTGGCATAAGGAATATTAATGGGTATAACAGCAGTATAACTTTGTATATCGTTCTAGACTTGTGATAGATTTAGTGCAGGGATTCTCCCATAACTAAATTTGCTATTGTAATTATTGATTTTGGAAACGCAGCATTTTTAAAAAGTATCTGTGATAAAAAACGAATATTTTGATTTATACAAAGTTCTCTGAATTAGTATAGCACTATAGTTTGATGAAAGATAGAGCTGAGATTTTTGCGTATTCCAGGAGATTAATAGATTTCCTATTGAAAGGGTCGTAAACGAAATATTTTCTTAGGCTCAGATGTATAATAATAAGTTGCTTAAGTGGTATGTGTCTCTAAACATGTTGATTATCTCGATATTTTTACAAATTAATCCTCTAATGTGGACGAGGATAAAAAAAATAACACGGGATATGAAGGGTTAGTGTTCTACACAATTCTTTGTCTCATTGATCTGTTCTTCAATCATCGTTAGAATATATTTTTAATACAACTTAAGATTGATGAAAATAAATCAAACCCTTTTAACGACAATAGATTAAAATGTTATCATATTCACTTTGTAGTTTATTTTTTTTAAGAGGATCTTTAAAAGTTATTTATAATAAAAAAATACAGGGAGTAGCAGATATATGTGTATGATAACAGATTGGTTGCACAGAGACTCTATGATGAATCATTAAATGACCTCTATTTTCATTTTTTAAATTTTATTTCTACATTTTTCTGCTGTTTCCGAGTAGAATTTTCTAGAAGAAACCGAATTGATTGTATCTCCAAAAAAATTGTTACCAGAAAACACTTAATAAAATTCATTTCCACATGGATTGACCCAGTTAAGCCAATCGAAAAGTTTGATTTGAGAATAGAATCTTAACTAAACTAATACGTGTCTAAGATAACTCAACGATATTTGCATTTGATTCTAAACTCACAAAGGAAGGTTAGAAAATACAATAGTATAGTATCGCTTTTATTTTTTGATTGTAGTTGGTTCTGTAGGTGTAAGGTTGAAATAGTCTTCGCGTTAGATTTGAGGCTCACGCTAAAAAATGATTTTCCTAGCTAATTTTTTATTGCGAACCAATGAAATTATATCTTAAAAATGAAGGGTAAGATGAAGAGCAATTTAGGAAGAGAGAAAATTTTTTTTCGATCAAGTTCAAATCTCAGAGTATGGATCAAAAACATGGTTGAAAATTTTTGTTGACAATTTTTTCATAAAAAGTTTATTTGAAGAGTTGGACATTTGACCCTTACCCGTGTGATCGACCCAAAAAATCGGATCAGATCAAGGAGAAAAAAAATTTTTTCCACCCTGACCAATGATCAAAGATCGCTCGGCATTCTTCGCCCGAAGTTATCAGAAATGTATAATTTATATTCTAACACCAGCTTTACTTCTGAGTATTTCGATTTTCTTCTAAATATTTAATTTTTCTCTTGATTAATTTTCATTTCATGCCATTATTTTGCTGAAAATTTAGGTTTTATCGATATTTCTGTCATTTAAAAAATAAATAATAAAAAGCATACTCATGAGTAAATATGAAAATAATTGAGAATTAATTTTTAAAAGCAAAAATAAGAATTCATTTCTGTTGATTGACCGCGCTGAAGCTAAAATTCATTACGCTATCAAAGAAAATTTAATATAAAAGGCCCTTGAATCCTAAATTTCTTTCTTGATATTCACAAGAGATTTTTGACCAAATATATCTGATTTTTTAGATTTTTTATTTATTTATGATTACTGAAAGTTATAGTTTACAGATGGATACCAGCTTGACTCACAATTCAAATCATTTTTTGTGCCTTGAGTATATGAATATAATGCAAGATGTATCGAACTGTAACATTCGGCCTATTATCAACCTAAAATTTTAGTTGATAAGCAACCTTCCACAGAACAACAAGCCCAGGACCCCCAAAACCCAGCAACCCCAAATGATCGCAAACGTTTCTTTTCACAGCCCGGATTAATAACCTCAACCCCAAATCGAAAAAGGAACCCCTCTACATCACCCCAGAAACACAAAACAAAAGGGAAAAAAGGCAAAAAAGTGCCTGATGATAACCAGAAAATATACAACTTCCTTCCTCCCCTAAAAAAGTGGGAAGACTAATCGGGGATCCCATTGGTCAACATCAAAACAATACCCCCATTGGCCAAAAACTCTAGACTAAAATTTTCTGTTAATTATACGCTATCATTTAGCTTGTTTGTCAAAGATATTTCGTTAGAATTAACTAAATTTACCTCAATTTTAAGAAAATTACTTGAACGGTTGCTTGAAAGTAAAATTTATAGAAGTGTCGAAAATAAGTCTAAAGATTTTCAAATAGCTAAAAGTTTTATTATCAATACAGCTATCCTCGATGAATAAGAGGAGGCAACTATTCTACAATCTAACCCAATACAATAAGAAAACATAGTCAGGTAGCAAACGAACAATGTCATAGTCAATCTATGCCAAACAGTTCCTTGAAGAACTACTTGGTGCAAAATTATGACCATGAATTGATATACAATTATTGGGGGAAATCATCTAAAGAATTTCAAATGGTTCTTTTGATCATTTGAATTGTAAATTACCAAACAATTAGAGTCTATTCGAAATATTTTTGTATTAAATAAGCTGACTATAAAGTTCCAAAATTTCGATCTCACTCTAATTCTGATGAATCTGTTGATTTTCTCAAGAAGTGAAAAATCAAAAAAACTAGGTCAAACGGAAACGCAATCATTTCATCACCAGCCCTATATGAACAAGCATGAATTTTGAATAGCGAATTTCTTTTTCTCTAGTCTTGTGACTAAGAAGAGAAAATATTGCACTTTTTCGAAAGTAAAAAAATTTCAATTAGGTCTCTGATTTTTCTTTGTTGTGATGATTAGATTTTTTGCAGAGAAAAGTTCTACTATGCGTATGAATGGATTTTGAAATTTGGTGCTTGAATCAAATTCTTTTCTTTTGTAGATTCTGTAAACTTCTATTTTTATGAGTTTTTAACCGTATTAAAAAGAATACTCTTTTGTACTTTAGAAGGCAAGATGTAGACAATTCTTAATTGTTTTGTTGATCAACAAACACTACCTTTTGAATCAATAGAATAAAGTTTCTTTTAACTTGTCAAAACTTAAAAAAATTGCTAAAATTGAAGAAAACTTCAACCTGTTGAATTGCTGATTTTTTTTTTGGTTTGAAATAGCGACATTTATTATATAAAAATAAAAATAAATAGAATATATCTGTACAATGGAAAATTCTGAGCAGATAATGAGAGTTCATATACAGTTCTTCTTATGATGTATGACTGCTAATGAACTGCGAATACTCCATGCCTCATTTACACAACATCATGAGCTACTGCAGAAAATCCAAACTCACAAGAACGTAAACTCAGCAAAAA
>SSNU01000263.1:0-54179 GCA_012064415.1 Gyrodactylus bullatarudis | reverse complement strand
TCCCAGACATTGGCGTTCTCGCCAGCGTTGACGTCAACGACGTTGACTTTTGTGAAGTTCATCTCCTGGGTGATCTTCAGACTTCCACGTCGCATTTCCTCTGGGATATTAACGGCCCTGTAATATAATAGCATAACAGTTATACCCGGGAAAGTAGGGCCTTCTATCAACCCCCCCCCGCATCAATTTTACTCAGATTTAGAACATTTCCTCTGGGATATTAACGGCCCTCCAATATAATAGCATAACACTTATACCCGTGAAAGTAGGGCCTTCTACCAACCCTCCCCCTCAATTTTACTCAGATTTAGAGCCTATAGAAATGTCTGCTGACAACTGAATAGTTCCCACTATTGTTGCTCTTCGTGAACTAGATCTAGGAGCTATTCCCATGAGCTGGAGTATACCTGAAATGAACGCTCACTTTCCATTCTTGATTATTTGAATGTTTGGCGTCGGGTTTGAGTCAATGATGAAGTTCAACTCGGTACACTGGTGTTTCGTTGCTTTGATTGATTCGGGAGGCTGTTCCACGAATACTGGAGCGTATTCTTGAACTAGATTTGCGTCAGCTACAATGTAAGGGTTAGCGAATTCGCAAAAGATAAAAGCATTCTCAAGAGCTCACTCTCAACTTTGACGTTTCTCAGAGATTTTCCGACTTTATTGGTTGCTGTAACTTCCCAGACATTGGCGTTCTCGCCAGCGTTGACGTCAACGACGTTGACTTTTGTGAAGTTCATCTCCTGGGTGATCTTCAGACTTCCACGTCGCATTTCCTCTGGGATATTAACGGCCCTGTAATATATTATTTTTCTTCTGCTATCCAGATCATAATGTTATTTTTTATTACTCACACACCATTTTTCCATATTTCTATATCTGCTACTGGATTCGAGTCTATCAAAAATCCTAATTCCACGCTCTCTTGATTTTTCAAGCGTATATTTTCTGGTGAATATTCCACGAATACTGGCGCATATTCCTGTACACTCCTTCCATCCACTCGAATAGAGAAATTCATCGTTGTTCGTCCAGCTGTATTTTCTGCTATCACACAATATTGTCCTGTATGTTTTTGTCTGCTTTGAAGTACTAGTTTACTCTCATATTTCTTGCTTTCGATCTAATTTGAATTTCATCATTATTTTAAGCAATTTTACATTTTCATGTTTCCTATCACTCACCTGTTGATCCTTATCTGGAACTATCTTTATTCCATTCCTGTACCAAGATATCTGTGGTTCAGGCTTTCCAGATGTGACAACGCCTAAAGAACAATTTTCATCTTCATCTAGTCTCAATTGAGTATTACAATTTAATGTTTTTCCGTCATCTAAAGTTGTGAACATTTCCCAAGGAACGGGACCACTTATAAATCTTGGAGATTCTTGTTCATAATACTCCAACTCATCTTTGTTTATAACAAGCTAAAAAATTTTCATTAACAATTTATCATTTATTTATAGAAAATTTTGCTCACATCAGTGAATGTAGAATCTTGACCGTACTGGTTCCTAGCAACTGCCATGTATCGTCCCGAATTCTCCAGATTCGATCTGTTTATTGTTAATGTATGTTTATTTTTACTGATTTTTTCAGTTTTGTATTGAGCATTATCATAAATTTTCACTCCATTAAAGAACCATTCTACATCTGGTTTCGGTTGACCATAAACATCAATTTCGAAAACTATCGGATTCTCACCGACTACTGTGACACTTTCCGGCAGTTTTGGATTTATTTCTGGTGGATGATAAGGCTGACTCAATAACCTAAGTATTCATAATACATATTAGAGTTAGGATTAAAACTTTGAAAAAATGATTTTAAATATCTGCTTACATTGGTTCATTAATGGTTAGGAAACACTCTGTTGTTGCTGTTCCAAGTGAGTTCGATGCCAGTAGTTGATAATTCCCATTATCTCTCAAATCACAATTTATTATTGAAAGAGATACCTGGCCGGATTCAGGATTAAATTCAACTGAATGTTTTTTATTTGGGAGAATTTCTATTCCCTCATGGAACCAAGAAACTTTTGGCTGCGGATTTCCTTGAACAATGGCATCAAGACGAAGACTAACATTTTTATCAACTTCGACTGTTGGTGGTGGGGCTGATAAAATAACTGGTTTTTGATATTTTGGTAATGGTGGCTCTAATTCTGAAAAATTTTTCTAATTAATTTTTCTAAATTAATTATTCCTTTTTCAAAATTTAAATTACGGATCTTTTTTACGGTCAAATTTGTGGATGTTCGGACATTTCCTTCTTTATTTGAAGCGATTGCAGAATAATCTCCTGAATGTTGCTGATTGACCATAGGTATAAAAAGTTGACTACGAACACCTCGAAGTTCTGATTGTTCTGGAATGAAAGATTCGGTATAAATTTGATATGATGGTTCAATATCAATTTTGATGCCATTATGAAACCAGCTAACGACTGGTTCAGGACTACCGACCACTTCAACTTCTAGAACTTGATTCTTATTTTCCAGATTTTCAGTATTTGGATAAAGAGTCTGAAAATGCAATAAATGTGTATAAATTAGAATTCAATATAATTATACAGTGCTGTATTTTAATATATTATTGGATAATTTTGTGTAAAATGGGTTGATTCTTATGTTTAATCTTCATTTCAAACTGATTACCTTTGTGAAATAAGGTGCTTGAACAATTGGCTCATAATTCGGTTTTTCATAATCGATAAAGATTTCACTCTTTTGTGTTTCCTCATAAAGTGTTTGTAATGATCTGGGTCGATCTAATTATAATGATAAAATAATAAAATTGCGTTATGTTTTTGTTAAGATTCAAAGCTTACGAGCTACAGTAATTTTACCTGCAGTTACAGCTTCTCCAGCATCATTTCTAGCATGAACTGAATACCGGGCAGTAGAATCGAGACGAATATTAGGTATAGTCAATGCATAAACACCATCACCCTCAACTTCAAGTATATAATCTGGAGAACTGTACAAAGTTTGACCATCCTTGAACCAAGTTACAACAGGAGGTGGATGGCCGTTCACTTTAACAAACATACGAATTGTTTGATCTTCAAGTACAACTTCATTGTGTAGACCTGGCTCAAAATTTGGTGGAACTAAACGTAAATTAACATTCAGAACTGCATGGCTTTCATCAAATCCAGCAATATTCTCAGCGTGACATGTATACTTTCCTGAGTCATGAGCTGAAACTTCTGGTATTATTAATTTTACTCGATTATCAATATATTCTATTTGTAAATCTGGATTATCTTGTAATTCATTTGTTGCTCTGTACCATGAAATGACCGGATGTGGATTTCCTGTGAGTAATCCATCAATAACTACTCGACTTCCTTCATCAGCCACGATATTCTGTAATGGCTCGATAAACTTTGGAGGAGTTGGAATAGATATTTGTAACTCTACTGGACTATTCTAAAATTTTAAAGAGGCATTCATTGTTTTGATAATTATTTCATTAATATTTTAAATACTTACTAGCCTTTCATGAATTTCGACAGTTTGATGAGTCTCATAAGTTCTCGTGATATGCTCCTGCTTTTCCGAAACCATTGGTGTTACATTTAAAACGTTTTCCAGACAAGACACTGATTCATAAACTGAATCTATTCTTGGCTGTGATACAACCTCTTTATGCAAAATTGTAGTATGAACAGTATTCAATGGAATCGCATCTCTCTGGAAACGTATTGGACTTTCATGTTGTAGAACAATCTCTTTTTCAACGATTGTACGTCTATCAGGAGAACGAGGAAGTCTACTCTGATCATAAATAGGAACAGAATCGATTTGAATATTTTCCAGGCTTGAACGGTGCTCAGTTCGAAGTGGAACAATTTGTATTTTATTTTCAAAATTAGCTGTGGACTCATACACAGTTTCAATTTCTGGATGACATGAAAGTTCTCGTTCAACCGAAGAACTATGCATTCTTGTTATTGGTGTCACGCTCATGGATTTTTGATAATAATTTTGAGATTCATAAGCAGGTTGTACTTCAACTTCAGCATTTAAATCTTGATCCATTCTTGATGAATATCTCCTTGTCATTGGAGTTACTTTAAGAGGTCTTTCTATATCAACATTTGATTCATATCCAGGAATTATTTCTGGATTTTGGTACAAGTTTACATTTGAAATTGATTGATAATTCTTTGAAATTGGTGTTACATCAATAGGTCTTTCCAAAACCTTTTGGGTTTCATAAGCTTTAGTTATTTTGGGTTTTGTAACTAGTTCGCGTTCCATACTTGATGTATATCGTCTAGTCATGGGTGTTATATTAATTGCATTGTTTATTTCATGTTGAGTAGATACGCCATAAGATAAATTAGGCCTTGACACGACTCCATATTCAATTGAAGACTTGTGCATTTTTGTCATGGGTACAATGTTCATTTGGTTCTCAAATTCTTCATCAGAACTATAGCCAGAATAGCATTTTTGCTCAGATTTGATTATTTTTGTAAATTCAGATGTGTGATGTTTTGTAACTGGTTTAATCACCATTTGTCTATGAATTTCCTCTTCAGAGCTGAATCCTGGAACAACTTGATTCCTATCAATATTGGATTTTTGATATGCATTGTATACAGATCGATGATTGATGTTTATTGTACTAGATGCATGTCTCATTGGTTTTGTTGGAGTTAAAGAGGTACGTGGCATCTTGATTAAAAAATGAAAATCGAATTAATAAATTTACAGATTCAAAACCATTGAAAGTCTCAACTAACTTCAGCACGACTTATATGTCGTCGCGGTAGACCGAAAGTAAATTGAACAGGAGATTGATTTTGACGAGGAGCCGGTTTGAAAAAGTTGTAGTGAACTGGAGGTGCACTTGTTTCACGTATATTATATTTCATAATGCTTGGCTTAAACTTTATAGTATTGTAACTTGGAGTATATGGAGGTGTAATGACTTGACTTCTTCTTGGATAGTTAGGATACATATTCAAAGATGATGTTGAGAGAGCTGGACTAGGAATTTGACTATCCACTGTCAGATTAACATTTGCAGAGCATCTGGCCTGACCAAAGTCATTCTCTGCGACAGCCTCGTATCTTCCCAGAATAGTTGAATTTGGTCGGATGATAATCAAACTGTGTTCATTTGGTACAGGTCCTTGAAGAATTTGAAATCTCATATCATCATGAGTTATTGGATATCCATCAAAATACCATGTTACAATCGGACTTGGATGGCCATAAACTTCACATTCAAGTTTAACAATATTTGTGCTTCCAAGACGTACGAGTTTATCACTTTAAAGTAAATAAAAAAATGCATACCACTTGGGATAGGCTAAATTCAGCAGTTATTCAAATATTAATAGAATTAGTCTCTCAGTACTTTTCTAGTTGGTTTCTAAGTCAAAAGCTCAAATCTCTAGAAATTGAAACTGTTTTTAAAAATTAGCTTGTTTGTATAAATGATAGATATCAGCCATTTTAGTAATTACCTAAATACTCTAACAAATTCGGGACATCTTCCGTCAAAATCAAATCTTTGGACCGATTGTGCACTATAAACCTGAGATTTTTGAAGATAGTCGGGAGATTTTTCAGAAACCTGTAAGAAAATTCGTGATGAAGCCTGACCTAGAGGATTAGTTGCAATTGCTTCATAGACTCCACTGTCATCCAAGTAGCATTCTTCTATACGAAGTCTTGCTATTTCACCTTGTTGAGTTATTTGAATATCATTTGATGAAATAATAGGTTTGTTATCTCGATACCACGATATGAATGGAGTCGGCTTCCCAGCAAATTCACATTCAAGAATGACTGAATTTCCTTCGATTATTGGTTGTCGTTCAGTTAATGGCTTAACACAATACGGGGGAAAATCAGTTTGGAAATTATCAACATCTAAAGAAAAAATAAAATTAAGATACGAAAAAATTTAGTTTTCGATTTAGCTTGCCAAATATTCTATAATTCGTCACCATGTTTCTTGAGGGTTCATTTTTTCGGTTTAGAAAATACACTTATTGATTACGATTAAATTTATCTACTCGGTCAATGTCACCGATAGCAATATATTTCAATTTATTCATTTCTACTAGTCTCTTGGGACTTTAACCAGTCCCTAAATCCAACCGTGATTAATATGAGTAAAGTTAAACTGACTTTCAACCTCCATTTGACAGCTAGTTTGAGCTGTACCGTAATTATTTTCAGCTTGGCATATATACTCTCCATGATCTTCAATACTGACATGATAAAATTGGACATAATGGGTGTCCCCTTCAGAGTGTATTCGATAGGAAGAAGATGTTGGTAAATGACAACCGTTTTTGAACCATTGTACTAGAGGTATTGGATCACCAACAACCTTACATTGTAGTCTTACTAAATCTTCTTCATTTAGTGTGGCATTATGTAATGGCTGTGTAAAATAGGGAGCGAATCCTTGACGGGAAGTTGATAGGCGTGGCACAGAAAGCTGAGATCTACTCCGAAACCTAAATATATTTAATTAGAGTTTATAAAATTTTATATTTTAGCAAATACACATACAATTGTGGAGATTGGGGAACAGATGTTGATCTTGGCGACACATAAGATTCTTTGAATGTTTCATTTACTGATGAATAAGTGCTGACATATCGCTTTTCAAAATTTGACTGGTAGTTTTTCGCTCTGTATATTGGGGAAGATGTAAGAATCGTTGAACGAGGACGTTCTGGGCGGAATCTTCTCTCAGTGAATGACCTTGAACTTCCTATTTTGAGGTATGTTGTTGTTGAACTTTCTCCGTAATCATTCATAATTTTGCATGTATAACATCCTGTGTCCTCTACTTGTAACTGAAATAGATAGACGAATCAAAATCTGCTTAATAGATAAGGTGAAGGTAGAAAACTTGCATTGATTATATTCAAATAGGTTTTCTTTATTCCGTCAGCGTATATTGTTCGTTTACCATACTCATCATCGATGGGAATTCCATTTTTATACCACATTACATTGACTGGATGATCAGGCGTGTTCTATTTAGAAAATATAATAAAAAGTTGTAAAATTAGAGCTCTAAAGAATCTAAACATTAGGGGTAGATTTTTCAATTCTTAAATTAAATTCTTCGTGTTCATTTGCCTCTTTTGCAGAAAATTTGAAAAAATTATTTCAATAAAACCCACATTGAATGTTAGCGTTATGGTCACTTCCTCTCCTATATCAGCTTTGATAACCTTGGGAAATTCCATGATAACTGGAGGTTGTTGATGCTGAATGAGTTGGGGAATTTTCTCTTCAATGGTAACACAACAGCTTGATATTGCCTCTCCCCAATCATTTCTTGCTTTGCATGAGAAAATACCATCATGAATTCCTTTTGTTACATTCTTTACAGTTATCTTGTATGTATTTGTAAATTGATCATTGTGGATGATGTAATCTGGATTATTTTCGTTAATTAGGTTGTTATTGTGAAACCAATTGACAATTGGTAGGGGTCTTCCAGTAATTTTACATATCAACTCAAAGCATTTACTTCCAAATATATTCGACGCATGAAGATTCCTAAAAAATATAAATCAGATTAAATGAAATGTCTAGATATGCTTTGATCAAGTCTTTGCAAGAAAATTTAAGCAGATCTAGCTAAATTTTGTTACTAAAATAATAATTAAAATCTAAAATACATTGTTCATTGTATTTTTAAGACTACTCAATGAGTATTATTCATACCGCAAATTCTAAGATCAATTTAAATAAATTATTTAATACTTTGAAACTTAATAATAATAATAAGTTAATAATTATGATATAAGGGGAAATATTTATGCAGCAATTCCTGTTTTATTTAACCAAATAAATTCTTTTTTGAACAAAAATTATTATTTAAACCCTGTCTGGATATGATTGAATAATTAAGCATTTTCTTCTGTCTGGAAGAAAAAATTTTAACAGGAAAATATAAATCTATGTATCAATCAAAACCCAGATATATTATTACATTTATCCCTTATAATTTCGTAACCTTTTGAGATCACATAGGAGCACTTAATTAATTACACGGGTGGGGGTGGGGTCGTAGGAGCTTGATCCGGTTTAGCTTTTCTGGAATAAAATTTTGTGCTGATTTCAGATCTGCTTTCAGAATTTCGCTAGCGTTAATATTATAATAATTATTTTAAGCTAACTTTGTTTTCTTAATCACATAAAACTTGATTGATTACCTTTAACAATATTCAATTGAAAATTCATTTTCGTTAAAGACAGGAATTTCCTGGATTAAAATCATTGAAAAATTGATAGAAATAGAATCAGTTAAATTAGAAAAAAGTTGCCACCTCTTATTTCTATTTAAGTTTAAGCAAAATTTTAAACGAATAGTTATGTAATCAGTCTCCAGAATCTCTGAGAGTTTATTTTTTTTATATAATGAGAATATTTGTTTAAAAAAATATGATTACCTTAATCTAGAAAAAAAATTACTTCAATATTCTTTAAAGAATATAAAAATAATCACTGTAAACTTCCTTACTTCATAATAATAATATTTTTGAAAATCCCTTCTTTTCATGTTGTTTTTATTATTTTTGTAGTTGAATTAAATAATAAGGAAAAGCATGTTTATCAAGGAATATTTTTGTTTACAATTTACTAGAATTTTGTACTTTTATCATTTAATAAATATTGGTCTATAAAATATGATATGTATTCAGTGTTGATTTAATAAGAAACTCCATGGTGTATGTAGAAAGAGTTCTTGCGATATTCTTCAAAATCAATATAGAAACAAGTTTCTAACATCCTTGTTATGAAATATTTCTTCAAGTGCGGACACACTGGAAACAAATTTAATATGTAAAATATGAAATATTTCAATACGTACGTCAGTCTTTGAAAGAAAATGTTTTATAGGTATGGATATAAATTGTCTAATTTTATAAAATTCATCAGCTCAGCAAATTAATTATTTTAATTTTTAGTAAAATTTAATTCCCCCCTTTTAACCCTTTTTTTGAACCTTCATAACTCTACCAGTTTGATAGGTTTCTGGATCAATTAAAGTTTAAATTGAAGCCCACAATGTGAACTTGCATTAGTAATATTTTTGGCCAAATAACTTGGTACCTTCATAGCTAAATTTTGGTTTTTATAAAAATTGTGAAATAGTCTCGGCACCGAAAGGGTTAAGTACATTGTACAAGTTAAGAAAATGGTTTGGCTTTTTTAGAAGTTGTAATTAGTAAAAACTAAATATTTTGGCCAGAGAGAGATTTGAACATCAAAATTCGACCGTTTTTTTGCACAAAATTTTAATGATCATACTCTTTGTCTAAATTTGATAATTTGATCCAAAACTTTTTCTTGGAGAGGGCAAGTTTCTCTCAAACTCTATGGATAAATTCTTCGTCTAATCTTGGATCAAGATATCAAATTGCTTTAAATCTTTGAAATCGATAAAAAATTTAAACCTAAAGATTGTAAAAGTCGGTAATTGGGGCAGTTTTGAAATTCTCAAATTGGCTTAACTTTGGCCAGATTAAATTATTTTCACTTTATAAATAATTACTCTTATTCATTTTTTTGAAAAAACCCGTCATTTTGAAATGATCTTGGATCACCCTAGTTTATCATTTTCCAAGCAGTAAAAATGATCGAAAAATAAGAAGTAGACTTTCGCACGTAAATGGTTTTTTTTCCAAAAAATAAATAAGAGTAAATATTTTCTTTGTCTAATGATGATCCTGAAAAATAGCGTTTGATTCCTCTCAGACCTTGAAATCAACAAAAATTTTCAACTCAAAGTTTAAAAAAATTAAAAATTCGCGCCGTCTTGAATTTTAAAATGTCTCTAAAATTATCCAAAAAAAACTTTTTTCCAATATTTTTTCTCAATTCAGTCAAAGTGTAAATTTTGAATCAGTTACCAAAAAGTCTTTCAAAA
The DNA here is from genome assembly GCA_012064415.1 of Gyrodactylus bullatarudis. NCBI lineage: Eukaryota > Metazoa > Platyhelminthes > Monogenea > Gyrodactylidea > Gyrodactylidae > Gyrodactylus > Gyrodactylus bullatarudis. The sequence continues at coordinate 44,250 of SSNU01000263.1, read as the reverse complement.
ATTTCGATACCTTGATGAAAAAATGAGATTTTTGTAAAAATCATGAATTCCCAAATTCATCGAGAATAGCTGTATTTCATTTGCCCATATTATGATACAAATTGAAGATTAATTTTTGTTCTAAAAAATATATTCATGTAAATAATTTTTTTTTATAAAGACTGAAAATATTTATTTGTCCATTTGAGAAATAAAACTCACTCAATAAAGAATGGTGGACTTATTTCCCTGAGATCAGGTGAATGGGGTTTTGGTGAGATCGAATAATGTGCTCTCTTTGGACTTAGTGATGTAATACCTTCGACGACAGTTAGATTACAAGATACTTCTGTTTCACCACTGGGATTTGAAACTCTACATGTATACTGACCAGAGTCATGTGTTGAAACATTATTGAGAATAAACTGTGATGATCTTGGATCAACGTGAATTTCAGAATTTGGTATTTCCATTTCGACTCCATTTTTAAGCCAAGTGACAGTTGCCAAATTTTCCAGAGATGCTTGATTTCAAAAATTTTAATTAAATCCCACAAATATATCAAAAGAAATAATTCATCTTATGCTTCATGCAAATCAATATCCAGACAAGATCCTGTCTGAACATAAACCCATGTCGATAAACATTTATTTCCTCAATATGGTGTACACATTTGCTAATGAATTTAGCAAGCATAAACCAATTATACATGTAACACTTTTAATTTAACAGTTTATAAATTATTTTACTTACAATCGTATTGCAAAGTTAAAATAAATAAGAAGCTAACTCTTAAATTTATCAACAAATCAGAAAAAAGAGAATTTGTTTAAAATGAAGTAAAAAGGTCTATTTTCTCTCATAAAACAAACAAGTAAAGACTTCTAAAAAGTAGTGATATGAATCAAACTTTCAAAAGTATATTTAAGACAAGATTCATCCCTGTAGGAGAAAACCGTATTGATATAATACACCAAAGATAATCGAGCGATTTTTATTAATCAGAGAACCACGCATTTCTTCGTCTTCACATCTTCTTATATTAATACGAAGGCAGTATAAAAAGCATTTATGCTGATTGTACTGAAATAATTATTAATACTAATATTGATTCTTCCTGTAAAATAATGTCTAAGTGAAAGTAGAAAAAAAGCATAGAGAAAATATGAACCTCTTTCACAGTTGAAGAAAGAAAAAAATGACTGCACAATGTATTGATCCGAGCATTACGTATTCTATCCATCTTTATCCCCACCACCCATGTTCACCTCTGGTTTCTTTCAATCTTTGCCCACATTCTCTAAACATACATTTTGTACTTTTGGCTCGTATAGAGAAAAAGATCCTTTTCGAAAGATATATATATTTGTATATTCTTCAATCTATTATCCCATATAATCCTTCTGAAGTTATCGTCAATGCATTACTCTTTTTATATAGTTGACCTAATGGAACCTTCAAGATGTTGATTAGCGAATCTTTCTCTTATAAAAGACCTATAATAGCATTCATTTAAATTGAAGCTAGGTTGAGGATTGGAAAATAGATAAAAGTACAATTTTCGATCACATTGATCCCTGATTCGTTCAAGTTTTAAAGGTTTTTAAATAAACTTACGATGGAGTATTCCACTATCGAATTCTACACTGAATATAACTTTGTCATACTCGTAGACTCTTTGATTGGACAAGGCTTTTGTAATTTTCGGTCTGGTACATTTGATTTGATATTCAAATTCTCTCCTTGATTTGATGTCAGGTTCGACGAATGATTCCATGGTTCTTTTTAAATCAACTCTTTGCTCTGAACGAACACGCAAGTCAGATTGGAGCTTTTGTAGTTCCCGGAGAGATTCGTTATAATCGGAGATAATTGGTGTAATGCTACTGTGTCCAGCATTCTCTACAAAAAAATATTTCGAAATTTAAACTAGTTCTTCGAGAGTAAAACACCAATAATTTTGATTTGATTCAATAAAATAAACATAAAGAATACATAGTTTATCTAAAAAATAAGAAGTAATTATTTTTTTGCCTTCTGCCTTTCTTAGACATAAAAATCTCAAATCAGATCCTTCTACTAGCCTTAGAAGAAAATGTATAGAAATGAAGCCTAATATTATCGATCAAAGATTCTACTGATAAAGGAGAAATGATTTAAATTATATTACATTTTCCCAAGGAACCCTCTCAAAATAAATATGTGATTATTAATTTCACATTGAAATTGGGTGGATATATATAGGAAATCTCACGTGGAAAGTTTGATGCATATGTTTTTAAATTAATAACATGAGTATTAGCCATGGCTTGTGTCTTTATAAGCTCTTCGTCAATTTGCTTATTTAATTGTTCAAAACCTTCTTTATCGTGCATCGGTATTGTTAGAGATTTTTGCTTGATTCTTGTCAAAAATATTCTTATACTGCTGAGGGAATTTTTCACATCTTGTAGAGCCTTCAAGAATCTCAACGTCAAATGTACCTCAGAGCGACATCTTGTTGCTTCAGAAACAAGATTAGAAAACTTTTGTTCAATGTAGGTATGTCTTTTGGCCAATGGATCATGAGATGGAACATCTTTTGTTGTTGGAGATGTCGAGATGATTCTATTTTGCAATGTTGGCAATACAGCTTCAATTCCATCCAAGTCTCTTGAAGCTTTCTCAACAACTTGAATTTCGAAATCAATTGAAATCATTCCTTTTATTCGAGAAATATCAGTTTCGAGATGAGCAACTTCTTCTTCAACCTCCTAAGAATTTTTTTTCAAATAATTTGATTCATTTTGGATGATATTTTAAATAAAACTCACGTCAATTGTTGATAAGGCTCCAAGCTGTTCACTTCTCTTATCCAATTGAATTTTCAAGGAAGTAGCCGAATTTTCCCATGCTTTCCAGCGGGTATTTAACCCAGAAAGTCTTGTCATAAGTTCATTTCGGAATCTTTTTCCTGTTGGTAAACTCAAAACATCATTTCCAATACGGGACTCAGCTGCTGGATCTGGTTCGAGCAATAGAGTCGATGTCGATTGCTTTAAATAAAACGTTTAAATAATTTAAGCAAAATCTCGATTACAAGTGGTAAAACGTACTGGTTTCAATCCGAGACGATAGCCCAAAGTTTGGGATTCATATTGAAGTTTTGAAACGACTCTCTGGACATCTGTCGAATCTTGTTGGTGAATACGCAGTTCATTATCAACAGATACAATCTTATTCGGGATGATAACATTGCACATTCTCGTCTGACTTTTTGCAATAGTATCATCTGCATTTCGGTAAACCTTGAGAAACTCAAACCAATGATCTTTATTTTCAATCCAAAACGTTTCGGATCTATCCATTGAATGCAGCAAATTTCTAGTCTCATTCAATTTCGAATCATTCCTACTTAAGAGTAACTGTAAATGACTCATTGTTGGTGATGCATTAAACTCTTTATCTGGTTCGTAGATCAGCTTCTCTGTGAATAATTTAATCTTGGTCTTTTGTTGCTCAAGTCTCACTTCAAATTCTCTGAGACGGGCCTTTTTCAAATCAATTTGACTATGTGGAAACTCTGAAGTCATTACACTGGAGCAGATGAATTCCTCTTCTTCATGCTTGGCCTCGTTTGTCAACTGGATGAATTGATTTTCATCGTCATGCACGACTTTGAGAATTTCAATAAAATGATTCGAATTATTCAATCTATTTGTGATAACATCTCGATATTTGTTCCAAATTTTGTAAATTTCGTTATACTTTGACCTCAAGTTTACTTCACCTGTCCCGCTAAGCCTGGCAAGATGAACTTGAATTTCATGAAAGTCTGATTCCTTCTTGTTGATCTCATTCAATAGACGATGGTGGACATCGTAAAAGTCAATAGCTGTTTGTTGATTTTGACCCATAGTTGAATTACCTCTAAGCCATTTTGTCAGAACCTCCTCTAGCCAGTTGGCAAGCTTTAAATTTAAAATTATTTTCATAATTTATATTTTTTGGATGAAAAAACTTACGATATCAATCTTTATTTCCAAATTTCTTCTAGTTTCCATTTGTACATTTTTCTGTTTAAACTGGTCACACAAAGCACGGCAGTTATCCAAACCTTTCTCAATTGTACTAACTTCATTTCTAATTCGATTTTCAATATTTTCAGGCACAAAAGTCATTGAAGAATCATATAGAGGACTTTCTCGTTTTGAACTTAAAAGATCAACCAACAACTGATGTATTGTTGGTAACCTTAACTCTAGTTCAATTAATCTTTTGACATATTCCTCAGCAAGACTAATTTCGAAGTTTTCATCAGAACTAAGAAATTCAATTAGTTCCTCCTCCAATCTCAAGACTTCTGGTGTGAACTAGAATACAAAATATGATTAAATAAATGTAGTCTTTTATCAAAATCTGTTATCACTCACCTTAGATGCTTCACTAAAGAAGATAACTGAAGTATTCAAGCGTCTTCTGAGAATTTCTAATCTCTCCAAAAAGTCGTAAATGTAAGTACTAGTGGTTGTAAATCGATGTTGAAGTTCTGTTAAGGCTCCATGAGTTTCTCTCCAGTTAACTTCATCTTGATCTGTATTCCTGAATGTTTGCTCTAATGAATTGTTCATAGATAAATCATTCCATATTCTTTCTTCGATTCCTGTTGGGGATGATAAAAATCCTGATTGTATCTCTGTGCATAGGTCAAAGTTTTCCTGTTGAATACGCTCAGCTTCTTCGTATAAACTAAGCACTTCAGATACCATTTTTTCGTTTTCAGAAAGAGAATCTTTTACATGAAGGCTGTTGAGTTTCTTTTCGCCAATTTCTTTGAACCAGCTAACTATTTTATCTAAGCGTTCTTCCAAGCTTTTTACTATAAGCCTAATTTTCAATAATTTTGATCTTTTATTCCATGCATTATCTGCTTCTCTGATAGAAGCCCCTGTTTGAGCAGTCAGTGTTGATATTTTCTCTCTAGTTAAGACGCTTGTATGCGTCTCTGATACTTGAACATTTTCACTTTGAGTAGTTGAAGATTTCCCAGTTGTATTAGAAGGCAAGAGAACTAAATGCTCCAAAAGAGCATTCGCATCTCTTAATACTCGATATGAAGGATCTAATAAATCCGAGTCTTTGATAAATTCATGTTCCTAATAAAAAGATGCAAGATTAAAAAATTTAATTTACAGTTATTAGCTCTTCCACATCTTGAAGTGTTTTGCCCCACCCTTTGGTTTTTGATAAACTTTTTATTTTTTCTGTATTTTGAAAGATAATTTCAACACTTTCATAAAACGAGTAAGCCAAATTCAGGAGACTTTCCCTTTGATTTAATATCCCTTGAAGATCCTTCCAAGCCTTATTCAGTGATTCACTCATGGCTGAGTATACTTTGACTTGATCTTCAGTTTTCTGTTGAGTAACCAAGTCATCTGCTTTTGACAGGAGATCTGATATTTGATCTTCTTTACTCTAAAAAAGTAATTCATAAGAAAAATATTGAAACAAACCTTTAGTTTAGTGCATAGATTTTGATGAATTTCTAGAAACTTTTTAGTTTCCACTGAATTGTTTCCAATGTCGTACAGATCTGGATCCATGCTCTGAATACGTACTTTAATCCAACTTCCACAGCGTAAAACAGCCAAAATTATTTTAGCCTCATTAGCTTGAACAGCAACTGTGCTAATGGTAGTCGTTGAAGGACTTCCTTCGGCAAAATCCGATGACTCTGACGAGCCAGATTTATCTGACATTCTTCTGTATTTTCGTTTTTAAAAATATATATGAGGACCCTGTTCCGCAGGGTCAAAATTTAATTTATCAATTTAATTTTCGAATAAATAAATCTTGAAGGTAATATTTAAGAAAGCAGTTCAAGATTATGGTATTCCTTTTAGATAAAAACCATGCTTGGGATTTGACAAAATCCTTGGAAGGGGTTACACACAAACATTACTTAACATTGATTGGCTGATTTTTCTGTTTACAATATTCATTAAGAGATTGAGATATATCAACCAATCAGAATGAAAATAAAAATACTAATAAAAGTAATGTAAGGAGTTTTGAAGAGGTAGAAGTAGAAAAAAGTTTATTTGGAAATAAAAAAGACAAAAGATCGATCTTGAAAGAGCGATTATACCATACACATTGGACATATTTTTCTTGTATCATTAAATCCTTTTTAGTTGTGTTAGTGTGATACAATTTCCACTAACGAAATTATTTGATACAATAGGCAAACGGAATGTAAAAAAGGGTTGTGTATATTCTTGTATACTATTGTTTATTATCATTTGACAATAAATTCACTTACTTCCTGCAAAATTATATCCATAGGAATTTGGTAAATTTTCTAAAAATACATGAACCTTTACATTTTTCTGTTTTTTTTTATCGAACAAAACACTGTAAAATTGAAATGGGTACATAAATTTTAAAGTAAGAAAAACATTTATGATTTTTAATGAAGTCTGTTAGTTTTAAAATATATATCATCAAAACTGTTACTTAATAGGGCTATTAAATTTTTTCGTAACATTGGTGACCACAAATAAAATTGAATATAATTTGGAGTTCATTTAGGAAAAAATCCGCTTAAGAGAGCTTTTAGAAAAAATATTGAAACATGTTCTAGGACAGGACTTGAACTGCATTGTTTTAAAACTCTTTGTATGCTTCTTATTGGACCTCAGCAATTGAAACGGACGTTTTAAAATAAAAACTCTAATCTCAGAATTCTCATTAGAAATAATTTCAATTTTTCGAAAGTGCAAGTTTCCGATCACGATATTCAATATTCGAACGGATCGAATACTCAATGTGTTATAAATTCCGAAATACAAGAGATTGGAATAATTTTAGCTTTGAAAACAACTTTAGATTTTCACAAGTTAGTGTTATCGTTGCGAATAGCAATAACCCAAAAGAATAATCAAAGAAATAAAAAAACAATTTGATGTCTGTTATTTTTTTCTGTCTCTGCCATCTTGATTTTCTTACTTATTTATCTCTAATTCCCAGCGTTGAATAAATAGAAATACTTTTGAAAAAAGTGGATAGAAATTTTCCATAGTTTTTATATTTATCTGTCTGAAACCCAATCTCGTGTTCTTGTAAATTGAAATAAAGGTGAAGAAAACCTGATAGTCTAAAAAATTTAGCATGTACAAAATTAAATTGTGTAAAGTATTCAATCAAGACAATAGATCCCAGACAATACCAGCTATAAATTTAACCTAAACAGAGTCAATATACTCAAATCAAAACTCATGAAACTTCCAAAAATATTATTTTAAAATTAACAGGTATGAAGCTAGTTGACATGAAATGAGAATTTTCAAAATATTTATCGAATTCGAAGATGAACAGAATTTCGATACAAAATATTTTTGATCATTATTGGCCGAATAATTGAAATTTGCAGAAAGAAATTAACAGAAATTGGTGAAAAATTGAACCATTTGAATTCGTGATCTTCATGATGAAAGACAATCCAAAATTTATACATTTAGCTTTTTCTTGAAAATTGCGATGGCCTCTATGGCCAAGTTTCAATTCTTCATCTAATGACGACCCAAAATTTTTTAAAATCGAAATCAATAAATATTTTGAGTTCAAAGGTTGAAAAAGGGAAATTTGGTGCCAAATTGAATTTTTTTTGTTTGTGCCCCTGACTATCTGGAGAAATATATCGAGTTTTTTGTAAAAATGGTAAATTCTCAATTTCATGTCAACTAGCTTTTTTTATGTGCAAGATCACAACTAACAATAGGGTTAAAAACTATAATTTTTGAGAATTCGATAAGCATATTTTGGTAGATTTGTCCTATGAATCACGTGAAGTTAAAAGGATGCCATGAAAATTTTCTTTGGCAAGTTATATCAGACTTGTAATTAACAATGCTAAATTATAGCTGATGCACGTGATTTTGAATCTGACCATTTAGTTGTAGCTTTAATTCACAGCCATTCCTCAGATAACTCGACGCAAGTTTTTTGCAGATTTACAAACTACAATGTACAAGAGGAAAAAAGTTACTTAGTTTTTTTCTTGACAACTATTCAAAATTTTTTATGAGAATTTTAAGATACCAAAAAATGAATTCATAAAATATTCACTTTTTACTTTTTTATGAAATCGATTGTCTCCGAGAAAAGAAATGTATATGACTTGTCCGTTTCAAATTAGGGCCTCTGTAACTATGTTACAGTGAATTTGGAAACTTATGTTAGTCTTAGGACTCCTTGTCGAGTCCTTGGTAGTCTTAAGACTCCCTAGTTAACTAGGGAATCTGGAAACTCGGTTTCTAAAATCCCTTTTAAGAATAAAAATTCAAACTGTTTATAGCTAAAAATTTTGATATTCGCCAGAACCTTGATAAAAGTTAAATTAAGTATCTAAAGTACTTAATAAAAAGTTGAAAATTAATTTTTAGCCTATTTTTGAGTAAATATTTCTCCTCACAAGTAGTCACGATTTAAAAAAGAGATTTTTTAGGGGTAGAAATTAGGGGGATTCACTGTAACAACTAATTGACATAAAGATGAGAATTTACTTTTATACAAACAGCTCAATATTTTTCTCTGGAAAGTCAGGAAAAAATTTATTTCTCGAATTCCATCACAATATGAACCGAAAAGTTGTGGAAATTAAAAAATTTCCTGAAAAAATTCAGTCTGAAATTAGGCCGTTTTTCGATTTTCAAAGATGCACAAAATTTTCACTTTTTCAACTTTCGAATCCAAAATTTTATCAATTTCAAAGATTTGAAGCAGTTAAATCAACATTAGACAAAGAATTCGGCTGCAGAAATTCATTATTATTGTGGTAAATCGAAAAATTCGAATTTTATCAATTATCACGAAGAGGAAACATCCAAAATTCAAAAGTTTAACTTTTTCTTGAAAACAGTAGATTCGTTCCTATCTCCACGGCCCAATTCGAATTCTTTATCTAATGGTGATCTCGAATACACTGCTTCAAATCTTTGGAATAGATAAAAATTTTGGATTCGAAAGTTGTAAAAGTGGAAATTTGGCGTATTTTCGAAATTCGAAAAAACGGTCTAATTTTGGTCAGAGGGAATTTTTTAAGAAAATTTTTTTGAATTTCAAACTTTGTAAAGATAGTATTAATTTATTCGATAATCTGGGTTTCATTGCTGAAATTTCTTTGATTTTCCTCATAGCTTTACCTGATTCAAATGTTTGAAGTTGCATAGGCTTTTTAGTATTTTCAGAAGACTGTCTCTCGTAACCTTGGCATCATTCATAGATAATGGAGGATTCTAAAAAATGATTTATAAAAATAAACTTGATTGTCTCATGCGAATTTTTCAAGTTCAACATTTATTTTTGTAAATCTATGGAATATCATTTCACAAGTCTTGATTTTAAGGAGGAACTCCTCTATCAGAAAATGTTCATCGATTTAATTTTTAGGTAAAATGATATTTTTATCAAACTGATTGACATAGTGAATTGCAAAAATTTTCTGTTATAGATTTCAAGATTTCTATTCCCGGTTGTAGAGGGGTTGGGAAGAGAAAAAAATGTTTTTTCATTTATTGTACTGGGAAATATCTTCTAATTTTTTATACTCAATGAGTTTAAAAATTCTTTTAAAAACTAACTAAAACTAATTCACAACTAAATTAAGAACAATAGGTAGGGGTGAGTAAAATGATCAAAAGCAATAGGTGTCAGATGATATTCACCGCATGGGATTCGTTTACATTTTATCGATGTTAAAAAGCCCTTAGTCTCTTTGTCATTCAGAAAAATTACTGCAAAACAAGAGGGAGCAAATGTTCGATTGATAAGCCGATTAAACATTAGATTGACCTATTGTATTTGACCGTATATCCCATTATTTATAAATTTTTCTCTACCCCAGATATTGATGGTGATCTTTTTTGTTTTTATTTTTTAAAGTATTTTAGATACTCAATTTATTTGTTATAAGGTGTTTTTTATATAACCCAAAGGGTGCAAAGGGAGTATCTAATCAATGAATCTGTAAAGAAATATGATAGACGTGGGGAGCTGGTCCAGTGCTCTAAGCGTTTGACTCTCGCTTCGATTCTCCGCTACGGTATACTGAGGAGTCTCAATAAGGACGAAACTTGCCATTCATGTTTGGAATGTTTCTTAACTAGCTTATAAATCTGATACATGCTGAGTCTTATCTCTAAGGGAAGATGTGTGACTTCTTCGCATCCAAGTAGAGACACTAAAAGACTTAAGCACTTATCCCCGTCACCAAAAACACCCTATAATTAATGGTAATCATATTCCCATTGTTTTTGGAAATACCTCGAATATTACCTATTATACTTCATCTGACAACTATTGTTTTTGACCATTTTACTCACCCCTACTATTGTTTTTGTTTTTAACCCAATTCAGATTCATTATCAAGAAAGCCCCATAAAAAAAGGATTTTTTATTATTCTGCAAGTAAATTCTTAAAGAAGATTTGATGTGTAGTTTGAGTCTGTTAACTAAAAAACTAGTAAAATTAAAAATAGCATATTGTCAATCTGTACAGTGGCCATTATGTAGAGCTCTGAATATATTGAATGTAACCTCTATCGATTAAAAATTAAAAAAAACTATGAATATGACCAATGCTGAAATACGATGTATACTTGGAATGTATTCATCTGGTTAAATCAAGAATGAATATAGAACAGTTTTCGGAAACAACTTGGAATTTATTTATTCTATCAAAAGTAAAAGATTTATCTAATAATAAAAATTTCAGAAAATTTTAAACTTTATGAAATCTCGAATCTTGATTTTTAAAATCACTAAGTTGATAAAATGTCTTTGGGTTACATTCTCATTTTTATAAACATATTTATATTACATCAAAATTGATAGGAAAACTTTTAAACAATCAAAATGGATTATCAATAGAAAAAATGAGAATTAACATTTCCCGAAGTGATTCTTATGGCAGATTCGCATAAACAATCCTTGGTTTGTAATTCCTCTACAAAGTACACACACACTTGGAAAAAAGAGAGAAATTTCTACGTTCAATACACTAAATCAACATTCTTCTGTTTTTATCCTAAGGTCAACTATTGATTTTCATCCTTGTCTTGGATTATCTTCCAAATATCAAATGCAACCAATGATTAGAATGTAATAGGGTTTATCTTCTTGGTAAGAAGGTGAAATTTTTTAAAATTGATTTTTCAAGCAAAAAATGCATTACGAGATTTTAGTGCCTTACAAATAGCTAATTCTTTTAGATCATTCAAAATTATATGATATTTATTCTCAGTTGTAGGAAGAAGATTGTTTTCTTCAGTATATATTAAGGTAATAAAATTTTTTCGGCTATTTGCTCATTCGTTAGAGAATTAAATTTTGAGAAAAAAAATCTTTGATATTTTGTTTTGATATGCAAAACTAAATTGGAAAATTACAATTTTTAAATCCTCGCGAACAAACTTTGAATTAATTTTACTCCGATTATTCATAAAATTCACGTTTTGAGCAATCTGTATGAGTTTTCAGATGGGAATTATTCTGATAGTTATTTTAAATTCCTTCGCTAAATATTCTCATCCTTTTCTGAAAATTCTAATGCGCTTAAAAAATTGTAGGAAAATGGGATTTATAGGTATCAGACCAACAAAATTTTTGAATTTAATTTATGAAAATCTTCTTTTCTGTGTAAAAACGTCCAAGTTAGCTAATCACTTAAAAATTTGTTCGGAAAAAACCCTAGGATAGAAATGTGATTAATCAACGCGTAAGGAATTTCTGAGTTTTATTAGAATCTAGCCAATCAGAGATGAATACAAATTATAAAATATGAATATGATTCTAGAACATTCCGGATGTTCTAACAGTAATTTTAGAGAAAACAAGTATCGGATCTCTTCAAACTTTATGTTTCCAGATCAAAATAGAACTTTCTTTAATTTCCTTTGTGAGTTTGGAACAAATATATTTTTGATATAATAAAAATCAGTAGTATAATCTTTCAAATCAATATTTCTAACCTAATAGTCTAATGGTTTGAAAAATGAATATTTTCGAACTTAGAACATAGAATTTTTGCTCATCTTAAAACCTCTTTAGGAAAAACTTGATGAATATGAGAATTATTAAGGCAATACTACATCATGGCATGGATGAATTAGAACAAACATGAAATTCAACTAGATATTATCTAGTAGATAATAACAGGTTTATAAATTTAGTCATACAGCATGTCATTTTGATGCTTTTCAAACAATTAAGACAGAATAAATTTCATAGCCAAAAATTGAGACTTCCAATATCTAACTGATTTTTTTAAATAGTAAATTCTTATCGATAAGCGTTTAATTGTGTATTGATATGATTCAGGTAATTTATCAAAAACGTCCGAAAATCCGCTTAAAATCATATTTGTAGATATATGAGAAAAGATTTTTTATTCACTAAATATACATTTATTTATGGTTCATCAGTAGTGACACATAAATAATGATAAAAGTTTAAAATTCATTGAAAATAATATTTTAGAAATTTTGAAAGAAGTATAGTAAAAGTTGAAAATATAAGGATATAATGTGAGCTGAAAAAACACCAAAACTTTTCAATAAATAGCAACAGTGGAGAGAAAAGTGAAAAAGCTCACAAAGACCATGGTAATTGAAGATTATAAGAGTAATTTTTCTGAACACACAGGTTTGATTTAAAGTGAATAAAAAATCTTTTCTCATATATCTACAAATTTAATTCTGTAAATAAACAACATCATCGAAATCAAAATAATGATAGGTTTGACAAATTTCCAATGACGATTATTCATCTTATCTATGATACCAAAAAAAAACTCTTGGTTTTTTACCAAAACCAAAAAAAACCAGTTATACTGAAATCAACAACTTTTTCAATGGGGAAACTCAAAAATGCTCATATTTTGCCAAGGTTTGTTCTACAACGTGTTTTTTGAAATTAATTTCAAGTTTTTGATGGAGAAATCGAGATCTTTGCTAGTGTCTAATATTTCTTTCTAAATTTAAACTAGCTTAACATTTCGAACATAAATTTTCCTCTTATATATATCAATGAGTCTGATGGAATTTTAAAAATCTTCCATAGTTTACATCAAATAAAAATTCAAATCAGATTTCATAGATTTTCTTTATTACAGTGTCTCAAAACAAAGGTTGCATCTAATTGAAATTTGTTTTATTTGAAATGTTTCTTAACATAAAGCGTTCCACTTTTTTCATTCAAATGTGAAGAGTTAAGGAATTTCTCTTCACGTGATTTAACAGAAAATTTTATGATTTTAAACCATTCTTTATTTCCGCAGGAGTAATTAAACGAAACTATATTTAGATATAACCCTTCTTTTTTCATAAAAAAGGCAACAAAACATGGCTTTGACAAATCCGTTAGACATTTTTTAATTTTGTTTAGAAAATTGATGAATTCGCACCTTGCTGTTAATAACTTTTTAGGATGATAAAAGAGTTTTGAATCAAAATTTCCGACACTACCTTCAAGATATCATCATATTGCTTCTGAATTTTATCATAAATTTCATTTTCAATCTCAAAAAAATCTCATTTAAAAATGGACCTCAAATTAGCCCAATCTAAATTCCATTACGGATATTTAACTTGTTGAAAATTTTTCTCCAAAAATAAAAAGAGGAAGCTAGAATTTCTTCTAGCCTAAAAAACTAATTTAGGATTTTTCGATTTTCATTTAGTAATTCCGAAAGTTAAGAAAAACAACGACAAGTGGTATATATTTTTCGGAATACAGGGGGAAAATATCCAAATGGCTGAGAAATTTAATATTCATCATAGCTCTAATAAATTTTGTAATAAATAATTACTTCCTCAGATGAAATAAATGCCAGTCGGTAATCAGAAATTAGATGTATTCCTCACAGTCCAAAGGATATGAACACACTCAAATCCTATTGGTCGACCCCTGATGAATAAATTCAAAACCTGAATGTTCTCAAGATTATTTCATGTACAAATATATTATATCTTTAGTTGGTGTTTGGCCTGAAGAAAACCAAGGAAATTAAAGCTTTATTCAACAAAAAAATCGTTTGTTCTTAATTTTTGACTTTCAGATTAGAAACTTAAAAATAAATGACTGTATAAACAGTATGCTCAATGTAAATATTATATTAAATTAAATGACAAAGTTAAAAATAAACCAAGATAGTTTTTTATAAACAAAGAAAATCAATTAAATCTGTGTCCTCAAGATTAATTTCCAAACCTCAGGACAATGAATTATCCCTCTACAATCATAAGCCCGATTGAAACTGATAAATGAAAGATTTTGTATAACAAAACAAAAAAAAATATGTGAAACTTCGGGACATTGCTAGGAGAGAAAAGCCTAAAGATGGAGGGTATAAAAATTTATGTAGGCTATTCTAAAAGAGTGTCATTAGAAAAAAGAAGAGTTGTGAACTAGCAAGGGAGAGGAAAGATTTTAAAAGATTTATTATTAAATTAGCTTGGAAAGAAAATTTTTCTCTCCCGTAAAGATTGCAATGTGTCAGGAAAAAAAATTATCTTTAAAAAGTCAAGCCTCGAACAGAACAAATTGAGGATTCAAACACTCATGAGAAAAAGTTTTTCTTATTTTACAAACTCTGACAAGATCTAATCTATATAAAGTAGGTTGATATTAAGTTGGGAATCATTTTAAAAAAGAACTAATTCTCATTTTTCTGAACTGAGCTGAATATTTTTACTTGTTTGAAACTGGGAAGATGATCAACAGAAGTTTCAGAATTTATAAAAGACCCATCATTTTCTACAGGTCTTGGAACATCAAAATTTCATTGATTTTCAAGTGGCATTGAAAATGAAATCGAAATTAAAATCCCAACCGATAATGAAGTGACTCATTAGATCAGATTTAGCATAATTAATTTCCATGTCTAATTTTGGTCTCAAAAACTCTTAGTATTCTCCAACCTACAACTTTCAAATCAACAAAAATTTTCAGCTCTATGTTCAAAAAATGGAAAATTTGAAAATACATTTTTCAGCGAAATTTGGTATTTTGCTATAGATACCAAAAGTTCAAATTCCAAAGTTTTTAGAGGGGAACATGATGAATATCTCGGTCTATCACCTGTATTTTGCTCCCATACAGTTTAAATTTAACGTATGATCCTGAATTAGAATGAATCTTGCACAAAATTCATAAAAAATATAAAATAATCCTAATTCTGATGAAACTGCATTCTACAAGCAAAATTTGAGTTAGTTTAGAACTTGTTCCTCACTCTGATTTTAATGTACTGATCAAGAAAATGCCACGAAAAAAACGTTAAAAGATAAAAGAAATCAAAAAATGTATGGTAACCCACCTACGTGTCAATAACATTAAACCAAAATTTTTAAAGAATACATATTGTAGGAAGGTATTATTCTTTAGAAGCGCCGTCATTGAAGAGAGTTGAAAGAAGACACATAAATTTAGTAAACAAAATTTATTTTTAACAAGCAAAACTTTTGACAAATATCCATATGTCATTTTATATTTTATGTGTTTACTTAAAAGTAGATTTTGAATTTATTCTATGAATTAAAGCTATACATTTTACTGAGAGATATAGAGATTGAATGGATCCAACTTCTTAATTCTAAGATAAGTGCTCACATAAAGAAGCAGCATATATGCATCTTCTAAGGCGTTGAAAGATTTTCGCCTCGGCCAGTAAATCGATAGCATCTCGATTATGCAGATATACCCTCGAATTTGGATCTGGTTTATCCTTTAATATTGCCTTTTTAAACTAGAGCACTTTTACAGATTATTTTTTTAATTCTCAAATCGTTTAACTTTATCCCAAATAACCAAAAATTGAATTGAATAATTTTTCAAATAAATATGGTTTGTAAACATGCAACTGTTTTTTTCTTTCTTTCGGATAAGACTTGAGATTTCACTATTTAAAAATGTTGAAATCTCATGCTAAAAAATCTGGTTGTGTTATGATTCCATCATCCATTGTAAAATTTTAAAACGATCAAGTTATTCTTAATGTAGGATATATTAGAGAAAGACAAAAAATTTTTTCCCCGAACACTTTTCTATTTCATGATTCGAATAGATTCTTTATTCTCCATAATTGCTGTTTTTGAAAACAAAATTTAAAAATTTATTAATATGCCATTTCCAATTTTTCCCAAATTGACCGGATTTTTTCAGAATATATTTGATATTAATTTAAGGTGAAAATTTGATTCAAAAGGATCATAGTGTGTCCTATAATTCAAAATTTATCATTTCTCGTAGTAAAATTTCAATGAAATATGGTGGCGCAAATTTTAAAATTTGACATCTTCAATGATTGAAATTATGCATATCTAAATAAAATTAAAAACATAAGGTTCAAAAGGATTTTTTTCTTCTTCTCTTATTTTCTATCAACTGAACGTATAAGAAAAGTTTAAAAATTTGGATTACCCTAATATATATGTTATCGGTAGTCTTGTTACTCTTGATAGTCCTAAGACTACCTGATAGTCTTAAGACTAAAGGAATGGTTTGTTAAACTTGTTACTCGGTAACAAGATTAACTGAAATCTTTGATAGTCTTAAGACTACCTGATAGTCTTAAAACTAACGGCATAGCTTGATAAACTTATTGCTAGGTTTTAAGGTTAGTATAAAATCTATCAATTAAGAACTAATTATAAAATTTTCAAAAGATTTAATGGAAAAAGAAAATATATAATTACGTATAAGTATAGTGATAGTTTATATAAATATTTAGTATATTTGAATCATATAACATTTTAAAGGTGAAATTTTACTTATAAAGTAATATCTGACAATGATCTGATAAAACATCAATATTTTAATGATGATTTATGATATTATGAAATAACCTAATAATGCATATCCTCAATTCAGAATCCTCAATACAGAAAAGAACTACAACAAAAATTGTGATTTCCATCTTCTACCATTTATCAAAATTAAGCCATCATAAAATTTTATTTATTCAATATCTTATCATTAAAATAACCTTCATAAATAACTGCTAAAGGGATAAAAGATTTTGAATGGTTTGAATATCTGAAAAAATATTTGAGATGTGTGGAAGAAGGAGAAATTCTTCATCAACATGTATAAGATTTATTCATTTAATCTTCAACTACCGTGGCCTATGTGAGCTATTTCACCTTTTTCTTTTCACTGTTGCTATTTATTGAAGATTTTTTGGTGTTTTTTCAGCTTACATAATATTCTTATTTTGATTCATGACTCTTCTATTCTTTAACTTATACTATTTCTTTGTAAATTATATATATAAATTGTATGAGAAAAAGTCTGCAATTCTAAATTTATATTTTTTCTGTATCAATAACATCCCACTGGGCAGTAATTTTAAGCTATGATCGATTGAGTAAAGTTGAAAATTTGTTGGATAAATATATAAGAACTATCTGGATAAATTTTCCTAATATATCAAATGCTGTAGCGGCAATAGCTGTAAAAATAAATTATAAAAAATCCTTCGAATTTCTTAACTTATGATGAAAGAAATATGTTCCTAAACCTGTACGACAAGATGCAAAATTAAATTGTGACTCTAGGAGGTTCACATCATACATAATGATTGAGTTGAATCAAATTATAAATTCATACCAAAAAATTCCAGAAATTAAAAGTAATAGGTACTGAAATTGCACTTCAACTGTATTTTCATACTAATCATACATGAAGCATACACAGAGTAGACAAAGAGTGTATGTAAAAATTCGAAAAAAGTAAAATTACACCTAAACCCGAGAAAGGGGCAGAGAGGTAAAGAGACCCCCGCCCCCTATTAATTTTTCATCCAACTTTGTACGTACCAAGTTGGGTTAATCCAACTTTGTCCTTTCTTCCAACTTGGTACTCAACATATATACAGTTGCAGTTTTAACCTTTTAAGCCTCATCTATATATAGTTATGAAAGGGTTTCTCAAGGCATAATTAATTTTTTAAGAATCTAAAATTAATTTAATAACCACTAGTTAAAAACCATACAAGTAGAATTGGAAA
Source organism: Gyrodactylus bullatarudis (assembly GCA_012064415.1). Taxonomy (NCBI): domain Eukaryota; kingdom Metazoa; phylum Platyhelminthes; class Monogenea; order Gyrodactylidea; family Gyrodactylidae; genus Gyrodactylus; species Gyrodactylus bullatarudis. The sequence continues at coordinate 26,222 of SSNU01000263.1, read as the reverse complement.
ATGTGATGACCTTAAAGTCATCTCTTGAGATTAAAATGCTAGCTATTTTCAGGCTTTAATTTTTAAACTAACAGAGGTTGATTTTTGAAAAAAATACATATTCTTTATCTGCGTTTTCTGAGAACATGCAGAATTTTCAATCTCAACTACGTTCCTTGAGAAAATTTTAAGGGTCTTTAAGGGTTAAATTAACGCAAGAATCACGAATATATATTTTTATACAATCATTATATCTGGACAATGAAAAATTTCCAAGGATTATACACACATTGGAGAAAATAAACTTATTTCTGAGTACATACGAGTATTTAAATTAATAAAAATTATCTGTTCAATTCAATTACAATAAATAATATTTTCATGATAATAAAAAAAATCTCAAAATATAGTTGTACAAAAGTTTTAAAATTTGTAATCTAAATCATTTAATACGGAAGTCTCTGTTATATTGATATTATTTGAATGACTTGTGATGTTTGTATTCGGTCCACTTGGAGGACTGTGCTCTGAACTCATTGTGGAATTGGATGGAATGAGAGAGCTGGCAGACATGCCCAATGTTACATCAGTAATGCAGCCTGAATTTTCTGAACTATCACTCACAGAGTTTTCTTTCTGTATATTCGAAAATGGGAAATTTGTCACGTTATAATGATATGGATTTTCATTCCAAGAATTAAGACTGCTATTCTGATTGTTCCATGTGGAGTGCCAGTTCAAAGCTGCTCTCAATGTCTCTAGATTTGAGTCTGTTCGACAATCAAATTGATGGTCCATAGAGGGTGTTGAACTATTGATTAATGTATTTGGAATGACGTTTGTTGAATGGTGTTGATAATGAGACTTTTCCCAGGGAAATTCAGAGTTGTATCTTTGAATATTCAAATCACCTCCACTTATAATTATTCCTGATTCATAGTAGGGATTTGGGAACTTTGGGATCTGATCAATTTGTGGATAACACTATAAAAGATGAAATAATAAAATCTAGACAAGTGATGAATTTTTAAACCAATTTGTGCTTACATTTTCATTTAAAAATTGATTGGCGCTTTGATTAGTGAAGCGGCGATTATTATTAAATTCAATATTATTTGGCTCTTCATTTGAAAGGCTCTGACATATTCTTGGCGATCTATTATCATGTTGCTGATGTTGATTTGAATCGATTAGTTTTTCTGCTTCATTTGATTTATGTGGAGAGGGATTGTTGTTGAAAACGACATTTGAAAGATTTTGTTGCAATATTTCTATTGTTGCTTGATTTATGGCATTATTTGATTTTAACTTTGACTGGCCTTCATTACTGCGTATCTTCATTTTGCCTTTAGACTGAATTACCTGGTCTTCATCATCAAGACCTATCAACATTTGACCTCGTGGTGGCTTGCGTCGTTTAATAGTAACTCCATTGGCTGTTCTTTCTATGCCATAGTCATTTTTAAATCGGCGTTTTCTTCTAAGATATGATCCATTTTCAAACATGGTACTTGCTTTTGGATGGAGAGTCCAATAAGCGCCCTTTCCAGGTTTACGATCCTCTCTTGCAACCTTAACAAAGCAGTCGTTTAGGCTTAGATTGTGTCTTATCGAGTTTTGCCAGCCCTGCTTATTCTCTCGATAGTATGGATAGCTGCAAAAAATATAGTAAATTATTTACAAGTCCCAAAGGATTTGTTAAAAATATGACAAATTAAAAAGTTTCCCACATCTGTGTTATAATTTAGTTGCTACACCACTGTGTGTGATTTTTCTCTCAATGGGAAGAAATAGCTTACGTCATCTCTCTCTAAGCCCTTTCTAGCGAAAAAAAATCAATCGAAGGGAGAATTTCGAAAGTCTGGAACAAGCCCTCAAATGAATGATCAGGACTCTCACACTGTGTCACTAGGCTGAAGGGAGCCAGATGATTATTTTTCAATATAGAAATTTGTGAAAACAAAAAGTTATGTTTGCTTAAGTTGAAATACTTTTGGTAAGACAAATAAAAATTTTTCTTTAACAAATGATTTTCTTAAATTGGGTCAAAAGAAATACTCACGTATCCATGATAAATTTATATATTCCATTGAGAGTAATCTTGTTGTCGGGTTGAGAATTGATTGCCATAGTGATGAGAGCTATATATGAGTATGGTGGTTTTGTATAGGAATCATTATTGTTATTATTATTTTGATTTAAAAATTGATCCTCTGTCATTGTTGAGAAGAAGGATGTATCACGATTATAATGGCCTATCTGATTTGTTGAGCTGAAGGTAAAGTTTTGAAAGCTTTGCTCATTGCTAACTAATCCAATAGATTTTGTTTCATTAAGGGAGGGACTGGAAATTGTTTGGCTATCATCCATTTCCTCCGATCTTCGTGTATCTGTAGTACGATAGGAATCATTTTGATTATAAAAATTTTCATTGAATTCATCTCTAGATACAAATTGGTTCTGATAATAATCTGGATAGGCATTTGGAGTTTGAATAAGCTTCTGTTTAACATCGGATAAATTCATGCCAAGAGGACTCTGACTGGAGTTAGATGACGTTGAACTGAGATTATATTGTTTTTGTTCCATTAAAGTACAATAACTGGCTAAAATTGAACGTGTCTGTTGAGCATAATCAAGAGGTTTTGATTCGAACATTTAATCTAAAGTGATCAGGATGTTTTTGTAATTATCTGCACACTTTTTTACATGTAAAATATACACTGCTTTCAATGAACGTGAGACAGACACTCTTACTTATCTATCATACACATGTATATCTCCTCTACACTATATAATAGGTATTTAGTATACAGATATATGTAGAATGTATGCATTGATGTACACTGGTTGGATAGAGAAGAAATTCATGCGTACAGCGCCATATCATAAGGTTAAGCGATACAATGTAACATAGGGAAGGCAACACCCCCTATTTAAAATAATATTTTCTACTTTTAGATATATAACTGTTTTTTTATACTAAGAAGGTATCTTTTACACATGTTTGCTAGTAAGTATCTAATTAAAACCAACACGTAAGAATTCTAGTGTTAGATTACCAAGTTTTTTTCTGGAAAGATTTCATTTTGAGATAGTAAAAGATCGCAGGTGTGATTTGAAATGTTATAGGTCATTTTTTTGTATAGGAAAATAAACCTGTCATAATCAATGCATAGAAAGTTCCGAAAAAAACGAGCAAATTTGTAAGGATTTCATGTTACAGAAGATTTCCTTGATTGATGATGATAAAAGCTATAGGAAAAGGGAAGATTTCATGATTGGCATACTGTTATTGAATAGATAAGGAAATAATGTAATTAAAAATATTAAAAAATGTATTTATCAATCAAGAATATAACGAGTTCATTCCTGTTTTTATTTTGATGTTCGTTATAAATGATTACGAAATTCTCATTATATAGTTATATTAATAGTTTCAATTATCCACGTATCAAATAGTTGTGAAAAAGCGGGTCAAGAAACAAATTGAGTTACGACGGACGTGATGATTAATTTTTTTCCTCCTACAATCTAAGTTAGACCTAGTTTTAATATGATTATAACATGATTGAAAATATCCTTCTTCGTAAGAAAATGATTATAAAAAATTTGAATGCCCAATTTCATTGGGAAATAAAAAATTTCCTTCACTTGTTATGCTATAGGGTGATGAATGATTCGGTATAAATGGGTTTTTCTGTGATAAATCATTAATTTATTATCGATTTTAAAGGATAATTTACATATAGGGAAAAGTTGTACCAAACCTGCATTAATTTTATTTTAGAGAATCGGAATAATAAAAACCCTGTATTTCATCGATTAAAGTTTTGTAGGTTTTAATGTGAAAAATATCTTGGTGTAATTTACATGGGAAATATTAGTCTTATAATACTGACAAAACTTCTGGTTACCAGAAAAATTAATTGTACTAATCGATTTTTTACCTAATGACCAAGGTAAAGACTTGAACTCTTTGAATTTTTAAAAATAAACCAAGATTTTATTAAAGCTTATAAATGAAATAGAAAAATATACATTGGAAGTTCCCTTTGGTCCCCCTAGATCTTGATATTAATTCTAAACTCAAAATTCAAACCTATTCAATAATATCTACAACATTTTTTTTGTTAGAAATATTTTATTCATATGTAAATATTGCTTGCTTAAATTATTAAAAAAACTCACTAATTCCTCTATAAAATCAAAGGGAGATGTATAATATAAATCACAAACTAGATTTGTTATAATTAAAATCACTTTACTCAAGTGATTTTAGTTCTTTTTACGATAGTTTTTTATTTAAATTAAACTCTAGTGCCAAAATAATCAGATAAGAAAATATCAAAAGTCCATAATAGAATAATGGGTTATTAACTGGGTTAAGAAATATCACATTTCAATTGTGGTCAACATCAGTTAGATTCTACGATACGATTGCAGACCCTTTTATATGTCTTATCTAATAGATTTTGCAATCTGATAATTTTTGAATGTAAACGAATATTCATAACATGCATTACATAATCTTGACAACAAGGATTTACTATGCTTCATTGGAGAAATAACAGCTCCTTGGCTAACAAAAATACAATAATTTGTTGAGTATTATTGCCTTGAAATGCTTGTGCTTATTTCAGTTGCCCATTTAATCGCTCTTGGTATCTTACCGGTGTTGATTTACACTCGGCAATTTAATGTAATATAATTTACAACGGACTATGAAAAGATAATAAACAAATTTATTGTTGCCGAGATCATTCACGATAGTTTCGACAGAGAAAAATTACCCCCACAAAAGGCGCCAAAAAAATTTCAAAATAAAAAGGTTGGTAGAAAATGATTTTAAAATTTCAAGTAATTTTTTATTGCATCGTTCGAACCTCTTTTTTCTCCTTAACTCAGCTTCTGTTCTATTGAACAAATAAATAAAGTTATTCTGAAAGAAAGTCTTTGCAATGTTTTCTCCTATTCTTTTTCTTCCTTGTATTTAGACGTCTTACGGAGGTAGCCTGTGTATCGTTAAAAGTTTATTCTTCACATTTGTTGATGTTTTTCTTTTACCATCATTCATAGGGGAATTATTACAGAACAAAAATTATCATTTATCCTATTGTTGCCAAGTATACATTTTCTTTTTCAACACAGGTGATGTACAATTCTCTTTTAGGGAAATCCTCTCAATTTTTCTAATTTGAATCTTTGCTTCTTTTCTGTAACCAGGCTATTTTTTGGTAACATGGTGTAAGAAAATATGTCGATAAGTTTTTCTGATCTTGAATACATGGCATATGTCAATTTAATATGTCATGCTTTTTTGAGTAGAAAATTTTTTGTCTTATTAATAATTCTCAAAGATCCCAAAACACAATTTTAACGGTTCAGGAGTGGATCTAGATTCATGGTATCTAAGTGTTAATTAAATCGAGTATTTTTATGGCTGAAAAATTTAAACTAAGCATTTTCCCCATAAAACCATGCTTTATCGAGTTTTTTCTGATAAAAAAATATGAAAAATTTTTAACACCCGCCTAGATTTTTTCAATGAACTTTACTACAAGAAATGACAAAATTAAAATTTTCGAATAAATTTTTTACTAAATTTCGAATAAAAATGGTGTTTGTAGTAAGAATTGAGTTTTTTTTCATATGTTGAAAGAAATGGTTTTTTTGTATATCAGAAGATAAAAAAATTTTCAGTTAAAACATCAATTTTTCAAGACATGGAACATTGTTGGGGAAAATAAAATTTTGTATAACCCTAATATGGAACCAAATAAATTTATTCTTCAGTTCAAGCTTTTATTCTAAGGTGTCCTAAAAAAAGGTCTTATTCTGTCAAATTAAGATTTCTGTGAAGAAGATTTTAAGAGTTGTCTACTAGTTGCTTGGATAACACATGCAAGATGTAAAATTGTGGAAAATCTTTTCTATATCTGCATATCTTTTCGTAGAACACTACTTATTAATTCAATAAATTAAGGCTTTAAAACCTTGTTTGTTTAAGAAGATTTCCACCTATGCATCTCTCCGTATTTATAGTGAATATATTTAATGAAATTAAATTATGATACATACTGGAAATAGACTAAAATAAAAAAAAATGCGTTAAAGTTTCTCTGCTATAGCAATGTTATGTAACACATAATATGTAATCTATACTGGCATTACATTTCCAACATATGAATGAAAATAGTAGAATCTGAAAAGGTTGCAAATAATGATTGATAATGGAGTGGAAATATGGTGGCCCTATGAAATGCTTACTTGAAGAAAATGTACAAGAATATTTCTTTGAGTGTCAACCCACTACATGTTTTGTTCTTTCTTACTGCATTGCTTTCACTTGATGAATAAGAAACATGTTGAATTTTCGACATAATTTATCATAGATCATGGACAGAAACTTTTCGTCAACTATAGGATTTCTTGTCCAATTTACACTTGAATTGTTTGTCACCTACTATGAATCAATAAATAACGTAAATAATAAATTCGATATTTTAATGAAATTTACAGTCAATTTTGATCTTTCAAACCAGATGACCTTCTCATTGTGAATAAGCCTGATAAATTGAAGACCAAAGATCTTCTTGAACGCGTGTCAAAGTTTTTGGACAACAAAGATTCTCCAGATCCAGTTAACATTGGGGAAATAAAAGACAACAAGTTTATTCAACTAAGTTTTTTATTCCAAAAGAAGATGAAGCAACCGAAAAAAGGGATAACAAATGCAAGAAATTAATTGAAGAACTCTCTTGAAATCTGACATCTTGGATTTGCTATTTTTTACTCTGAAATCATGTTGATACAAATTTTGGGTTACAAAATAATTTAATTTTCAAACAAAAAAAACGATAGGATTTCTTGTCCAATTTACACTTGAATTGTTTGTCATCTACTATGAATCAATAAATAAGGAAAATAATAAATTCGATATTTTAATTTCATATTAATGAAATTTACAGTCAATCTAAAATCTATACGCTTTAAAAAACCGATTTGCAATTAGTTTTCAATTTATTTCATTTTGTATTTTCCTTCAATTAATGGATATAAAAGGGTTAGGGTTCAATCTGAACTTAATAAGTTCCAAGTGATTGAGATCATTAAAAGTTGAGATTTTTAGATTAATCGATAGAGAATTGAATTCTGATCAGAATCGTATCAAAGTTGCCAAAAATAATTTTTCTTGAATGTCGATTCAAACCTGCTTTTAGACTCTGACTTGTTATTTATTAAGAACATTAAAAGTAGTTGGTTTTAAGTAAGTTTAGTTTTTGCTAAAAATATTTTCTTGAGCCTCAAGTTGCCTAGTTTAGAATTCATATGTTTTTTTCTTAATTTTTCACAAAATTTAATCTTGAAAATTTGGTAATTTTACCAAAAAACCATTCGAAAAATCAAATTGTGAAATAAATCCCAAAAGAACAAACTTTATAGAGTCATATTTCAAAAAATCACTCTTTAAAATTTTACAGGTGTTAAATTTTTCTTCTCTCTCACCAGATGATGGGGAGAAAGTTTCATTGTAAAGATTTTTATCCACTAAAATATCCTGGTTATTTTCCATATTCCCTGGGTGCATAAGAAGGGTCTTCAGTTGGAAAAGGAGGGTGGATTCTCATAACAGTGGGAAGGAATGGGCTTCTTTTCGATTCATCTCAACAGTTTTTGAACAAGCCATAACATTCACATTTCTAAAGGAGTTGGACATAACAAAGTAAGAGCCTTGGACACACAGTATGAGGTGGGATGAGAAGAGGTCTGTCACGTCTTCCTAGTTTTACATTACACAATTCAATGGATAAATCAGGAATTTTTTATTTGCTTAATGAAAAGTTTTCCCTATCAAATAAAATTCATTTGTAGAAAAAGAGATATATCAAGGCTAATTTTCATCTGTGAAAGCATTGTTTGTTCAAGAAAAATAAGTGTAGATGAAGAAACTTGAAGAATCAAATACATAAAGATTCTTCACTGAAGAAAGAGGTGTGAATAAAAGAGGTTTCAATAAAATGAATTTCTTTATACTTCTATTAAAGGAAATTGAAGCTGGTTTCTTCAAGTTGGATTTTAAAGAAATTAAAGTAAGCTTAAAAAGATGTATTTCAAAAAATTATCATTTACACTGAATTAACAAGATTTAAAATTGTTGTGGTGTTTGAATATAGGCCAAGCATATCCTTTAAAAGACCTATATATATGGTTTGTATTATTAATATGTTGTTTATCTTGTTACCCATGAGCTAGATATCATAGTTCGCCCAATTTAATAAAGTCCCAGCCCAATGCGTCTACTCTTCTTACTTGCCCAATGCCCATAGCCTAATCCATAACAAAAATAAATTAAAGTTGGCTGATATGATTCATGATTTTTTTAAATGCAGATTACGTTGTTGACGCAAAATAACCATTTTATTGAACTTTGAGTGAAATTTTTTCTTGATATGAAAGTGACAGGCCCAACATTTTTCACAGATCTTTAATCATCGAAATTTAATTAAAGTTGTGAAAATGACCAAGAAATCGAAAACCAACTTAGGCTTCATAGAATATTTCTTAATTCATTCCTAAAAATAATCAAATTAATGTTACTTATGAGAAATTAAGTACACTGTAAATTAAAATGATTAAAAAAACAGTCCCACGAGTGGTCAGTATTTTTGTTTACAAAACTTTTAATAAAGACTAGTACTAGAATAGTAATGTAGTAAGGAAAAAAGAACCCTAGAAATCAGACCCATCTTATTGTATTATAAATGAAAAATAGTACAAAGTAGTAGAAGAACATGAGTTGCAGTCAGAAAAGTTAAATGTACATTTTTTTGTAACATTAGTAAGCTCCTGTGGTTAGGAATAAAAAATACAGTTGTATTGAATTTCATTCATTACATGGCTTAGAAATTTTGGCCCGGGAAGCTTTCTCTAACTTGAGTTTTTGTTCAAAAACAAAAAAGGTTGGTTTTAAGAAAAAAGAGTTACTCTTGGAATAAATTCTGATAGCTGGAATATTGAAAAATTACTTTTTGTTCTAAACTTAATATTTTATCGAATATATTTTCTTATTTACTTCAAAGTAGTCCAGTGACTAATTTAATAATTTGTTTTTGATATTACAAACCCATCGTTACCATTTATTCTTTTAGGATTCATGTGTTATTGAAATATGATTCCCCATCGTGTTGGTATATTTATTTAGATTTGGAAAATAAATCCACTTTATATTTGATTGACCAATAATCTAAATGTTACTGTGAATCGTGTGAAAGCAGGGATTCGTACGAATCACTGAATTGGGCATGATAAACTACTGTGGCATAATCATAACTTATATGGAGTGATCTTGAAAGTTGATTATAACAATCTATATCAGGTCGGAACAACATCCGGAATCATTGAAGGTCTATTTTCAGCAAATCAGCTATCTCCTTTGGCCGAGAAATTTATTGATATTGAAGAAGTTCCTGATGAAAGCTACTATGTGAGAAAATTTTCGAGTATGGTATCCTCTGTTAATGGACAAGGATTTTTACACTGCAGCTGTAAAACAAAATGCTCAACAAGTCGTTGCAAGTGTCGCAAGAATAATTTATTGTGTAACTCCAGATGCCACAGTAGTTTATCATGCACAAATAAATAATTTATTTTATATTACAATTATACTTAATTTCTTCACCACGAAAATAAAAAAATAAAAATTGTTTAGATAAGGAATTTAAAATTTCCACGATTCACTAGGGATTCGTACGAATCCCTGCTTTCACACGATTCACGGTAACATATATATCTAAATAAATATTATCTATATAATTAAAAAATAAAAGTCAAATTTGTGAGCCTATAGACGCCTAAACTACCCAACCGATTTTAATGAAATTTTAACCAGTGGTAGATAACCTCACGAACCATGTTTCTAGCCAAAAAACTTTAGATTTGGCTTTAGTTGAGCCGTAAAATTGATCAGAACCAAAAAAGTTACTGGTCAATCAGACGGCTTCATTTTTGTCGGCCCAATTTTAGTGTGTATTTTAGAGTGCAAACCGTGAGAATAATCATTTTTATAGGCAGTAAAAAGGAAGAAAATTAAATTAAATTTTTTTATTTTCACGAAAAACTGAAAAGTATTTTTAAATTGATAAAAACTAACAAGAATGTTTAGTCTATTAATAACAATATTTTTTGGTTCCTTGAAAATCTCGTCTTTTTAAATTTCAATATCGCTTAAGCAAGTATTTTTTCCATTTCAAAATCAAAAAAGGCGTCCATTATTTGAGTAATAGAATTTTAAATTAGTCATATTTTACTTTTTATTTGGTTATTGTCAAGTTATTTAATCATATTTTTCTTGATTATTCTATTTGAATATGAATGTTAAATATTTTTTTTTGTTTTTAATATTCTTTACTTTTCAAAATTAGAAAACTTTTCAAATTTAAAATACATTCCGAAGTGGAATAAATTTTTCAAATTTTTATATCATCGAAGATTTTTACAATGCCGTTGTACATGAGGAACGATTTCAGAGAATGAAGGTCTGTCACCACCATCGAATTGCCAACAATTCAGCATTATTTCGTAAAATGAATCTGGGCAGTTTTGGGGTTTTTTAAGTCGTCCACCTTCATCAAGCATTGCAAGAATCTCGGTACCTTTCATGTCTTTGTAGGGTTTCTCACCATATGAGAAGCATTCCCATAGGGTAATGCCATAGCTCCAGACGTCTGACTTTGAATCAAAACGATAATAATATATGCATTCAGGAGCATACCACTTTAGTGGCCATTTTCCAGCATTCTTCGACTTTAAATAAAATATTATTTAATATTAATGTTTCTACTTATAAGTACACACATTTATTAACAAAGGAATATATTCAGGTTATAATAAATATTTAAATAAATAATGATATTTACCAATTGCTAATACGTGATATTATTGTCTGGATATTTTGGCAAATATTTGCCAAACTCTTTTGTTAATAGTTTGGATTTAATTTAGATGGGAAAAATAGATTTAGATTACAATTTATGTTTTCTTGTTTGTTTTCGAATTCTTTAGATGAGAATGAGTTTATTTATTTATTTAATAATTGAGAGAATTTTTATCATATTATTTTTTTAAATCAATCTATTAACTAACCTGATAATAATCCGATCCCATATTAAGTGCTTTACTCATTCCAAAGTCACTGATTTTGGCAAAATCTTTTCTCACCAAGAGAACATTACGTGCTGCTAAATCTCTGTGGACGAATTTGCACGATTCCAAATAAGCCATACCCTGAGCTACTTGGGACATTAATTCAGCTATTTGTTGGACTGAGAAATCCCTAAAATAATTGAAAATATTAGAATTCGTGAATAAAAGTTGCGTGAAAAATAAAACTCACAAATGTTTCCGGAGATATTTATTGATGGGACCAAGACGGGCGAGTTCTAGCACTAACATGAAATGATGATCTTTGCAAATGCCTAGGAAACAATTAAGATCAGTTTGTTGCATGAATATTTTATGAAAATTTTCTCTACAACATTTAGAAAGCCTAGTATATATTCCTTGTGTCCCGGAATTCATCAATCATGAAGGGTTAAAGATTTAATTCTGAAGAATAATCAAGTCTCTTGCTATGCACTTTTATGGGATAAGCGGTAGGAAATAATAAAAAAATTAACAAATATACTATGCCAAGAGTTAAGGAAATATCCAGAAAAGTCAATAAATAGTTGAAGAAGAAAAAGATAAGAATTATGACAGTAGCTTCTGTCATCTCTCTGCCTCACAATAACTTTTCAACTCCATTCTCTGCTGTTTTCTTTTTTATACAAAGCAATAAATTTCCTGACTCACCAATCAATCGGACAATATTCCTATGACGGAGCTGGGACATGGTTTTTGCTTCAGCAAGAATTTCTTTCTGAAAGAAAATTACAATGAGTAATTTATGGAACGATCAATATATAATGGAAATTCATGCAAAAATTCAACCTTTTATTATCTTTCTTTAATTAAGTGATAAAAAGCTTGAACCCGAATATAATTTTTGAAAAGATGTAACTTTGGATTAAGAATCTCAATTCAATAAAAGAAGTATTGGAATTTTAAGAAATGACTTTGAAAAATGACTTTACCATGTAATCACAACAAAATAATTGTTCCACTATTGAACATTATAGAACGGAAGTGATACTTTCGTTCTTGACAATAACTTTCGAATGAAAGGTCTTTAAACTTAAAAATATAGTTTTTAGGGTAATTGTTACAATAATCTTGGCCTCCATTTCAAATAAAAATTCATAGCTCATTTTTAACTTTATACAAAATCTCAGTTTTCAAATCAACGTTGACATTTTTCAATGTAATTTTCTACTATAAATACTAAAATTCAAGTTTTTGAATGTCTGGTATGACTTTCTGAATAAAATAACTTTTTTCATCTTTTTCTGATCAAATTAGCTAAATAATTTTAGAAGATTGAGAAATACAGAATTAAGATAACGAACCTCTTCAGCAAGTACCATGGAAGATTCTTTCAACGTTTTGACGGCAACCGGAATTTCACCGCCAAATGATGGCTGGTAAATTCCTCGGACAACATGTCCAAAATTTCCACCACCTAGTCTTTCTTTGAGAGTCAATTGATCGCGATTCAGTTGAAACGTTGTTATTGGGATTTTATCATATATTCCTTGTTCGTCAAAGTTTGAAATAACCGAAACTTGACGTGTAGTATTTGCTGAGCTTGTAGTAGAAACTTGATTGCTCGATGGCAGAAATGATGAGACTGAGCTTAGATTACTCGAACTCTCCTGACCCATGTTGAATGGATTGGTTGGATTGTTAGCGATATTCGAGCTGTTCAAAAAACTTGACACGCTAAAGTTACCTAAAAAAATATTCCATCAGGATTTTGATACTCTCAAGATTTTTCTATCCCTAGCCTTGATCGTTTCTTTGAAATTATTTTTTTATGATTTTCACGTAAATATCTATGCAGCTTTAAACTGTAAATTAAAAGATGATTCATTAGGAATAAAAATCACCTTAAAATACTCAAGAGATTTGGAAGAAATATTCAACCTTGTACATTTCTTTGCGTCATGTCCATTTAACAGGTTGAATATTTTGTGCATATTCAACTGATATTAAAAGAAGCATTAAAAATGTTACCTTAGATATTTCCAAGGTTTATACTGTAATTTTGAAATGTACTATACCCTTGTTGTAATGTTGGGAAATTAAAATAAATATTTTATGAACCATACATATAATTTTTATCTACAAATATGAATCAGATGTTGTTCTATTCTTCCTTTAGAAAAGGTTTAAAATTATCAGTTTTTTCAACATCGAATAAATAGAGATTGAATATTCTATAAAAAAAGAATAACAACCAAATTATGCATAAAATTATAATATTCGACAAAAGGATTTGTAGATAATTTATGATTCCTTCTCACACATCAGGAGATAAAATTAAATTTGAACATCAATATATGTTCTTTAATACCATTGGTCTAAAGAGCATGTTGTATATTGGGGGATGGATTTCATTTATTATATTACTATTATAAGTGGCACAATGTATTATGTACAATGGTACAATTAATCGTCCAATGAAATTAGAATAATATTCTATTCAACTCACAAAATTACAATAAATCAATAATTTCAAGCAATTTTCATTTTGTCAATAAAAATATGAGTTTTTGGGTTAAATACATTTTTAAAAAGCTTACTTTCACTACTTTCCGGTTCTTCCCAGTTGGTATCCAATATGTGGACAGAATGTAGGGAATTATCGGTAGGCAGAATAGTGGATAAATTTTTCTTTCCAGAGAATGTCATTTGAACAAGGGCATCAACAGTCGCTGTGAGATCAGCTGTATGAGGGCCCATATTTGATTGAACTATATTTGGTCTTATACAGTGCATTTGGCTAGAATTTTTTAAATAAATAAGTATTAAATTAAAAGGATAAATTTCCTTTCATTATAAAATTTTTACGTTTTATATTTGGAAATGATGCAAAAAGTGTAATTATATCAGATGAAATAGAAAATTATTTGAAGTTCTTTTTGATCCATGTTTTCTTTTTCCTTCAAATGAGAGGATAACTTGAGGTTATTAGAAAATGCTCTCCACTTAAATAATTGGGAAAATCTTTTTCATCGTTCAAGTAACACTTGAAATATTTATTGTTATTTCATTAGCTTAATTAATTCATCAAGTTGGAATGTATTTTTCGTTGTTTTCAATAGTTGAAAGAATAAATAACAGAGCTGTAGTATATGAAAAATTATTAATATTTTATCATGGATCTCGCAATTCAGTTAAACTTTTTACTAAATAAACTTCACTATTAAACTTTAAAAAATCAATCTTTTACACTTGTAAATTTTACCCATAACAGGAGTTAAACGAAAATGCACTAATGAGTTTCTTACGCTCAATTGTCTTCGGACTGGAGTGGCCTATATTAAGACAAATAGTGGACAAATAGTCAAAGAAATTAAATATGCTGAATCTGGTTTTAAGATTCACTCCATAATCCTTTCAAAATCAAATTTTAATTTTTTCCTACTTGAAAGTCGATGAAATTTGATATTTCAAGATCCCTGAAAAATGACGAATTTATCAAAATTTTTATCATAATTAGCGATTTCTTTGATTAATTTTGATAACTCTCGCACATTGAAATCAACAAAAATTTTCAACTTAAATTTCAAAAAATGGGAATTTGGTGCTACTTCAAGATGTCAAATTTGCCATATTTTCTAAATTTTTTTCTCCGTATCGTGAAAGAGGGCCTCANAAAAAATAAGAATTTTGTAAAAATCATAAATTCTCATCTTCATATTAACTAGGTATATATTCAAAATTACGTGAATCTCTTCTATATAATAAGTTCTCGAATTAGTCAATATTATATTTTTTTATACTTTAGAGTCCGAATAAGCAACATCTCACGATAGCTCAACAGATGGTCAAGAATATAATTGACATCAAATGTCAAAAAAGTCCTATAAGCAATGCCAATTTTGAAAAAAGAAATTCCACACACTCCCTACCCTCTTTAAGTAAGTTTATTTTGATTTTCATTATTATATATTAGAAAGAGGGCAAATATTTTAACATCCGGATATGCAAAGCTCATTTAAAGAGAATTTTTCAAGGTAAAAAAGTTTCTCTCCCACATTGAAATCAACAAAAATTTTCGACTCAAAGTTCAAAAAACGGGACTTTAGCCCTACTTCAAGATGTCCTTATGTATTTTCCTTAGAAATTGATTTTTCCAAATTTTTTTCTTTGAAATGAGGACCTCATAATCTAGATTCCAAACAATCTTGATCAAATTCAATATCTTGATGAAAAAATTTAGAACTTTGTAAAAATCGTAAATTCCCATCTTCATATTAACTAGCTTTATATAATTTAAGATATCTGAATAATGAATCTGATTTCGATTCCTTAAGAATTACAATGTTTTGGAAAATATCGAGCTTTAACTTTCAACTAGCTTTAGTTATCGATTAGAATCAATAAATGAGGTAAGAATACAAGTGCAATGCAAAAGAATTAATTTTCTCTGTGGAAATAAATGTATTATCACACAGTTTCTCTGTTGTCATAGGAATTAACCACATGTGTATTACATAGTGTAATAGTATCCTAATTTGTATGAAAGTTTTCCCATAAAATAGATTAATTTATACATAAATTCAAAACTTTTTATATTTCGAATATTCCACTCTGTATCAATAATAATTTGAAAAATTATTTATTGATCTTGGGTAGCAATTTAGTTTTATTCAAATTCAGATAAAATATATTTCTAGCTTTTTGCTACTTTGAAAAATTTGTCTTCGTCTGATATCTGTGTAGGCAAAAAATTATTTTAATCTATAAAAATGTAGGCTATTTGTTTAGTGTAATTTCCCAGATAAAATTTCATTTTTAATATATCAAAGTTAATCAAATAAGAATAGATTTTGATTGAAAAGTCATAAAAATCTATCAAAGTATATTTGTTTAGAGCAAGAGAAAACAACACAATTTTATCTGGTAGAATAAATATTCGACATAAAAATCAATACGTTCTCCAATTCTAATTTAATAGAGGGAACATTGAAGGGAAATCTTCTTCCCATCTTTTTTTCATTGTTCTCAAACTTTCTCTAAACAGTTATGCATTAATCTTATTAACTTTCTACTGACCCTTTTTCCCTCTATTCATTTCCTGATTATAATCTCAGCTTGCTATAGATCCCCTTTTTCCTTTTTTAATCCTTTTATTTCCAACATCCTTCCCTATTTTCCTGTTTTATCTTTCTTTAGAAGCGAGTCGATTTCTGTTTTTTTCTACGTTGTTCTTTCTCATTCAATTATTTTCACATAATCTACACCACCCTTTCCCGTGTATATATTAGAGTCTAACATCTTAGCACACATCTTTACACCTATAATCTGATCCATTAGGAAAATGAGAGAGTAACGGTATGTAAACAAATATTAAATTAATTCTCTTCTTGAGTGAGATATCATTTTATTTTTGCTCAGAAAGATGAAGCACTACAAATCAATTCAAATTAAAATGTAAAAAAAATTATTTTTTGCATTAGAAACTAAAAAAGTAAGATAATAATTTATTCTGATGAAAATCAGGAATATTTTTTGAATTTCACATAAATGCAACGAATTTCTACGTTTGAGTTTGAATATTTTTGTTTATTTTGAAGATTAGAAGCGAGGAAATACGATCAAATTACACTAGTAATTCGAATTCAGCCACAGAATCTTGAAACAAAACTAACGATTATGAAAGTACGTTTTACTAGACAGTGTATAGACATCCCTAGTAAGAGTGGACATTGGAATCATTTTACAATCATTTTTCTTTGTTGAAAGTAGAAATCAATGGAATCTATCAAAAACATGAACAACAATATATTTATAATTTAATTTAAAAAAATCATTTAGCAAGGCGAGGAAAATTTTGTATACTTTATATAGGGAGAACATTGATAAATGGTGCGATAAATTCGATATTTTAATTTTATTTTTTCATTTTTACTTTATTTACTTTTCAATTTCTCAGCATTAGAAAAATAATTTCAAAAATTAAATGCGTATATAGCTCTTTTTTGTTGATTTCAAAATAGTAAGGAGATAAATTAATTTACCTAAAAGGTCTAGCAGAATTCGTCAGGTAGGTCTTTCATGAAAATATTCAAGTCTGGTTTATAAATTAATTAAACACTTAAAAATCTAGATGTGTGAATACATTTCAACGATAGCTAAATTACTGATTGTTCATTCCAGACACAATCAATCCCTTTAATCGATTCAAGGCTTTGAATCATATACAAAAAAGACACAAGAAACTTGATCTTGGAACGATTTTGAGAAGTGGATATAGATACTATTACGAGCATCAATGTAGAAATGTTAAATATTGATTTATTCTTATCATAAAAGTACTGATACTGTTAACCTATTTGTATTAAAAAACTATTTTGGGGTATTTTCTTCCTTTTCCTACAAACATACTATATTGAATATCAAAATAGCTTTTATTGTGGACAAAAGAAGTACCATCAATTGAGAAATCTGTCAAAAAAAATGTTCAACAGAGAGAACAAAGAATAACTTTTTTCCATATTCAAAAGAAGTGTCCTTATGTAATCTTGAGTGATTTCATAAATTTCTAAAGACAAT
This sequence comes from Gyrodactylus bullatarudis, assembly GCA_012064415.1. NCBI lineage: Eukaryota > Metazoa > Platyhelminthes > Monogenea > Gyrodactylidea > Gyrodactylidae > Gyrodactylus > Gyrodactylus bullatarudis. The sequence goes on along the minus strand of SSNU01000263.1, from coordinate 8,522 downwards.
ATTGACGGTATTATATATGTATTTTCCATTCAATTTCTCACTATGGCAACATTAAACAAAGTACGTATGAGAGAAATACTTTTCAGATAACTCGCCCAATAACTAGCTTAATTATGAGAAAATTAATTTTGGGCTAAATCATTGGGAAGTAAAGTACTTGGGCTCAAGAAATACCTCATATTATATTTTATTAAAAATTAAATCAGGGTAACATTTCGTAGCTGACTAGTTTTTTAGTTCTAAATCAATCCTAATGAAAATTAAATACTAAAATAATGTATAACATTGAAACGGTGAAACCCTAATAACCGAATGCATTGAAGAATAAACCTATAAAATTTGCTGAATTTATATTTCAAGACGGAAAATAACTAAAACCGCCTGTATTTTTGATTATTTTTATGTACACAAACCTAAACACGACTTAAGGAACTTTGGAAAATAGTCCCTATAGTTAAGGCAAAGAAGTTATTCAAGATACTAAATAAAAAAAGAGATTGAGCAATAGACAGAGTCAAGACTTGGGCGTGATTGCAAAACTAATTTCTTCATCAATGAGTAGACGCATATTTCTCTTTTTACAACTGATGCATACAGAAATAAGTTATTGACTATTCAAAAAAATCATTAAATAATTATGCATTTTGAGCTGATTCTCTCTGTATTACAAAGAGTGAATTGTAAATTTGTTATTGACTCTGTCTAAATATGATTTCTTTTCAATTGAACAGTTAATTTACATTTTTTTAGTACAAAATTGATATATATCCATTGGAGATAGATTTTGCAAATTTTCGATTTCTAGCCTGGATCAGAATCTGAATGGACTTTTTCGGCCATTTTTCTGATGATAGAAACTAAAATATTTTTCTCCTAATCATTTTCAGTATAGTATAAGGAAAATAAGTCTTACTGATAAACTATTTCTATCAAAAACCTTTAAATCTTCGTTGACTACTTGAAAGTAATAAGATCAAATTTGAGAGATTTATGACAAAAAATGTAACTTTGACTGCCACTTTAATAGAAAATAAATTTGGATATGAATTTAAATAGTTCTAAACATTCATTCTGAACCACATTCTCAACCAGGGAAAATCAAATTGAGCATATTAGAATTGAAAAATCTATCCCTAATATCCATCGATACCGAAAGATTTTAGCATTATTTGAGCTCTTCTTATAACAGTCTTTAAAATTGATTGAAAATATCCAAGATTCCCTTTTGATAACTTTTAGAAATTTTTCTACTTGAATGTTAAAAGTACAAACTTTCATGTTCCACTCTATGATGAAAAATTACTTTTATTAGGGTATTCTAGTACAAATTTCTAGGATTTAGTTGATAATAACTTTTCCAAGGAAAAACTTGAGAGAATGAATGATTCTTAATGTATAAATAATTTATTGATCAGATTGTAAAAACTGAGATTCTGGATTAGAATAAAAGAAATGAACTCATTTTGATAATGCGTTAATTTTCTTTCTGAAACGTTGGATTTTGTCATGAAATAATGTAATGATTTATTTATAAATGTTGTATATATCTCTGCTATATCGTCCGTGCGAGGATAATATTGATTTTAGCATCAAAACGAGAAAGTTAGATCTATCAAAAACTATATTTTAAAGTTAATGCCTCATAAAAACTAAAGTTAATTCGTCTTTTTTAATAAAGATGAAAGTTTATGTTACTGCAGAATCGTGAAAAAAGTAATTAACACTCTTTTTGCCGATAGCCATTCATACATGCCTATTATACATGAATTTTTCAGAGAAATTTAAACTTAACCCTTAGTGATTCAGTTAATTTGTTTCACTTTATAATAAAATTACAATTAATCTGGTAAATGAACAAGCTAAGTAGATTAAAACTGAATATATAAACGAGATATAGTGAATGCTGTAATAAAATAAAATGTATATTGAGATATTTTAGCATCAAAACTACAATGGAAAATAAACTTGAAAGGAATCTAAAAGTATTTCGTTCGAATTCCCCCTTTGGTTTCGTAATATTCCAGCAAGAGAAGCTGATGACAAAATGCACTTATAATAAATGTCCTATTATTATCATTTGCCACTAAAAAAGTATAATTTCAAATCGAAATTTTCTGAAAGAATGGGAAAAATACTTCCTCCCCAAATGGAGGAAAATTAAATTTAAAAATAACTATTGATTTTTTCTTTCCTTCTTAAAGCAAATGAGAGATGGAAAAAAAGAATTGATTAGCCTACACTTTTTCCCATTTTTATTTCATAAATCCATTAAAAATTGGGAAATAATGTATCAATATCCTATAGTAGTATTGTTTTAATAGCCTACATTTGAGGCCTGGGAATGTATTCATTTTATTTGTCCATTAAATTGTTATATAAATATGTACATGATAAAAAATGATCTAAATCATCTACATTTCAAACATGTAACCAAATCATTTGATCAATATGCCAACTCCCAAAGTCCTATTGTCTATAATTTTGAAATTGTCTTGAAAATCACTGATGAATTAGTATTGACCAAAGTAGTAGAATAAATAGTAATTCTAATTTAAAATAACTTAATCATGTTAGAAATTTTACTTAAAGGTTATTCTCATGGATAAAATATAGAGTTTTGCAATGATGCATTTGTCTAAATCACACAAGAACAAGAATAACTAATAATTATAATTACATCTTGAAATAAGATGTAAAATGAATAAGCTAAGCTAGAATTGTGAGAATTACATCTCTTCAGACTTGAAATACAAACTTTTTTTCATATTTAGATATTGAAATATTAGAAATATTTCGTTCTAGGTGCTTGGGTAATATATCCCACAGGAACGTCTTATTTGGTAATGAATTAGCCCATGTCGCTGAATGTTAGAGCTTACTAATGGATCCCACCAAGACTGGTACGAAAGAAACTCACAAAGCATTTAGAAATAATCTAAGTATACATATATGGTAAACATATACACGCGTTTCGTCCTCTTTTGGACTCGTCATTATGCCACTTAGATTATTTCTAAATGCTTTGTGAGTTTCTTTCGTACCAGTCTCGGTGGGATCCATTAGTAAGCTGTAACATTCAGCGACATGGGCTAATTCATTACCAAATAAGACGTTCCTGTGGGATATATTACCCAAGCATCTAGAACGAAATATTTCTAGTAACCTTTGTAAGTATAGGTGCTGCACTATTCATTAGATTGCAATATTAGTTCGTACAAGATTGTATACTTACGAAATAGTTTTACACTGTCTCGGATTATATTGCAATGATGCTGTCGGGATTGAACTATTATTATTTCCAATTGTATTATGTAAATTCATTGTTGCATTATGAGAGATATTTAGATTCTTTGGGGGTGGTGGAAGGGATATTAGATCGAGTGGATTTATGGAGGTATTTTGAGGAGTTGGAGTAGTGAAATCGTTTACATTTGGCATTGGTGTCGGAGGCGTAAACGGTGTGTGCTGGAGTCCATCTTTTGATGAAGACACGGGATGATTTATTGTTGAATTTTCGGGAAGGAAATGCAAAAATTTTGGATTCTAAACAAGTTTTTTTTGAAGAGATAAATCAATGATTTTTAATCTTTTAAATTTATAATACTCTTACTTTAGTCTGCTTTGATAAGTTGGGCCAATCAGACAAATTTATTAGATCGGAAACTTGATCAGGACTTTTGACAGGGTAACTTTCGGGGATTTTCTGCTTTTCCAAGCTTTGTAGGTTGTAATTCATTCGTTGGCCACCACCTTGAGACGAGGTTGAGCTTGAGGTAGGAGATGTATTTTGAGAGTTAATTGGATATGCGCCGCCTAAAATAAGTTGAAAAATCATTATCTGAAGTCATTTATAGTTGAATATGGTCATCTTAACAAAATAAATCTTCAAAATTTTTGTAAAATAAAAACAAAGTGTCGAATAAAGATAGAAATCTCTGAGATTAGTTTCCTCTATTTCATCATATTCCATTTGTTCATGATGAAAAAGAAAATGTCACATTTCTTGTTTTTTTTCCAGAGCCATTTCCCCTAAGGAATTATCCTGGAAATGAATGTGCTCTTTTTATCATTAGATATATCTCTTCAACTTTCATTAGATTTGAAGGATTCCTTTTTCGAATGGAAAAGGAATTTTTTAGGAATTTTATAAAATCTACAATTCGGAATGAGTTCAGAGATGAACCAAACTAATTCTGCATCCAATTCAAATAAGAAGAAGAGAGAGAAAAGTCTTTCTCATCCAAGTTAAATTCAGCATAGATTGCAGAATAACTTTTGACTTTGATATCCAGGGAAATTATAGCGAAAGAGAAATTTACGCTCTTGAAGTTTTTCCATCCAACAAGCTAGTTGTTCTTGCATTGCGAAATGCATACAAAGAATTTTTTTCATTTCCTTGCTTGAGTAGAGTTAGTCATGCTGAGTTGCTTATACATCTACGCAGAGAAATGAAGTAGGAAAATTTTTTCCAGAGTCTACACGATTAAGATAATACAGCAGTTTCTCAAGAAAATACATCTTTGTTTATATCCATAATTGTAATTTTATCATTTATCTTGTTTTTATAGTTCAATTGTGTCATATATTTCCTAACAATAAACTGCTTTGATTTATTTTGTAGAAATATTATGAGAGGAATTAAAAATTTAGTGATGAATTAATCTTTAGAGACCCAATGTTATTACCTCTCGGTATGAGAGCTTAGATGTACGGGTCAAAGACAAATTCTTTATAAATCTGTGTTAAAAAAATACAATTTTTATAACCCTAGGCTATGTGAGGTTTTTTTTACTTTTCTCTCCATTTCTGCTACTTATTGGAGAGTTTTGGTCATCTTTAATAGAGATGTAACGAATTTTAACCTTTTATTGAATCAAAGTTTACCTTAAAATTTCCACTTATAAATTTGATAAGAATGATGTGTGAAATCTAAAATAACTGAAAATTCGTTTGCAATCCCATGCATAGTCGTGCATTACCCATTTTCCCTAAATTCTCTTGCATTATCAGCAAAATTTTAGTGAAAACGTAGTAAAAATTCATTGAAAATCTGGCAGCATTTTTAAAAAAGTCTGATTTTTAAACTTGACTATTATCATGAACAAGCATTTTGATACTTGATCTTATGTAAAATAATGTTAAGAACTCATAGTATTTTCATTTGAGTAGGTTTCTAAAGTAGGTTGAAAAATTTGTTACATCTCTATTCTTTAGCCAGGTATTATTCTAATTTTCTTCAATCTTTACTATTTCTTTTATCATTTTTAAAGTGATATCACTGATAATGGTTTGAGAAATGGTTGTCCAAATTATGTATTTAAGTGGATATTCGTAGGTTTTTGAAAACTTACGGAAATTACTCATTCATAATAAAATCATAAACTTCATATTAAAAAAATTCAGAAGAAAATATTCATTTCATCAAAAAAGCTGGGAGTTAATAGCTCTATAATGAATATTGTATCAGTTTATTGTTAAATTTCTCTCATGATCTTAGATAGAAATAGATAAAGTTATTCTTCTTTGATAAATTAAGTGCATCAAGAGTTTATTTCTATCCAGGAAATGAACTTTTGATTAATCTTTATTAACTTTTTTCAATATTTATCTCTTCTTCGAGTACAATTATTATTTATTTTTTAAAATACAAATTCAAAACTAATCATTATTTTGGACTCTGTGTAAGAATGTAGGATATATTTTTAATGAGGGATAAAATTTTAAATTAATATATTTTGAATATGATACCATGTATTTTTTACCTGCCTTAGGATAATTAAATTTAGTGAACAATCAAATCATTTTAAAATATAACAGTACACAGTTAAGTATAAATCCATGAAATAATCTTAAACTTTGTTTATAAACATTTTCTTAGATACTTAACTTAATAAGAAGAAGGAAAAATAAAATCAAGTCGAATTCTAGACAATTTTATATGAATTTTACAATGTAAGGGTACAATTGACAATGAAAAGAAGAATCAACATTTGAATTGATAATGCTTAAGCCTATAAAGTAAGTTTGCAATAATACTAGGAATGTTTAGTTCCTCTTGTATGTAAATGTCAACGTTAAATGAGAGCTTGGACATTTCCAACCAGAAATGTATTCAGTCAAGATAGAAAAGAAATCGTTTCTTTATATTAATATAAATTTCAACATTTTCAACAATATTGAAAATATTTTAATTGTAATATTTTAACTCGCGAAAAATTTTCAATTTGAAATTCTTTTTTAACCCTCGCCCTGGAAGTGGGGTTCATACGGACCCCAACCATACTTTGATTTGTAATAACTTTGGATAGGAGAGCCACACAAAAACCTAATCCTAGTCAAACTAATATTCATCAATATTGTTATTTTTTATCTTTTTCCTAAACAAACATTCAGCAAACATTTTAGTCTGTTATGACACAAATGGGGTACGGACCCCACATTATATTCTATATGATTTTCTCATTTTTTCATAGCTACGAAGAAGACGTGTACTCTGATATCGAAACTCTTATCGGTCCTGAGAATTTAGAAATCTGGTTCTTCTGAAAGTGAAGAAGAGGATTACACAGAATATCCCTCTGATATTTCGAATCCAGATACTGATATGGATCAATCCTTTGGAGCTGATCTAGTTTCAAAATGCGGAGACATCAACTACCAGACAGCCAGAGTGCGAAGTCGTACTGGAAGCCACAATATCATCGAGTTCCATAAAATGGCCAGATAATCAAATTACCAAAAGATGTGCACGAAGAATATTTCTAATGGAGCTAAGCTATCAGCTCATGGGATTAGAAACAAAGCAGCAAGAAAGTATAGGCGCCAAAAGACGAAGAACTAGCATAGTCAATGACAATCTAGAAGCTGAGATTACACCAAAGAAAGGAAGATGCTCCTTTTGTCCAAGAACCAAAGATGTCAAAATATCAACTTACAGTAATTATTGCAGAAAAAACGCTTGTAAAAATCATCATATCTTGATTTGTTTAGAATGTCGAAAGTCTTGAAATATACTATGTCAGACCTAATATTTTATTATTTTTCTATATAAATAAGTATGGGGTCCAAATTGTGAAATGTGAAATTTTACCAACTTCCAGGGCGAGGGTTAATCTCTAAAGTCTCAGAGAAGTTTTTTTTGACGCGCAATCAATTTTCTGTCTATCGCTTACATAATTTACTCACAATTAAACTGAATAAAAAATTGAAAAACCATTTGGTGTTGAAATTTAACTAAAATATCGAGATGCTTTCGAAATTATATTCTTCAGATATATTTTTGAGCTTAGCAAATTGTTAAAAAATGAAAATCATCTCTCTACCTCAAAAAATATGGATTTAGATCATTGATATGAATGAAATATATGTATCATGATTTAATAAAGTATTATTTTAAAACCTTATCTTCAAAATACATTTTAAGACTTTATAACTTTGAACCCTGATGACATAGCAGAAAAAATTATAGCTTTAAATGGTTTTCAGAAAAGAGGGAATAGCTGGTTAAGCATTCTAATACGGCTAAACTTAAGTTGGACCGAACACCTAGATTTCGTTAATATATCCCTTGTAAGTAGTTATTTTATATAAAAATGTGATATATAATTAAATAATATTTTCATTAAAATACTTTTTGAGGCTCTACTAATTACAAATTACTACATTTATTTTAACTCAATTATTTTTAGTTCTACCGAAAATCGGCTCATTTTTCGATCCAAAAACTGGTCACCTTTAGATTAAAGCAGATAGAGGTCAGGTGATTGGATATTTGAACTATTTAATGTCCCCTCAGTTATAGTCCTAGGGATCACTAGTCAAAATTATCTTTTTGGCAGGCAAAATGATTAATCGGTATTTTTAATTATTCAAGAAAAGAAATCAACGAAATGCTATCAGATCAGAGAAAGAATGGGAAACTCGATGAATGAAAATTCTATCAATCATTCCGATCAATTTTTTTGAGTAATTATTTTATCTCAATCATTATTAATATTTTCTGTATTACTGCAATGATCAAATATATGGTAGGGCAAGTCAAATTTTTTTTTCTTCCGAACAATGTTTCGGCTGCAATGCGAATCTGTTAGACCTTACTTCGAAAATGCCATTTATGAAATTTAAATTCGATATTTTTAATTCTCTGATACCCCAAAATCCCATTTTTCCAAACGTCTTCAAATTAATCCAAATTTTTTACAAGAATATGCACTGCTGATTAAAAATACCTTATAAACCTATTTTTATTTAAACTTGCATTCAAATGGCTCAGAATTTGAATTTTGATCGATTTAAGTAGAAAAATTCATCGAAACAAGTTGGCGCTAATTTAAAAAACGGCATTTTCAATAGCGATTTGGGGTATCTAAGGAAAATTTAAAAAAAATGGTTTAATAGAAACTTTTTTACCTTGAAAAATTCTCTTTAAATGAGCTTTGCATATCCGGATGTTAAAATATTTGCCCTCTTTCTAATATATAATAATGAAAATCAAAATAAACTTACTTAAAGAGGGTAGGGAG
>SSNU01000269.1:81143-96409 GCA_012064415.1 Gyrodactylus bullatarudis | reverse complement strand
TGTTTTTGATTAACTTGTCGTACCACTGAAGAAGGCGTGTGAAGACAATCACCGTCGAAACGTTTGGATGACCATGGCTGAGAATCCTAATATTGACCTAAGTTTTAATAAATTTTATTATAAAAATAAATCTTCCCTAATTTTGTTGCTCCCAACAGGAAATTTATTCAACTATTGAAATGTAGATATTATCAAGGCGAGATGCCATAGACTCTCAGAATAGATTTTTTACGATGCTGAATTTTCCCTAGGTAACATGGTTTGAACCCTCAAAGTTCCAGAGAAATTTTTTTCATGACTCGCATTTGCTTATCACATTGATCACCAGCTAGTTTAACGCAATTAATTTTTAGCCATTGATAGAAAATTGGGTTTATTATTTGATCCAAAGATTGGCTAGTTTTGAAGCTTTAGAGTTCATGCGATTAAATATTTGAATTCTGCGAAATGACCCTGGGAAATAGATTTTCTAGAAAAAATTTTTAACAAAAATTAGTTTTACATTAGTCTGACGGGCTAGCTTTTACTACAAAGAAAGATGATGGCTTGGGAAGTCATCAGAGCTCTATTTCAAGCTTATACAAATGCAAACTATGTATAAAATAATATTACAATAAATCAAGGCCTCTTATATGTGAAGGCTTATATGAAATGATGTGTTATATTTATGAAAAGAAATTCTAATTAGTCATATTTCCAGCTTTAGTATCATGAAAGGAGTAGTGAAAACCAATTAAGATGTCATCTCATATAAAATAGAGTATTCTGATTTCATCCACTAATTTGAGTGGCTGAAAAATTTGAGTTTAATCTGATAAGAAGAAAATGATTTAACTAAGAGAAAGGAATGGAAATCTTTGAAGGGAAAAATCATATCAACAACATTTATTTCATCCTGTTCTTATCGCATTCTAATTCATGACAAAAAATTTTTATATAAAATACAGAATACGTTTTTATATATCTTATAGAAGGGAGATTGTCAAATACTGTAAAAATATGTAAAGTCAGTATAGCGAGGAAAGGATTAGACTTAAATAAAAATTTTTTGAAATTGCTGAGAAGAAATTATTTTGTTTAAATAATCTTTAAAAAATAGAGCGCGAAAGAAATTCAATGCACCTTGTTATTATTAAGGAATTTATGATTTTTACAAAATTCTCAATTTTTTCATCAAGACTTGATCATGATTTTTTGGAAGGGCCACGATATGAAGAAAAAAATATTCAAAATATCAATTTTTTAAGAAAATTATGGATATTTGAAAATTTGGAGTAGTGGCAAATTTCCACTATTTTTAAGATTTTCAATTTCTCTAATCATTGTGAGATTCCATCTCAAAATTCTAAAGAATAAATTTAACATTATTTTCTTACAAAAATCTGATTTTCGATAATGAAACCGATAAAAAAGGGATTATCAATAATATTATTGATAACTGATGTTTATGGCATTCAAATCAAGTGGAAGTATTATCAATATTGAATTCTTTTGCAGCTGAAGAAAAGGGAATTGTTCCAATCTGTGAAAGATGTCAATCTAATGGAAAAAACGTTGATGATAATTTTTCTCAAAAATATCACTTTTTCTTTTTAAACCAAATAAATATTTGGGAAAAATAGATATTTCAGAATATTTTATTATTCAACCAAGTTTCTATCTGAATACAGCTTATCAAAAGAGCTTCAGATATCAATCAAAGTAAACCCCAAGTAAAAAACTTTTCAATAAGCCACAATCAGTGGTTCAAATAAATTTCTTCAATCAATGATTTGAATAATTTGAGTCGATTGGAATTCAAAAAATAACTAAACCATCGATTCTATTGAGTTTTAACCCTTTCGATACCATAGCTTAACGAAGGAAGATTTAAGTTTGATTTTCTCATAGAATTACTCGAAAGAGTTAAAAAATTTGATAGGAAAAGAAATATGAGAAATAGAATAGGATTCTTTAAACAAACCAAACGAATCTAGCAATTCGAGTACTGATTTTAAATAATGTCTTGCATCAAATAAGTTTCATACATTTTTAAAAAGGTTCTAAAATTTTGGTAAAGATGGAATTTATTAAATTTATAAATAATTCACAATTCGCAGAGATATGAAGATATAGACTGAACAGGAATTTGCATTCAAAAAATAAAGTACGTCTGTGTTTTAATTTATTTATTTAAAAATAGTATGAATTTACTTTCCAGGTTCAAAAAATTGTCTATTCACCATTGAAAGATATGATTAAAATTTTCAAATCATTAAAATAAATTAATTTTCCCATAATATTTCTTATTTAATTTGCTATGAAAAATCCAGAAAATATTCTCTCAATAAATGATTTTTGGTCAAGGATATTTTATAAATGCACATGCAATTTCAATTCATGGTTTTTTTAAAGAGAACCTATTTCTTCGCATATCTAATGAAGAAAAAATAACCATATCCGCGAGTGCCCGGCTCAGCATATTTATAATCAACAAAACATATTTATAGACTGAAACTGCTTCCAAGTTATAACGTTTTTATTTATTCTTTCATAGAAAATTTGTTTTAAAAAGACGCGAAAAAATATATTTGATCAAAATTGGGATGATAAATATAAAAAAACGTTCAGAATCTTTCTCCTCGTAGGTTGAAATTAAATATCTATTCTGATAACTTGTAAAAAAAATAATTAATCTAAATTTGAATAAAATGAAGTGTCTGTTTGTTGCATTAAAATGCAAGAGCCTAAGCTTAGCATTTAACCTCGACGGGGTTTTAAGAAATTTTCCTTTCTTTCATCTATCAAGGAATTCTTGTCAATCAATTCAAGTACTAAAAATTTATTTATAAAAATCTTTTTATACAGTTCACAATATTGATAGGGAAAAATGCATTCCTTTTGATTTAATTAAAATTTCCATCCATGTTTTGATTTATTCGATAACCAATTGCGTTGAATGATAAACAAATATGAAAATGGAATTTATTCCCACTTCAAACTTTTATTTATAACTCCTTGATGTGATGAACCAAGTTCAGGGAGACAAGATTTATTTTCAGAATAAAGTAAGAAATTCCAATGGATCACGGGTTACCGATTCCAGTATTAAGAAGATAAATCATTCCTCTCAAAAGTTAATCCAAAGAAATTTCCATATCAAAATCAGTTGATCTGTTGATAAATTATTTATAATCATTGAGAAAACAGTATTTTTTATTTTAAAAATTCATACGTATTTGAACAATATTAAATCATCATTGCTTGGCTGAATTCGGTTAGTGGAGGTTTTTTTTCTCCAATACCCATTAGCCCAAAAGGGGATATTATATATCAGAGACTATCAATAACGAATGCACTCAATTAAATATTCTTAATGTGTTTCTTCTAACGAGAAAATGCAGCCTTTTATCAATTACATAAGATATCATCCCTATTGTATGTTCTTATGATTTTATAAAGTTGAATATATTTTGAAAACAATACTTTTAATATGTCCCCTTAGATGAATGGATAGGATTTTTATTGAAATGTCACCAATTATGTATAGAAATAAATCTTTTGATTCGATTCTAATAAAACGCTTATGTTCAAGCATGATCTATGAGATGCAATCAATGTATGGACAAAAAAGGTTTGCAAAGGAATACTGCTTTTATCCTTGGTAATGAAATCTAAGATCCTCAATGAAATGTATCAGTAATAGTTTTTTTCAATATTCTTCCAAAGCGCTCTTACGTGACAGTTACTGTATGAGATGCTTGTTTTTTTCTGATCATTAAAAAGGTTATAAAAATAGACTAAGTAAAAAGTTTGATTTGTTCTGTTGCTCAATAAGTCAATTAATATTATTAGAAACATGAGCTTTTAACTCTTTTTTGAGTACATAATCAACTTCTATTGTGCTGTGTAAACAATGAAACAAAAAAGCAATTCTATACAAAAAAGTGAACAACGATTTGAACGAGTTTAGAAAAAAGAAAAACAGCTCTATTACTAGGACGTTTGACTCATTGCAATTTACATGTTTTTAATCCATACAGCCCCGATGAGAAGTGAATGTGGATGTAAGAAAGTAGAAAAATTATCGATTAAAATCAGGTCGCTATCTCAACCAGATATTATAGATGAGAATTTACTATTTTCACAAAAATATTACATGTTGAAGTGAGCCCATAAATTAATGAGAAAAAAATTCAATCCAAGATTAGACCGTTTTGCTGATTTCCCACATATTGAAGCTTTGATTTCTGAGATTCTAAGTAATTAAATACTGAAATTTGGGATCATCATTAGACGAACGATCCAAATTTGGCCTTGAAGGTTGAGAGAAACTAGCTATTTCCAAGAAAATGTTAAACTTGTGTTAATAAATTTTGAATCATTTTCTTTCGTGGTGATTGCAAAATTTCAGTTGATTCGATTCCCGACAAAAATAAAAATTTTTTGTTGCCTTCTTTAGGCGAGTTCGAATTCTTTGTCCGATGAAGATCCGAAATGTCTGAATCTAATTGTCTTAAATATTCGAAATCGATAAATATCAATTACGTTGAAAAAGTGGAAATTTGGCGATTTTTTTTCAATCTAAAAAGTAGATTTGGCAAATTAAATTTTTTTATTTCATTAACTCATGGACTCATATCCTTTTGATTGTGTCATTTTTTCTCCTTCTGGCTTCAGACCCATAGACTTGTGACCTGACTTCATAAGCTGGAGCGACAGTTTTTGTAGAAATTTTCTTCGTGTATGAGGCCGTTTCAGTGAATGTAACACACAAGCGTGTTCACAAACCATAAGACAAAAAATTGAATGCGAATCATGAATAAAAATTCTCTGGGACTTTAAGGGTTTAATTCGAAATTTTTAATTCTCGGATACCCATAAATCCTATTTTCCCAAACATCTTCAACATATTTTCTATTTAAAATTTCATTCCAACGACCCAAATTTGTTGATTCTTATCAATTGTAGCAGAGAAATTCATTAAAAATAGTTGTCGCTAATTCAAAAATCTGCATTCTCAATAGCGATTTGGGGTTTCTAAGCAAAATTTAAAATACATGGTTTAATAGGGACTTTTTTACATTGAAAAGTTCTCTTTAAATGAGCTTTGAACATCCGGATGTTAAAAAATTTGTTACTGAGTATATTCAAATTTCCCAGCATTTATTTTTTATTGTCTTAAAAAATTAATCTTTTCCTGAATATCTGCAGAAAAATATTGACTTTTTGTGAAAATAGTAAACTGTCATATTCACCTAGGTTTATACCATCCATTATTTTTGAGTTACAATTTTGATCAAGTTATTTTTGAAAAAGCCTCCAATGTCAAATTGATAGATTATATATTTTCTACATACAAGCAAAAAAATTCTAATTAAACCTCGAATTTATGCAAAGATGGTTTACATTTTTATCGTAATGATCATTCGTAAATTGCCATAATAAACCTGAAATATAGAGAAAAACCATCCCGTTTTTTTTTATTCACTGCAATAAATTTATTATTATTCGCCAGATAATTAAATGAATCTGTTCTATTAATTCGTTGTTATGATAAGAATTGGGGATCATGAATTTTTCCATCCTAATGAAAACCATCTTATTTTTCCATCTACCTAACAATCAACTTCTGTTTTAGAGAGCCATGTATGCCCACTGAACATGGAAATTGAAATGAACATTTATTATAGGACATTACAGGGAAGAAGATTTATCTCATCGGAGATTTTAATTATTCCTTTTTAGGTTATCAAAGCACAAGAATATCAGGATTTACCTTTTTAGATTAATTTTTCTTAGCATTATTCAACTAACAATATGAGAAAAATTTAAATTTTGTCACCCTGCACTTGAATATAATGATGTATTTATGAAAATTTTCGAGTTGGCGCCAAATTTCCATTTTTTAAACTTCAACTTTTAATCAAGTTGACAAAATCTCATTTTTTTCAAACATTACTCAATAAAGGGGTGTAAGGTGTCTTCTTTGTTTCTAGTTTAGAATTCACACACCAATTATTATAACTTTTATCTAGCCAAGACTTGGCTTTATCGTCTGATCGATATAAAATCTGATCCTTGATCATTCCTTTTTTCTATTCAATATATTTTAATAATAAAACTGAGAGATTAAATCTGCCGCTCAGTTTACGCAACTGAAATAGAAATATTAATTCTGTTAGATAAGAGTATTTTGATTCAATATCTAAATTGGAATCGTATCTTCTCTAGTCAACTATAGAAGAAATAGTTAATTTACTTATCAGTAGTTGAGAAATAAAAGCTTATTATTTAGACTCTTAAACAGTCAATAGGAATTGAAGAAGATAATTTCTAGATTTTGTCTTTTGAAAAATAAACAATTAACAGTCATTTTATAAATATATCAGGCAGTTTGGTTCCAATGATGGTATCAATATTCTTAAAATTGATGGAAATAAATTCAGATACAAAGAATGAATTCCAGATTTCAGAATGAGTTTGATTCTGCAGATTTATTTTGTTTAAAAAAATTATGCACATTGGAATTTTCCGGACGAAAAAAATAATTATTACAATTTATAAATACGTTTCCAAAACTAATTTTTTTTATTCGTCATATTTTCTTGTATTTTCCTTATGAAGCCATCCAAATACCCTATCAAAATTTTGTTCATTCTTCTTAATTGAAGATTAACAGCAGCAGAACGAGATCTAAAAAGTCGCAGCTGTTTACGATTAAAACAGGTTTTTTCTCATTCATCTTGCTATATCACTATTAACTCTTCAAGTTGATAGAACCTTTCGACACAATCCCTGTAATAATTTATCATGGAAAAAGCATTCTCTCGTCTAAACATGTTAGGAAGAATAAAAGATTTATATCTTGAAAACAACACTTGAATTGAATGAGGAAGAAAAGAACTAAAAGAACTCTATTGAAATGGGTAATAATGATACACCTTGAAAAGTATATAATTTTTCTTCCAAAAGATTGCGAGAAATGTATCAACAGACAAGTAGAATAATATGAATGATGTTGAAGTTCATAGAGATTTATCCTTTTAATTGACAGGTGCATTTTCAACTGTCCCATTTACAAGACTTTTCCCAGAATGAAAATTTTCAATCTAGCCTCTCTATCATGGTTCGAAATCTTGTATCTTGTTGGAGATACATAATTGAATTCACAATCATTGGTCTTCAAGATTAGATTGACCAATAAGGTACAAGTGGAGTTTATTGATTATTTTCGTTCAAATCTTTTATATCGGAATACTGTGTTATTGATTGATGTCTGACATATATATATTTACATGAGGGGAAAAAGTATTATTCATTAATGTTACATGATTCAAAAAATGAACAAAAATGTGAAAGAATCAATAAATACCTCGCTTTCTCGTTATTATAAGATTATATAAATTTTATGATTGCTTATGATTAGCACGCTAAAGGTTTTTCGAGATCAAAAAATGTGTATGTTTTAATGGGGTAGTTGACTGAGAAATTAGCCTGTAGTACTACACCTAATTAATATGAAGATGGGAATTTATGCTTTTTACAAAATTATAAATTTTTTCATCAAGAAATCGAATTTGATCAAGATTTTATGGAATCTAGATCGTAGGTTCCACTTTCAGGATCTGAAGAAAAAAAATTGAAAAAAATCAAATTTTAAGAAAGTTATGGCATATTTCAAATCTAGCGATGGCGCCGAATTCCCATTTTTTGAATTTTGAGTTGATAATTTTTGTTGATTTTAAAGTCAGAGAGTGATCAAAAGTTTATTTTTAGAATCATGATTAGTCAAAGAAATCAAATATGCTGATTCAGATTTTGAGAATCCGCCTATCTTCGTGTGAAAATCGAATTTTGAGTTTTTGAAAATTTTCACTACTTGAAAATCGATGAAATTTTATTTTTGATGATTCAAGATGCCTGGAAATTGGCAAGTCCATTGAAATTTTCATGATCATAATCGATTTCTTTAACTAATCGTGATCCTCAAAATAAACTTTTGATCACTCTCTGACTTTAAAATCAACAAAAATTATCAACTCAAAGTTCAAAAAATAGGAATTCGGCGCCATCGCTAGATTTGAAATATGCCATAACTTTCTTAAAATTTGATTTTTTTCAATTTAAAGTTAAAGATTATGATCATGAAAATTTCAATGGACTCGCCAATTTCCAGGCATCTTGAATGTCCGTGAAATATTTCCCTAATTTATTAGGACTAAATCTACAAATCTCAAGCTGATAGAAGTTCTGTCATAGGACCAATCACAAGATCGTCTTCTAAAACCTCTCTGATGAATCTTTCGTTAAAAGGAAAAATGATCTCTATACTCATAAAACCAGCAGAATCTTAAGAAAAATACATCCTTTACAAGGATTTCCAATGCTAAAATATACTTAGTTTCAGTCATGATAAAAGATAATTGTACCTTCTAAAGTTTAAACGGAACTTTCTGCTGTTTCTCGGTTAGCTTTAGTTCCCGATATTCTCAATGAATTCAGTATAGATTTTAAAGAACATCTTTTTCCCGAATCATGATAAAAAATTGTTAAAATTTCGAATTGAAAAATAACAAGTAAAAATCAAAATTGATATTTCCTTAAACATAATTTCCATCTGTTTCTAAATAGTTGAAATTATCTCCTCTTTTGGGTATTACTGTTGAAAATATTGTATTTCTAGGCATTTGTTGAAATCTGCACCATATTTATTTGGGTCAGTTTATTTTTATTCAACCAGAAACAATAACAAGAATAGACGGACGGATATTTTGCTTTTCATGCACAAGAAAAGATTAAACAAAATGTATTTATCATTTTATTCTTATGGATATAATTTTACAGATGTTGTTGGCATAGATTTTTATACTAAATCGCACCTTTTACGTATTAGATAAATAGAATTTATCAGAAATTTAATACACCGTGTTCTGTAGTGGCAAATTCAACGCCATTTATTGTAGGATCGAATCGAACATTTCTCTCAAAATTTCAGTAATTATATTTAGACCGGACACGATTAGGATTGGCCTTTTACGTTAAAATAAACAACTAAGAATGTTAAAATTAGTTTTTTGATAAAATTTTTATCAAGAAACGGAATTAATTTTTTTTATGTGGTAGAATATGCTTTATACGAACGAGTTGTTGAATATTCATGTAACCTTTATCAAGAAGAAAAACAATAAATTCAATCAAATCTGAGAATAATAATGCAAATGGCTCTTATACTTTAAGATTAATTTACATAATTTTTATCTTGTATCCAAGCGACAAGGTTACAGTTTAATACGAAGAAAAAAAAAGGAAGGCATTCAGATACTCTTCAAGAATTTTAATTTAAATGATTGGAAGAAGTATTCAATCAAAACTTGTAGTCTTGATTTCAAAATTTGTGCCCAATCAATGACATAATTTTTAACTTTTCCCATTGAACCTTATGTTTTGAATCTTTTTCAGATATGCATAATTTAAATTAATTGTAGATGTCAAATTTTCAAATTTGCGCCAACATTTTTCAATGAATTTTACTATGAGAAATAATAAATTTTGAATTATTGGACACGCTGGGATCTTCTTAAATCAGTTTATATATTAAATATATTCTGAATACACCCTGGAAAAATCTGGTCAATTTGGGAAAAAATAAAAGATTTTAGGATAAATGGGAATTTTAAACTTAGTTTTCGAAAACGGTGACTACGGAGCATGAAGAATCTGTTGGAAATAGAAAAAAAGTATTTGTCTCTACCATAGATCCTTTATCACCAATGATGATTCATCATTTATGTAAATTTTTAAAATAATTTATTTAGAAATATGATCTCTGATTTTGTTTATATAAATAGATTTATATAAATAAATTGGAATTATACAGATTTTAAGAACGTTTTATTCTGAAATTTATCACAATCCTGTAAATTAAAATTATTATTTCATAGTATTAAGAGGTACAGATGAAATTCTCAAGCTCAATTTTTTTAGAGTTGATTTCAAATTCTTTCCTAATTTCCATGCAAGGAAATTTCTAAGATGAAAAGAAAAGATTCAATCTGCAGATTTTTGAATGAATGAAATAAAAAATAAATCAAATGACAGTAATATTACAAGAAAATCAAATAGATTGTATACGAAAAAAGCAATTATAAACATCATTTTATAGTTTAGGATTCATGCGAGAAAATTAATTAAAACAGTTGATGTAGATTTATCATGACTGTAGAAAAAGGAATGTTTATGTTTTCTTACAATCAAATTGTATTAAAGATCACATCTTCACACTTTGTGATATCATTTCTTCATGTTTGCTTACCCACATCGAAATAACCAAATATGTTTTTGCTCTATTTTTGGGGAGAAATGACACTTTTAATATCATTAGGATGAAAATGAAAGATATCGGCTCTTTCGTTATACGCGTTGTGAATTCAATCGAAAATTCTGTGAAATTTGATCTTGGCTCAAAATGCGCACACACAAGCAGTGATCATGACAATGAACTAACACACAAATTCATCTAACAGACTTTTTCTATCTCTTTCGAATGAGCCGTGTGTTTATTTCTAATGATTTCATTATTTCTTTGTTTGTTTTATTTTTTCTAGAAAGAAACCTTAGAAAGAATAATAATACAGAAGAGAAAAGTGGTAAATAGAAAAATGCGTATTTGTACTCTTCAGACAAATACAAGGCATGGGTGAATCTACAATGAATAGATTTTAATGAAATTTCGAGATATTGTACTCTATCTTTTTTAATCTATATTGATAATCAACTTTAGATCTTAGTCAGTAAGACCTTTCAAGAAAATAGTGTTTATGAGGAATGATGTCAACAAATATAACATAGTTACGTATACTGAACCCAGTTGTTATGAAGATTATTTTGCATTTCATAGTATGAAATTCATACCATTGAGTCTTGATCACTACATTTAAAATTCATCAACATAATCTCGAAAATCAAGTGATGTTCTTTTCAAAGATGCGCTTAAAATTTATGTTAATTTCAATTTCGATTATACACACAGTCTTCCTAAATATTTCTGGAATCGTAAAAAAAGCCCTAAAGATAAAAAGGGATTTATTAACCCGTGATTGTTGAGGAAAACGGAAAAAATAAAAGTTTTATTCACATAACATTGCTAACTAGATGATTTTTATGAGATTACCTAAAGTATATCTAGTTTACAAAATTTCTTTCTTTGAAAGTACAAAAGAAAAGTTACAAGAGGGTGGGTTACAAAAAAAATGTGAATTTATCAACCAATATTCCACTATATATATAATATATACCTCCAACATTGGCTGTTAATAACAAAGTTAATATTGAAGTTTTGTGGCTTATATATGCATGTAGAAAATCATAAAGATTTATTTTATTCCCATGGGTTGTTGAAAAAAATAAAAACAATGAATGAGTATTGTATTCGAAGGCATCGTTGAGATTTAATTAATTTTCTCCCATCTATTGTAGAAATTACAAAAGGGCTGGCTGATAACATTCAATCATTGTATAAGTGAGAGAAATAAAAACAAAAAAGATTGATCACTTTAACAAAAGGAATTTAACGATTTCCCCTCCCTTTAACTAATGAAGAGAGAAATTTGTGATGATTTAAGACAATTGTTAGAAACTCTACGGTAAAATGGGATATTTTGTTTTTTAATCAAAAAAATATTACAGTAACAGGATTTTAATGATTTTTTACCATCGGATTAAAACGTTTTTTACGGAATCATGAGATTTATTTTCAATATTAATAATGATATTTTACAAAATTTGAATTTAGTTTTAATATAAAAATGTGATTCTACTTCTAAGTAGATTGACAATAAAAATATGGATATTCTGTGAAACGATATTTTGATAACAATTAATCAATCTTATAAAGCCGAGCTGCTGCAAGGAAAAATTTCAACAAAGCATCTCCCCCCTTGAACTTGTGATGAAACATGAACTCGGCAAGGTGACCTTCGATCATAGTCTTGTTTTTAGTCTTGCAAGCCTTGAATTTTTTGCTTAAATAGTGTCTATATTTGCTTGATTCGGGCTAAACTTTTGTTTTTATCATACAGATAACCATATTCTTGCAGGTAAGAGAAATCTTCTTGGTCTGAGGCAATTAGAGAATTTTTCTTCACATGACTTTGTACGGCCAAGATGAAATTTTGCTGTTCCTCGTCTGGAATGTGCTTGAGAAAGAGCTTTCCTTCTGAGTCAATTCCACTACACACCGATAAGCCAAATTGAATCGTGATATAGATATTGTATTTAAGGAGACAATATTTGCCAACCTGAACTGTAAGCCCTTCGCCTCCAATTATATGGGACTCTTCGAGAGACCAAGAGAAGAAGATTTCCCTGAATGAATCTCGCCAAGAACAAACGTTATAAAAAGTCATGGCTAGCTTCTTTTCAATGAACTCATCACGATTCATGCTGTGGAAAATCATGAAAAGCATGCCCACAACGTTGTAAAGAGGGATACAGGATTTAGAAAACATTGTCCCCGTTCTAATTGATCGATCAATCTGACATTTTGTACAGCGAAATGAATGTTTGTCTCTGCTAGACATTCTCTGTTGAAGGTGCATAATCTTGCCACAATCATGAACAATGCAACTCGGGAGTAATTTAATTCTCTGACAGAATTTTATTATTGAATATAAATTTTTAGCATTCTCAGTTATAGATTGAAGTTTTAGGCAATCCAAATTGGTAAGATCTATATTTTTTAACGGAAAAAAAAATGTTTAACCAGGCCGATGCTCAACCGCGAAATTCGAACGCTCCTAACTTCGAAAATTTTGCTTTTGTTCCTATCTCGTATTTGGAGTCCCTGATTAATGAAATTAAACTACTCAGATCTGAGAATCAAGAATGTCGTTGCAAAACTTCACAAACTCCTCAATCAATAGCTGTTCAATCCAGTGTTGTTGCAAGCAATTCCATTCAAAGAGCGAGATACAACACTGGCCAATCAAATCATCTTTCACCATCCAATCTCAAAAAGCCTAATTCTCATAGTCTTATCGTGAGAGGAATTATGCACCCAAATTTTAATATTGCAGAAGTTGCAAACTTCATAAAAAATCTGCTTCCAGACATCAAATTCTCCATCTCATTCCATAACGCAAATCCTATACAGTCAAATCCCTATTACAAAGTCTCTTCCAAAAAGAAAATATCTCATCATTTCTATAAACTTATTTTTGATGAATTCATACAAAAAGGTATAAAAATAACTAGGTCAATACCTATTGATCAAAGAAAACCTTTAACAAATAAGAATGTCCATACAAACCAACCTCAACGTCTATCTACTTCCACCGCTCCTACCCAACCTCAACTTCCATTTACTCTTATTGCCACTACTCAACCTCAACGCGTAATCCAAACCAATGAGACAAAGGACGCCACTACTCCACAGGTTATCTCGACATCTAATGGCCGTACTCCGGTATTAGCTCCTCCTACCACATCAAATCTTGCTAACCTGAATAACAGCACCCATAATAAAGGTCCTGTTGTTCCCGTCATAACTCCAAATCATACCAACATTCCTTTTATATTCAATGCTAGACAAAACTCTTCTACTCCTAACTCGTCACGAACTTTCAAAGTCAGGAGAATATCTCACACCAACGTTAACATAAATGAATCCTCATCCAATGCCCGCAACATTACCGACGAAACACCATCTACTTCCTCAAATTTTCAACGGGTCACTGGAACTCCCCTGGCGAAATAACTCCCAGTTTAAGTATTAATGATCCCAAGCTAAATCACTTCCTACTCAAAACAAATAGTTATTTCTCACAGCATTCGCAATTCTCAGAGCCTCTAAATCTAAATGAGAACCCACCAATATTACCGTTTCAAAATTGCCCTCTGGAATATTAGATCTATTTTAAACTCCATGTATTACCTAAAGTTGCTCGCAGAGAAACAAAAACCAAGCATCATCCTTATCACCGAATCATGGCTCAAACCTCGCCTCAAATCAGAAGACATCAAAATTTCAAATTATTATATCATTCGTGCTGATCGTACTTTCTCTAAGGGAGGAGGAGTATTAGCCTACATATCAACTGATTTTTCTTGCAATCTAATTTCAGCCACCGACCGTCCAGAAATGCTAGTATTCAATATTTTCGAATCCAAACTGAATTTCAGTGCTTCTGTCATAATCATTTATAATCCTCCACCTGCCAACCGCGTATCTGAAACAAATATAGTTAATCATCTGCATTCGATCTCTCGGAATTTCCTCACCAATATCATCCTCTGTGGTGACTTTAATAAACCAACATACCTCCCAAACATGATTGACTTTGATTCTCCAATCTTTGAATTCGCCTCCTCAGCCAACCTGATCCAAAAGGCAGATCGCCCCTCTAGAAAATCTACGTACTTGGACCTCCTCTTCACTAATATTACAGGACTTCAGTGCTGTCATTCTGCAAAGTACCCTACATCTGACCATCACCCCTTGTTTTTCACTATCGGCACAGAGTCTAATTATTATCTCTCTCAGTCCCTACATCTAGTCACTTCATTCTCTCATTTTCGCCAACTCTACCTCTCATCCGCTGAATTCATTTTCAAAAATGGCTTCAATACAGATTATTTCCATTTTCTCATTACCAAAGCAGGGAAAATATCCAAAAACTCCAAAATAGCTTCCCTTTCAATTTCTCAGCAGCTCTTCGAAAAATCAATTATTGATGACTTCAATACCCAACCATCGAAAGCTTGGAAGCTCAAATATTTAGCAAACAAGTCTGAATCCGCTTCAAATCTATCAACTACTTCTGCGGATTCCTTGAACAAATTTTTTCAATCAGTTTTCTCCACTCAGTTAGAAGTTAAATTCCTGTCAACAAATTCAGCGATTCTTCCTATCATCTCGGCTGATATGCTAGTCGACCTACTCCTTGACTCAAAATCAAAGAAACGTAAAGATACTTTCTTTAACTCAAATGAGCTCCTTCTCTCGTTACCAACCTGTCTTTTTGTGAATCTCGTCATTTTCATGACCCATGCCATTTCAATCAATCTTATTCCCTATGAATGGACTTGTATTAAAATAACACCAATACCCAAAATATTTAATCCTCAAACTGATCCAGATTATCGACCTATCTCCAATCTACCTATATTTCTTAGCCTGGTCGACTCAATATCTCTCCACCTACTTTCGCCACATATCAGTATTGAATCCATGGATCCCTCACAGCACGGTTTCTTGAAGGGCCGCAGTACCTCTACCAATCTAGTCT
>SSNU01000269.1:0-80760 GCA_012064415.1 Gyrodactylus bullatarudis | reverse complement strand
AGTGAGCTTTTGAAGACGCTGAGATACTCAACTTTCCTCATCACAAGATTCATTTCCTCCTCTGATCTCAAACTCAAGATGTATAAAAGTTTCATTTTATCAAAATTTGATTATTGTGCTTCCCTCATCCTCGGAATTACCATTGAATCCACAAAAAAGATAGAACAAATACAATACCGATTTCTCACCTCCTGCTATGGACCACTAAGTTATAAACAATGCCTCAAATTATCATCTTTATACCCTATCTGGCTCAGGAGGCTCTCTAGCTCGGTGATTCTCTATAACACTTATAAGCCACAAGATGATTCTCCAACTTATAGTACCAGAAATTCCAGAAAATATTCAATTCTCCTTGGTAACATCCTCCCCCTCCAAGCCAGGTTTAAACTTGTAATTAAAAACATCCCCTGCACATCCATTAAATCCTCATGTGCTTTCCTCCAAAGTCTCATTCCAGAGGATGAAGACCTGTTCAGAAATTATTCTTTTATTTATATATTTTACATCAGATTAATAAATACATTTCTATTCTAAAAATACGCGAATTCATGACTTGTTTTCAACAGGTAAAACATAGTTTTCGTTTCAGAATGTCGATAAATACACCTTGTTTTTATTTTCATCACGCATATTTTTAAAATAAAAAAATTGGGAAGTTGAGAGAAGGCAAGCGCGCGTTCATACGATTTTATACGGTCTGTTCTATAAAGCCGGTATTATAAACTAATATTGTTGAGAAGCATAATGTCTCTTCCAAGAACTCAACAAATATTTTAATATTTAGATTGTACTGATTTTTTCGATTTATTATAAAAATTCTTATATGGTGAAATATTTATTAATTGTCGTATAAGCTCTTGTAATTGAATAGATAGACCTGAAAATCTTGATTCACTTTGTTTCCAGCTTCATCGTAGAGGACCCCTTTAAGACAAACATCACACACGTAAGCTGGATCAATAAAAAAATAATCTTCTGCATTTTTTACTAGCCATTTAGTTGAAAGTCTATTGCAAACGACGCATATCATTCTTTGTACTCTTGATCTTCCCGTGAGTAGGGGGTATTTAGTTAAGTCCATGCAAGAAAAACGATCAAGGAGTCTATACAGTAGTTTTAATGAAATTATTGAAAATACTTGGCATCAGAAAAGATTACAGAATGAAAGCAGTCGCCAACGTGTTGGTAAACATAATCTTTGCCCAATGCAATTTTTAAATCTTTTATCAAAGTTTCTTGACTCTTTTTATATACAACTTTATGTTTAGATTCAAAACTTGAGAGAAATTTCAATTAGGAAAAATTATCTTACTCTTGGTCTGAGAAAATTTCTTCCAAATGAAAAATATTACGGGAGTAAATTTGATTTGAACGAGTCTCGATATCTGTGTTTATATCAAGACAATTGCTTCTATCACCCAAATGAAACTCACATTCACTGCAGTAAATACTCTTTTGTAAATCATCCAAAGTCTGTGAACCAAGAATTTCAATACGCTGCTGAACTGTTAACAACTTTCTATGTCTGTAAGTCAACTCGTGAGGTTTATAAATTAACACAGTGACTACAATTTCTTTGGGAAACGATTCCAGATTTGTTTCGTTATTCAAATGTTTCTTGTAACTTAAATTGACAGCTGGATTCTCAATACGAGAACTAAATGTGGAAAAGTTGTAATCATCCGTAGTTTCATTTTTATCTGTTATTGCATCTAAAGACTCCAATTTCATTTGATCTGGACTTCTTTTGGGAATTGTAACAAAAACTTTATCAAGAGAGCACTTTTCATCATATATATCTAACTTTGAAGCACTATAATGAAATTATATATTTATTACTCGCAAGATATTTTAAGATTTTCTAGTTCTCTGTATGAAATAACCTGTAACATATGTTTGTCTAGTTCTTCTAGTGCTTTATCTTTACATGTTTTAGTCTCAAAACTATACAACATGCTGTCCATTTCATCTAAATTCTCGCCTATGAGATCATTGGGTACATTAATTTTGACTGAAGTCGACATCTGTATAGCTACAGTTTAAAATATATAGAAATCAGTTAACCTGACACAAAATGAAATTAATTTATATATCTGAAGAATACTAACAAAACAAGATTTAAATATATTTTGATAGTTCCATATTTTCTTTACTGAGACTCGCGCCGAGCTCAAAAATGGTCGAAATAGCGAAGAATACGGAAATTAAAAATGCTCCAAATGGATTTGGTAACTTTACTCTTCTCTTACTTTTTCAGATCCAGATGATCCTGAATATAAACGTTCTTTGCTTATACCTGCCGACATAAAGATGGATATAAATCTGGTCAAGACAAAAAAACGTGTTGCTCTTGCTCTTTCGTCAAAGAGTTTTCGTGATGAATTAGAAGAAATTATTTCTTCACAATTAGAACCTGCAGAATTTTCTGTTGACAATAATAGTCTGATGACTTTAAATCATTTGGCTGATTTTTTCCAACCGAAACCTGGAAGAAAGCCCCAATTATTTGGAGGACTTATCAATAGACCTTCTCAAGTTATTCCTATCAACGATTTGAAAACTTATACTAAATATTCTCGCCATGAACGTATTTTACGATGTAAAGTAGCCTCAATCTTTCGATTAATAAATCTTTTCGGGTGGAACTCTAACTCGAGGTCTTTATTGACTATTTGTACAAGTAGACAAAATCGTCAATATTTAGTCAATCCTACTGGTCTTCTATTTTATGAAATTACTGCTTCTTCATTGATGAAAATAGATTCAAAGCAACATGTTGTTGATCCCGGTTCGACTGTCCTCAGTATGGAAAATGATCAATTCGATTTACACATGATGATTTACAACATTAGACCAGATGTTCGTATCATTTTTCATGTGGAAACTCCAGCTTCTGTTACTGTCTCTTATATGGAGAATGGATTACTTCCCTTAAGTTATAATGCAATGATCCTTGGACCTATAAAAACTTTTGATCCTTTCCAAACTCAATCTGACATACAACAACATCTCACAGATTGTCTGGGAATCAACTCAAAGATTCTTCTTGTCAAGTCAAAAGGCTTCTTTGTCCTTGGTGAGACTATTGAAGAGGCCTGGCATTTAGCAACGAATATGCAAAAAGCCTGTGAAACCCAAGTCCTCTTGGCGAGTCTTGGAGAGGAGAATTTGATCATTCCCTCTGATACAATCATCAAGAGTACTTATGAAAATTGGCGCACTAGTGATTTAGGAGGTGTTACTCCAGGTCGTGATAATCCTCGACATAACACCCTTCCCATGTCACCTACTTCAACCATGGGGAAATGCAACACAATGGATAGTTGTTGTGCCGTCAATCTTAATAGACCTCTTAGAACTGGAGAGTTGGAGTTTGAAGCTCTAATGAGATATCTCGACAACTTTGGCTACCGTACTGGTTATCTGTATCGTCATAAACTTCAAACCAATGTTGGAACGATTAACGGAGCAATGTCGCCACGTCGTGCTGGAACTTTGGCCTCATCAAAAATGCATAGTCTTTCCAAAGTTGGAAATAAAAACTATCTATCCTCCAATTCGGATACTGAAGATGATGAAGGTGTTGAAATACCACCTTATACTTCATCAGTTGGAGCAACAATGGCTTACTTTTTCAGCGACAACGATGCCGATCCGCTATCGGGCATGTCTGGAACTGAATCTGATCATGGTAAATCACAAAGGATTAGCTCTCTTAATCGTCACCAAAGTGAACGTCGGTGGTTTAATACACCCAATTCTTATTCTAAACAAATCGTCGACTCTGACGATAAGGAAATAGGCTCAGATGATAGTCTCTCTGGTGATGAAAAGGTATTCTCGATGTTTAGTGATTCAACTGCACTCTACGAAAAGAAGAAGCGCTTCAAAAAAACCCGTACAAGGTAAACATTTTTATAATTTACTATAATTCTCCGAGCTTTTGATGAATAAAACTCATCATTAATCTCCCTTTTAGATGGATTTCCGATCGCGAAGCAGCTCTTCAGGCGAAAATAAAAACAGCTTCTGAAAATGGCACCTATTTACCACCACCATTACCTGTGCTTCCACTAACTGCTGCCGCCATTCCCCAGGGACATACTGGCTGTAGATCTGCATTTAGTGTAACTAGTCCACCTCACCAATCAACTCTCATTCGAGGTGGAGGTGTCTTACCTGGTGTTACACCAAACTACTTTGCCCCTCAGGGTGATGATCCCAAAGAGTTAAAGAATAAACAAAAAATTGTCAAAGACAAATACTATCATGATGACAACACTTGTGGACCTCAGAGTCGTCTTCTTGAATCAATTTCTTGGGATGAGGCTAGACGTCTACGTGATGAAGCTTTATCCAAGGCTCTTGGCCCAAGGGTTGCTGCTGAAATTAGTTTGGGTGGTCCCAGTACTTTTACTGCAAATAACATTGTCTCTGCTGCTAGTAAAGCAATCATTAATAAGGAAATTAGAAACAGAGCTATGAAAGAGAGTACTAGCCCTGGTGGCATTAAAGATGGCTCCGTCAAAGTGTTGATCTATGATGTAAGTATTCTAGATAATTGTTTACTCTCTAATTTTATTCAAAAATCAATAAATTCTTACTTAACTCTAAAATTTCCTGAATTTAGATATGAAAATTTCTGAAATTTTATCATGAAAAGTGAAAAATTAGTAAGTAAGATCTTTTCAACCAATTAGAGCAGAAAATTTTTCAATCAGCACTGCTCTCATCAAGCAGACAAATCGCATATTATAAGGAATATTTTATTCAATATGCACTTTAACCCTCGCTTTGGATATTCAATTTCGCTTATGGGAGTTTCAATACATATGGGGGGTATAAACCCCCATATCCAAAGCGAGGGTTAAGCTTTTCTTATTTTTAATGATTAATTTCTTCAATAGGGTCTCTTCAATCATCAAAATCCTTTCGACAAAATCACTGACGAAGAAATCGAAATGTACCGACATGAAATTAGTCTCAAGCAACAACAGGGAGGTCAAGGTAAAAGCTCGACAATTGATCATGCTTCTGCTGAACAATTGAAAAAATCTATTCAAATTCGAGAGAATTTCCAAACTCAAATTGTTGAGAGTAAGCCTTACTCTGATGGTGAAGACGCTGAAGGCTTGACTAGCGAAAAATCGATGGAAATGTCTACTGCAACCAAGTCCCCTGATGTTTCAGAGGCGAGTCCAAGTGATGGAAAAGACAAGAAAAAAAAGAAATTGAGAATACCTTTCTTATCTAAAAAAAAGAAATAAGGCGACAATACTTCTGACAAATCATTGCAGTTTTTTAGTTAAAAATCTGTTTTTAGTTGAATCAATTCTCAAATGTATTCTTTTCGGACCTTTATCAATTAGAATTTAATCAAAATTATTATTGCAAAAGCGTATTTGACTATTCTCCCTATTTGAAAGCATTAATAGCCTTATAAAATTGTTCGAAAACTATATATATCTACTCAAGTATAACATTTTATTATTTCACTTTGGTTTTTTTACATATTGGCGGTTCAAATTCATCTTCGAATGTCTCTTCTTTATTATTTGTGTCTGTCTGATCTCTAGTCGGACTAGATGCATTGACATGTTCTCTGAGTGCTTGAAGAATCTCGGTGCTAGCATCAAGTTCTCGTTTCTCATGAAATAAAATTGCTTGTAAGCCAAGGATGTCTTTTGAATCATCCTCGAGGGAAGTGGCAATGAAATTATTGATCCTGACCAACTCGTCACACATAGATTTGACTGATTCCTTTTCTTCGTCAAGTCTTTTGACTTCAACAGGATTATTGGACCTCCCTAGTTCTGCATTTCTTTTAAGTAGATACTTTAGTCGACAGACCATCTCTTTTCCTGAAGACTGGTCTGGATTAAATTTCCATGCGATTAGATCATCTTCAGTCTCTTTTAAGCGCTTTCTAGAGTTTATACAGGTCTCATTTAGCTTTTTGAATAAAAAGTTGACAAAAGGATCAAAGAGACAAAACGAGTTATTCAACTTGGAAGTGAAATTTTTTGTTAATTTCTAAAAATACACAAATTATTTGATAAATTACGATGTGTGTCTTCAGTTTTAAATATCTCATCAAAAAGAAAATAATCTTTTGCTCACTGACGGAAGCTGAATCATTATCAAGTTTCTTATTGATAAGGCTGATAACTACTTCTGTAAGCTTATCTATTTCTTCGTTATTAGATTTCACAAAGTTGTCGTCTTCAATCTTAGTTTCCATTAAAAGTAAAAAACTTTGAAGCTTTTTGCATTTTTTGTTTGAGCGAAGGTGAGATTTTAATTACAGAGAAATGAGTTGATTATCAAATGAGTGAAAATGACGATTCCACAGAATTATTTTACAATCAAATCAGACTCATTGTCGTCATATTTTTATTTCATACTCTTGTGTTTCTCATAGCCAATCGTGTTGTCAAGAATTTTCAGTGTACATTCCAAAGAGATGATTTTATTACAGAGCGCAACGATATAACAATAGCCAGATCATGTTTAAACATTTGCTCCTTCATTGGTGGATTAAGTCTTTCGGCTTACATCCTTCTCCCCCTCTCAATATTTTTAAATGAAATTCTCATTCTCTATCCGGACAATTTTTATGTTAAATGGATTGACTCCGAACTTTTGAAACGCCTTTACATTTCAGTTCATCATGGAATTAAATTGTCGCTTTTTCTTATTCCTTTCACATTTTTTCTCATTCAATCATCTGGAACATCATCTGGTTCTCTTATCTCAAAATCCTTTGAATCAATGTCATTAGTAACAATTTTTCATCTCCTTATTTTCATAATATCATGGATGGTCTTGTCAATATTCAGAGTTTTTATCGATTTTAATAACTTTTCATCAGATCACCATAACCTTGCATGTGGACCAATACAAGATGACAACGGGTTCAGTTACTTACATTATTTTGATCAAATTCACACGTTATTTATGAAAGAAATATCTCTTATTGAAACTTTCAAGTTTACTATTAACCTCTTGGCCATCTACATACATATTGCCTATTCAATATTTTCATTCATTGGACTTATTGTGTCTCTAGTATCTACGCCAGTCGGTCTTATTTCAATACTGATCAAAATCTTGAAATTATTTCAATCTTCAATTCCTACCTTTATCTCCAAGTTCAACTTGAATAAGAGATTGGAAGAGAAGAAAATTGATAAAGAGTATTATGACTTAGTCTCAGAATGCCAAAAGATTCTTTACAAGGACTCATCTACTACGTGTCAAGATTATGTTGCTAAAATTGATCAAGAAATTATCTGTTTAAAGAGAAGTCTACGTCATTTTTATCTTAATTATATGATCTCCTGGTCTAAGCCAATAATTTATTTCAGCCTAATTATTTGTATTTTACTAACCCTCGGCACAGTTGTTGCTTTTGTTTTTATGAACATTCTTGATATAATTGTTGGTATTATTTGGAATATCTACGCTCTATTCGGTGATGTCAAACCAGATTTCTCTACTACTAGTAGTCAGAGTAGTTATTTTGGGAGATATTTTCTCTTCTCTGATTTTCGCATTGGAGTAAGATCCAGCTCTAAATTGGGCTATTTCGGGGCCCTAATCCAAGTGATTTTGATCCACTTTCTTTTGATAACATCCGTGTTTGGTTTCTTTGATGGACCAATAGCCAATAAAATATCTATTTATTTACCCATCAAACGCAAAACTTCAACGTATCAATTGTTGGCCAATATTTCTGTCTTACTCCTCCTTACCAGTGCTCTACCTCTTCAGGCTGTCCTCCTTGGTTTCACAGCAATCAATCCTCCTGAAGATATTTACAATCCCAGATTTTCTCCTCTTTTCACCAGTGATATTTTAAATGACACCGAAGAGGACTTTTTCTCTTGGTTTTACAGTCTCATCCTATGGCAGCAATCAGATAAGGATCCTGTTGATTTTTGTCGTCAATCAAAAATTAATGAGCAAGATAAACTGGAAAGTATTTTTGGTACTTTGGTCTCTTATTGGTTTCCATCGAAATCAGAAAAAAGTAAGTTTTTTGTATAATGAATATAATGTAAGACAAGCTCGCAGCTATTATTAATTTGAATCAGTTAAAACTATTGTTCTTTATGTATAAATATCATAGTTATCTTATAAATTAACACAGGAATATCATGAAATCATATTTATTGAATATTTGGTCAGAATGTGACACAATTGTCCCAATATGAGAAAAATTCATTATCATGTCCATGTGTTAGTCTAGAGCTATTGGATTAAGTAACTCCATGCCTCGTGTAAAAAATTTTATTTTAATATTTGGTGGAAATGAATTCACACCAATATCGATTTTATCACAGTAGAAAGTTTAAAGAAATAATGTATTCTAATTCACAATTCATTCATCATGTGAATTTCATTTACAGGGCAACAAGAAAAACCTTCAGAGAAATATTTCAGTTCGATTCTTCCATTTCCCAAGTTTAGACAAATAAGTTGGAATTTATTGATTCTTTTGTGTTACAATATTGGATTTCTCGCTACAACAATTTGGATAATTAAGCGTAAAAAATCACAGGATCCAACTACGGAGGAATTCTGGAGAAACATACAAAATTTTGTTTCTCCCCTATATGGTGCTAGACCCTGGATCAGACGGAATCGAAGAATAATGCACAGGAAATTATCACAATAGATTTGATTGCATTTATTATTATTGAATAAAGTATTTGAAAATCCTAAAAGATGGAAGATATTTTTTTGAAATAAGAATTATTTTTCTTTCTATCTAGCTTTTTTTCCTTGGTCGTCTGAGGCTTCTTCGTATTTTCTTGTACTTTTCTATATGCAACAGACGAAAATTGTTTAGGTGCTTCTATTTTCTGTTTTCTAACACAAGAACAATTTTTGCAAGTTGTGTAGATCATTCGTTTTTTCACTTTAGAATATAAATTGATATCTCCTGGTTCATTAGACGAGTAACAAAAGGGACAAGCGTCCAGATTCATTAGATCCTGACCATTGTAATAACGAGCAGTATCATATAAGGTGAGCTTGTTGAATTTGTTAGATTTTAGTAAATTGGATACATCCCTTAAAAAGGCGTTTCGAATTGCGTAGTGATCAAATATCTCTTCAGTTTCATCTTCTTTATTCATAATATTAGTATAATTGAAACAAGTCCCCTGTGCTATTTTACAAATTTTTAGTTTAAATGATTCATAGGAAATAGTTCATTTTTTAAATAGATAGCTTAATATTCTGAGAAATTCGTATTAGTATTATCAAAATTCGTGAATCTTACACTTATATTATTATCAAAATTGATGATTTTAAATCACTGTATCTTATATAAATAAAAATAACATTTTACATCATAAGTTATATATATTCATACTTTAATGTAAGATTACAATTCATTAAGCGTGAATAAATTGAAATTATATTTTTTTTGATAATAAATTACTGATAATCTCATTAAAATTTTTATACACAGAAAAAGATTTCCTTCCATATACTGAGATATATATCTAAAAAATTATATACTCATTTTATAATAAACATTCTTGGGATTTTACTTCATCTCTTCGATCCATACAAGGATTAAAATAATTCTAAAGTTTGTTAAAATTCATGATATACATAAGAAAGACTATCGAGTTTTTTTCTCTGTCTACACAATCCGTTTATCCAGGGGGATTTTGATGGAATGGTTGTTTCTGAGTATTGTAGTTGTAATTTAACTGTTGGTTGCCAACATTCCAATGTTGATTGTACCTATTCAAAAGTGTCTGTTGTATATGATTGAGGGGAGATCCTTGGTATAATTGATTAAACTGTTGGGTGGGGAGAGTTTGATTATAAATTAATGGACGAGGATTTTGCCTATTTGGATGGTTTGGTGGAGGAGATGGTGCTTGATTAGCAGAGTTCTGCTTTGGATTCTTTTCACTCATTGTCCCAGTACTTGCATACTCACAGCTCATATTTCCTTAAATGAATAATTTCAAAATCACCAATAAAATTCGTGCTATACTAAGAAGAGAAAAAACATACCATCGTCATCTTGATTAATTGGCGAGTAAATACTCTGGAGATCATGGCTGTTTAATTGAGCCTGTTGCATCATCATGTTATTGTTGTTTTGGTTAATTTGACCCATTAACGATAGGATTTGTTCGTTGGAATAATCTGAAGGATAAGTGATCAAGTTGAAATTAGTATTTTTGAGTAGTCAGTTGTTCACTTACTTTGCGTCAAGTTTGACAATGTCGAATAATTCAAGAGCTGTTGATTCAACTGTGGATCAACATTCATATAATGATTACTAGACTGTTGGCTATGATTGAAAGGCATCATTGGAGTACCAGGGAAGAAGAGGGTAGGAGTACGATTCTGATTGCTGAAATCAATCTGGACCATGCCGTTGACAACTTGGAGATTGTTCCCCGGAATAGTTGAACCACCGTTTTGACTAGAATTTTGGTTTGATGTAATACTGGTTGAGGGATCATGACTTGAAGATGAGGATCCTGAATGTTTTGAATACTTGGCCATTTTTCCACAGAAAATCATTTTAAGGAAATACCAAAATGTGAACGATTCCCCTCGATCTTGAATCATATCTGTCTTGACGTTGAGCATGGAACAAGATCTACGCTGAGTTTGTTTCACATCAATAGTCGGTAGTGTAGACCCAGATCTTGAAGAGCCATTAGTATTTTGATAGGGTTGATTAAATCCTTGATTGTCAGTTAGAATTAAATTCTTTGTTTGTTCCTGGTGCATGTTTTGTTTCCGGTTGAGACGTCTACGATGTAACCAAATACAGGAGAATATTGCAAAACAACCGAGGAAAAGTACAAAAAGAATTAGCAATACAATGACCGATACAATAACACTTGATGGATTCGATAAGTAAAAGTCCTTGGCACTAAACGTATTCATGATATTCTTCTCTGAATTGTTTATTATCCCTTTACCAAAGGAATTCTCCTCATGGTCTCCATTTGGTGGATCTAATGAATTTGTTGTTAGGGATGAGTTGACAGTCTTTACCCTCAATAACTCTTCCAAGTTGATGTCTATAGGCTCTATATACAAAAGAAAGTAAAGACTAATGAGTCATAGGCAAAAGAGTTGGCGTTCTATCATGACCCCATGTTATTACCATCTTTTTTATTATTATACATAATCAGGCAATAAAGTGATAAAAAAGTCACAGTATCACGAGAGAATATTTTATAATTTTGATTAGACATTATTATTACATAATACAACGGCCAATCAGATTGAAAATAAAATAAAACTACATGACTCATATCATTCCCACCTATGATTGGTTAATAAATCAAAAAGATCAAAATAAGACATGAATGAATCTACGAGTGAAGAAGGATAAATTTGGAAATGATAATCGTTAGTCAATATAGAATTTTTATCATTACATTAAAATCGTTACATTGAAATTTAGATATATATTGTATAAAGGATCTTGATAAGAAAATACTTACCACACTTGAAGAATACTTCACTCAATAGAATCCAATCACTTGCAAATTCCATGGAGATTAAAACGAATTTCACCTGGCTATCTTTCATGTCAATATCGAGTTGTAGGAAGGTATCAAGGAATTGCCTTTCATTGGGATTGCTTAGATGATCATTCACTGTTTCATAATTGACACCGTCCAAAGAAGATTTTATAGTTATCTTCTTGGGTAGTTTTATCTAGAATGTGTATTTTAATTATTATTTGTTTAAATTTCCATGAAATTTGCATGGGCAAGTTTAAAGCGTAATCATTAATTAAATTTTTCGAATGAAATAAAAAAATACTACACCTTGCACTTTTGTGTAAACTGACCATCTTGATATGATGAAAAAACTTACATTGAATAGGGAATTTGAAACTGTGTACAATGTTGCTGAATTGCATTTTTGAAAGGTTGCAAACTTGAAGATCACATCGATCGGTCGAGTTTTATCTGGTAAGTTTGCCTTATTCCAGCCAATAAAATAATCTAGAAAATTATTGAAAGATTATTATGATAAAATTTATTTTAAATTTATCAGAGTATCGATCGAAAAAAGTCTAATGCCAAGACGATCCTGTTCTCTGACTTAGATAAATCTAAATAATCTAAAATAAGGAATTTTCGATTCTATTTCGTCTTAGTTCCATGTCTCTTTTAATCAAGAGAGAATTCAGTTTGAACAGAAACTTACGATTAATTTTATTTTCTCTATCTGGCCTCGGCAAGTTATCGTCAAGTGAAGGTATTCTGTAGTCAGTGAGTAATCCGAGACCCTGTGTTATCAAATTTGTGCTGGTATCATGAATACCATCGTATTGATTGTCAGTAAATTTTATTTTATCGTTGAACAAATTAATTGAGCCTTGATGGGTTTTGTATTCTTCAATGGAATCTAAAAATTTATTATTATTATTTTTCAAATTTGAATTTTATTATTATTATTTTCTTTTTTTGTTAGAAATAATTCTAATATTGAAAATAGATAAATAAAAATATAAAAAAAGTAAAATAATTTGTACAACAAATAGTAATTTTGTAGAATCTGTAGGTTTGAAATATAGTCATAAATAATCTATGTGTTTAAAGTATCTGAAAAATTTTAACGAAATCAATCTGGTTTGTATTAGATCGGGATAGAGAAGAGTATTAAAGTAATAAATTTTTGTTCTATAATATGTTATCACAATTAGATAAGTCATAGTTTTCATGAAGAATATTATAAGTGGAAAGTAGGATATTATTTTGATAAAAAATGTTTCTTAACCCTTAATAAATAACTTTTTATCGTGAAACAATAATTGCAGATTTCAAATCTGCAATCGCCTGCTTGATATCTCTCATGGTTTAGAAGATAACTAGTTTTAGAGACAAGAAATGTCAATTTTAACATCTGTTATCTTTTGAATGATGAGTCGGCTCTCAAAAAGGGATTCAGATTCGGAATCAGCCTTAAATCATAATTGTGTTCGATTTTAATGGAGGTTTCTCTACATTTTTGAATGATGAATACAAAACAGCTAATCCATAGTGGATTTAGACCAGAAACCGAGATGCGAGCATTTTACGAATCCACTTTGGATTCTCTCTATATTTATAGCTTGTTCTTTAAGAGAATAATAAGAAAGAAACAATGAAAATCTGATAGAACCTAATACGCTCAACATCGAAATTCGAGATAACCAAGTATCTTCTTCAGTTGATGATATCTATTGGATCTTGAATCGAAAGCTTTGGACAACAAAATTTGATTCATTTTGAAAAGTTCTATGACCTGAGATTAACTGATTTTTGTTTTGATCAAAGTACCGGTGAGAAAATAAGAAATAAAAATTAATTGGCATCTTGAGTGGAAAAATTTAATTTTTTTTAACAAACAGAAAAGATGAAAAGAACACATTTTTTTCACGAGGAAAATTCATTAATATTATTCATTAGAATTATTTATGAGTATTCTCTCGTAAAGACAAACACAGTGAGAGGGGGAAAATTACGATGAAAAGGAATGAAGATGGATGATGATCATATGTACACAGTGTGTGTATATATATACTCAAGGAGACCCAGAAATAATGATAATAATAAGATGGAAAAACAGAGAAAAAATTAATTCAGTCAAAAGGAGAATTCAGATAATGTATCGAAAATAATAATAATTATTATTATTTTTCTTAATTATACATTGAGAGCCTTCTATATTGAGATGCAAAAGGGGAAAGTTGATGCATGCATAAACTTATTAAGAAAAGACGTTACATTAAATTAATGAATTGTATAATTTGATGTTGGGGAAAAAAAGAGGAACAAAAGTTGGAGAGATTAGCGAATGATTTCTTATTCGAAATAGTTATAGATTTCAGGAATTCAATTTTGGTAAATTCAGAATGCATAGCCATAAAAGTTATTAAATTGTGTAAAATAAAAAAACGGTGTTAACGGTGCCATTGGAAATTTATATTTTCGAATATTTTTGTAACATTATTAGTTTAGCAGATTTCTGGTCAATTAAAGTTTAAATTGTAGCCCACAAAGTTAACTTGGCCAAATAATTTAATATTTTCTTTCTATTTTTTAATTTTAGGTTTTACGAGAATTTTTAAATAATTTCGGCACCGAAAGGGTTAAAGTTTCATTTTTCAAAGCAAAAAATGGTCTGACTACTCACAAGTGAATTGAGTATTTCTTTGGATTTTTGGGTTGCAATAATACGAGAATTTAAAAGAGTTGAGAGATGGTCAGGCAGCGATTGGGCCACGTAGAAGATTAATTAACCCTCAAAGATACAAGTAATTCCACAGGGATTAAGTTTATGAAAATATGTTTGATAATAAGAGTCTAATATTTGACAGGTTTAGTAGGGAACCATGAAAAGATTTAAATAAATACATATCGTTAAGAAGGGAGTTAAATTGTAAATTCAAGAAAATTTATTTATGCACTATAATGAGACAGGTATAAAAATACAATAGTATGTATTTTAATACAAAGTTGAAATATCAGTGACCCCTATATGTGATTAAAAGGGAATATACAATGCAGAAATAAATGTAAAGCATTTTATTCAATAATGAGTATTATAAATCATGTTAGAGGAAAGGGTGTTATCATGAACAAAAAAACATTTTGTACTGTTGAGTCATGAATCAAAAGAGTTTTATATTTGTTGAAAGGCTTACAAAATGGGTGAAAATGACTCACTTGAGAATTGACAGCCGTATGCTTCCATGATGAGACAAACGTTTGTATTCTCATAAGAATATGGATAAATACGAAGCCATCTAGCAATAATTATACGATCTAGTTCAATCACATTGATCTTTTTCGATTCCAATAGGCCGACCAAAAGATTATCCTGATAGATAAAAGATTTCATTAGATTTTATAAAATTAAAAGTGAACTTTAATGGCTAAATGAGTACAATCAGGTATCTGAAGCTCTATATTTACAGGCGTTGTGGATTGTTTTTAGCAGTTTTGATTTGGTAGTATAATTTAATAACTCACATAACTGTTCTCAACTTGATATATTCGCCAATTGGTATCATTTTCAAATCTTTTGTACTTGATCTGAAAGTATGGCATCTTTCGGTTCAGCTGTTAAGGAGGAATTAAATGAAATTTTAATGCCTGTTTTAATTTCACCAAAATCAAGATAAAACTAATGAGATCCTTTAAAAGTGAAAAACATTAAAAAACTCGAAGAAGGTATCATTAAGTGAAAAAATTTCTCATAGCAAAATCATTAATTTTATGGTTAACATATGATAATTCCCATGAAATGAATGAAGCTCTTAATACAAAACTCACATGTACTTAAAAAAGGAGAAATGCAAATAGAAAACAA
The DNA here is from genome assembly GCA_012064415.1 of Gyrodactylus bullatarudis. NCBI lineage: Eukaryota > Metazoa > Platyhelminthes > Monogenea > Gyrodactylidea > Gyrodactylidae > Gyrodactylus > Gyrodactylus bullatarudis. The sequence continues at coordinate 65,394 of SSNU01000269.1, read as the reverse complement.
GGAATAAATATATACATTTTTATCGTCACATTAAGGGCCATAAAAATGTATACTTGTGCTAAACTAAGAAGGGCTCTCTTTATCCATAGAATGTACATAAAAAAGACACTTGAAGCCAGTTCTATATTAACGAGGAAAAATTTGAGAAGCATTTCCCAACACAGTAAGAGAAAGAAACTTACTGCAAAGAATCCTCTTATCTGAATTGTCCGAATGATGTGAGTTGATTGAAGGTCGACTTCAACAAACTCATCGAACCTATTCTGAATGGGCGGAGTTGGACACCAGGCACTATTGGAATTTTGCCTATAATTAAAGAGGAAAACATGAGATGAATGAAAGTTTCCACTCTATTTAGATTATTTGAAAATGGCTGTGTACTTTTTAGAAAAACAAAAGGAAACTTTGAAGGGCATGGCAAGAGGATTATGTACACAAAAGGGGTAAATTGGAGAGACCTACCCCGAGGAATACTTTCCAAAAGGAGGAAAACATCAAACAAACAAAAAAAATATAACTGAGAACACCCAGGCTATGAAAACGAGGGAAAAATTCAAGAGATGTAATCTTCCAAGGCATGGAGTAGAAGATAGGATATTTCTTCTCTCTAATAAAATTATTCATTCATAGATAACCACGTTTAGTTTTTCTTTGGAATGAGAGAAATGGGTCATAAAATTGTTTTGCCCATGTATAGAAGGGAAATGATGCAATTCATTCGATGGAAAAACATAGTTACATAATACTGTATTATTATTTATTTATTTATATTATCGATGAGGTGTACCAAAAGGTGAGAATTGAAATTCAATACAAAGTGAAAGAGAAGGAAACCCAGCAACAAGGTAGAAACAAAATTTATTTTATGATTAGCACGTTTGAATAATTTCAAAATTTCTTAACATTTTTCTGCAAAAAATGCTTGCACCACAACATGGAGAAAGCAAACACTGAGAGAAAACGAAAATGACAAATTTTCAAGAAGAAAGATTAAAATCAAAATATAAACATTTTTATTGCTTATTACAATTTGAAGTGTAATAAAATGACGCTGGCATAAAACTTGAAAAAAATTTATTTTAATCCACTTATTCAGATATCACAGCTGTCTACAAAAATTAGTCAGCGCTATTTTGTAAAATATAGACGCTAGAGGGATAAATATGCTAGAATCAAATGAGTTAAAGCTGTACTGAGTCGATAAATCAACATCTATGCTCATATACTACCCCTTTTCTAAGAGATCGGAGTTCTAAATTGAAGATATTTTAGTTACTTATAACTTATAAGTTATAAGTAATAATTATTAATACATTCTAGTAATATTATATAAACCTAGTTTATCTCAAATCGAAATTTGATCAAGATATTTTGCGATCTAGATCATCGAGCTCACTTTCACGAGATGAAGAAAAACAATTGAGAAAATTTTATGACGTTCTCTTGTCTTATTGTGATCCTAAAAATGAACTTTCGATTTCTCTGTCACTTTGAAATAAGCTGAATTTTTAAAAAATTCAGAATTTGGCGCTACTTCGGAATTTAAAGTATGCCATAAAAGATTGCATTAAAATTGATTTTATTTTCTTCATGTCATGAAAGTGGGCCTCATGATCTGGATTCCAAAAAATCTTGATTAAATTCGATTTCTTGATGAAAAATTGAGATTTCTGTGAAAGCCATAGATGGAGGCTCCCAACTTTTTATTATATTGAAATTTCAAAAAGCTATTATAAGAAGTTTATCTTTTGTGACATTATAAAAAAGAATTAATTTTGAAATACATCAGAAAATCTAATGCCAACATTCCTTGTCCTAAAACACAGAGCCATGTTTGCCTATTGAATTTGGTAGATGGAATAAATGGTAAAAGACACCACCCTCAGATTGAATAGTGAAGCACAATTATCTTGAATAAGACAGATTTGATTTGTCTCTCAGGGTTGTTGTTGTTGTTGTACACATAATCAAAAATACATGTAAAGAGAAAAAAACATTTTTTAAATTGTCAATCATATTCAATTGTCCTTAAGAGAATTTATTCAAAACCATTATTATTATTATTTAAATAACCCTATCATACATTTGTACACAATGTACACGGGAGAAGAAAGTCAACTTGGGAATGACACATGGAATGTAATTTTTTCAGGGAAGAGGTATAGATCCTACTTTGCCTATTTTTACAAGTAGATAGTTTTATTTACAAACAAACTTGTGTCAATCTTGTGCGGAAAAAATCTTGAAAGATCAATGACAATTGGGAGAATTTTCCAATTAAAAAGAAAGTTTAATAAAAATTCAAGAGTCGCTCACAAGCGAAATTGATTAAGATCTCATATTTGATATTCTAATTGAAAATAATTTACTTTCTTGAGTCATTCAACAAGCCAGTTAGAGTAATTATGCAAAAGAGTTGAATGAAATTTTTCAATCATCAAAATTTCAAACGAATAATTTGAATTTAAATGTTCTAATGAATGAATAACCAAAAGAATTATGGAGTTTTATTTCTTGTTTATAATACCAAAATAAATATGTATATGTATTAAATAATTTTGTTAGCGGAAAAGGATATGAGAAAAACAAGTCAATATTCATTATATTACTTAACTATAGTGAACTTTTTGATATAAATTGATCCAATCTCATAAGGGCTCATAACATCACAATTAGTATCATTTAAAAACTCTTTAAGCCAAATATTATGCATTTAAAAATAAATTTCATGAGAATCTGGCTCTAAAGTAAGACGAAAAATATTTCAGATGTCTCTTGGGTGAGTTAATGGAAAACGAAAAGTTGAATCGATGAATATTCTTGCAAAGATCAACAAATCTTTTTCTTTTATACGATAGAAAAAGAATTGAATTCATATGAGCAGTATTGATTACCTTTATATAAATGAGTTTAATCTCACAATGCATATTTTTTAATAAAAGAAAACTAACCGAATATTCTGAGCTGAATAGGTGGTCTTTTGATTGATTTTTGAGTCCGGCTTCTTTGCATCATTGCCAATATCATTTGCGACCTTGTTTTCTTTCGATTTGGTCTCCTCAAATTCTCCGATTGGCTCTTGAGGACTTGAAGCTTTGAATGCATGATCGGGCAGATTCTTTATCAAAAAGTCTTTGCAGTCCTTATCAAATAGAGGATTCTGATACGCCTTCAGTGTAGTGAATAGACATAATGTCATCCAACAAAATGCTAGATTGAACAGGGATACGTTTGGCATTATCACAATCCAATCACTCGTATTTCTTCAAAGATATCATTTCTGCCTAAATGATCATATAGAGAAGAGAATTAATATCATGGCTCAACAATGAAAAAGAATTTTATTGTTATCATCACAAAGATGTATTTGACCTCTATTGACCGTATGGCGTTAAAAAAAACACAGAAGAAAATTCAAGTTTCCATCTAGAACCTAATTAAAAGTACAAATTCACTCGATAATTATCAATCAATGTTTGAATTATTCTACATGTTTAAGGATAAATTTGGTGACATTTTAAAAATTCAATTGTAACTTGACAATTCACATAGGTCTAGTGTGTATTTCTTCTATAAATTCAAGAACGAAACCTGCTAATGATAAAAGAAAATAGAAAAAAAGTGATAAAAAGTCAATTTTTTATGATCATTCAAGTTGATTTATGGCCAGGACTCATTAAGCCAAGAAAGAGACTCAAACTAAAGTGAGTGAGGGTGGAGTAGCAAGTATCTGAGTAAACCTTTTCTTTTTCATACACACTGATCAACACGCTGAGTCTTCAAAGTAGACCAAATTCGTTTATTAAAAAAATTTAATGATTTATACTCATTTCGGTGATATTAAACACAGTACTCAGACTAAATTCCATGGTGATGAATAAAAAAGATTATATATTGAATGGAATTCATCGTTCACTTAAAAAGACAGAGATAATCTTTTTTTTTTCTTTATTGTAGCACCTGATTTTTGTAAACAAATTGAAAAGACTATTTCACATGCCGCCTTCTTAAGATACCATAGTTTTTCTGTTATTGAAATGAATAACAACATGTAAAATTAATCGAGGCGCTCCTTTTTCACCTATAAATCTTTTCCCAACGATAATAATCATCATGTTTAAACTAGAATGACTCATTCCCACCCAATGTACAGCATATACGCGAGGAAGAAATGGTTGGGATTTGCAAAATTGAAATTTCGAGCAGTTAATTCAATTAAGGTTCCGGAAATAAAGATAAAAAAGACATTGGATAGACAGACAAGGCGAAATATATCACAAAATTTAATCTCATAAATCATACCGAGTCATCATACATCTATGAGATATCTAGAGAGGCAGTAGTGTATTTTCTTGTTGACAGATGGATTGAAGATATCCTATGCTCCCAGAAATTCCATCATATACACACAAGAGGGGATATGAATTGCACGTATTGTCTTTCAGACTTGTTGATATATACAAACTGTTTATTATCAAAGGAAATTTTGACTAATCCATCAAATTCGTGTAAGAAAAAGCCTCGAATTACTCAAATATAATAATTATTATTGATAGAAATATATTCGAGTTTCAAATAACTAGGCTAATAAAATATTTATTTCAAAAAAAGTTTGACTCCAAGCAAACCTCAATCCTTAATGTTGGACAAAGTAAAAAATAATATATATTTCCAAAGGATAAATGTATGCACCAAAAACGAATAAAAGCAAGAATCATCATTATCATTGAAATGTTGAAAAAATAATAAATTTTGAACCCATTTTATCATAGTGACTTGAATCGAGCATTTAATAAGGTTACTGCGCAGTACTGAACCACTTAAGTAGGATCAATTTGATTCCAAAAGTAGAATATATATTAAAAGCATTGTTATTCCATTAATCACGTGACAATAAATGAGAGGTTTTTTTAATCAAAATCATTTGTTGAGAGGAAAAAAAATTTTTCAAAATTACTTTGTTACTACAAAGAGATCCAAAGTCAGAAGATTAATCAAGTTTTATCAGTGTCTAATAAGTAAAAATTATTTACATTTATGGATGAAGTAACTCAATAGGGTATCCTATTTATTGCGAATTAGTAAATTCGTAATTTAGAAAATTGAAATAAAATAACCAAATGTACATTTTTCGAAGTATCATCAGAGGTAATTCTTCAAAAATAATATAAGTTAAGAATTAGTTCAAGATAATAATTTACAAATTATGAAAGAAATAGTAAAATTCAAAGAAAATAAGAATAAAATACAAGCTGAAAGAACATCAAAACTCTCCAATAAATATCCTATTTATGATAACTTTTCTATTATTATTCGATTATCCGATCATTATTTCAATGTGTATACAGTGTTATCCACATAATACTCAATAATGAGATTATTTTAGCTATACTTTGCTGATCAATGGATTTTGATCACCGAAGGATAACAAAAACACCAATCATTCAAGTATGCATTTCATATGAAAAAAGGATGGGAAAATTAAAGTTTCTCGTGTGGATGGGAAGTAAATGAATTAGAGAGAATTATAGGGAGGCGAGGGGTATATTAATGAATAAAAGGTAAGAAAAATTATTATTGTGATCTTCTATTTAGGGAAAAAACATAATAACTAAGGTAATGAAATTCAGATCACAATATTATCGTTTCCCGTTTAGCGCAATGGATTAAGCTCAAAAAAAGCTAGCAACAAAAATAGTTTTATTACAACTTGGAAATACCGAGAGAATGTTAGTGCTAATACATGCTAATAGAGAGGGAGAGGCTAATGTATGCTTAATTTTCAATCATTCATAATTCAGTAATAAAAAAACTGTTATCAAGTTTATTTTCACCCCAGATATAAAAAGGTAGTAGAAATGATTAACTCAATAAAAGTTTATTTCGATGAAACTTTTGGAATTAACCCCAAAAGTCCCCCCTCCGTTCGGTTGGAAGTTTATTAATCTCTTGGAATACGCAAAGATCTCAGATCAATGGAGTTTTCATAACCGTAGAATTCAAGTATGTAATTGCCTAAACTCTAACTGCTCAAACCTGATAAAAGAAAGCAAAAAATGAAATTAATAAATCCTTGATCCAGTATGAATTACAGAGTAGTTCTTGAGGGAAAATGATCTTTAAAAAATTGGAGGTGAAAAATTTTTTTTTTGATATTGGAAATTTTTATCATACAAATTAACAGAATCATAGAATATTTGGTTAGTTGAACAAAAAAAGTGTAGTAGGCAAGATGTATCTAATTTTGAAGAAACCATAAAAATAATCCGTCTTTTTCCCCAATTCCTTGTGCTCTCTAGTTCTAGTCTGTTCACATATTCCTTTCCTCAGTTAAAAGTAAATCCGATATGCGCATAATATGTACACTGAATTTTCATATCAAGAAGATGAAGAAGATAGAGAGAAAAACACCATATTTATTTTTTTATGATTCAAGTGAACTATTAATAATATAAATACAGTAAACTATGAGATGAAATTTAGGTTAGATTCAATTTCACAATGTATTGCAGTTATTTCCAAAGATATATGAATCATATACATATACATCTTTAGAAAAAAAATAACGCTAACCTCATCTTCAAGTCGTATCAAGGGATAATAGTACTTTGATTTGCATAAGGAAAGTACAAGATGAATTTTTCGAATGAAAAAAACCGGCTACATGTTGAGTAATTCATAATTAATACTATTTACTTGTGAAGTAAAAAACTAGGCTCAAGACCTATTTTCCCACTGAATTCTAAGGGGTGATTTTTTCTCTTCAAAAATATACCAAATAAAATCTGGACACTTAATTCTATGAGGATTATAAGTATTCTTGTGAGTTGTAAATTTTACTTTAGCCTAGTAAACCCTGTCAATAATAAACTTGATTCAAAAGATCAAGAAGCCTTTTCGAATCGTACTCTATTCAGATAGTTAAGTTTTTTAAGAATAAAATACTGGAAACAAAAATTGAATCTCAAGGGATTAATTCATGGGCGTAATAATGGCAGGTGAGTAATTTATACACAAAAAGGTGCTCTGAGTAGGGACTCCCTACTAGGGAGACATGAATTTTCAAAATAAATATCAATCATCGGAAAATGTTTGCTCCCCTTTAGAGAACATGAAAGGAATATAAATGTATTATTATTAACCACACATACAAGTATCATTTCGAAATTGAAGAAGAATGATTAATTCAAAGTCTGTGGATAATTAAGAATGTCAATAAAACAACAACAATAATAATAGAGCAAGCAGAAAGAGGGTGTATGACTCCTTATTTGCGTAGATAGTTAATATCTGACGTCAAAAGGAAGAGGAAAGATTATCAATATAGTGTAAAACATCCGTATTATTATTTTTAAAGGAGAAAAAAAATCTTTATTTGATAGCGGGACATTCTTGGAGTTTTTGTATGGCTGACCTGACACGGACACTTTGATAAAAAAGACCACCCCATTAAAGAGTATTTTCCTTTAGTAAATAAAATAATACAGAGAGCGTATCAAGTAGCAATTTTGACTAGGAGAGAAGAAGGATAGAGAATTTCTTCTAACCCTCATTCTTTGGGGACAGGAAATACGCAGGAATAAGAGAGTAAAAAACCTATGAATAAAAAACACTTATTTATTTAAAGAAAGAAGAAGATGAAACCTTTGAAAAGAACCAAGTAATCCGATTTTTATCTAAACCTAAAATAAACAAAAGAGGTTATGGCCAAGTTTATCAATTATAATTACCAAGTCTGGGAATAATTCCATGTTTGAATAATACATGAATGAACCCTTTGAACCTAGAATGTCATAAAACCAGATGTAGGAAATGACAGTTTGATCCAATTGATCATATTTAGCGGCATACTCAAAATATCATTAGTCAAGTTTATCGTTGAAAAGAGTAATAATGCCCGTATAAAATTTCCCATTATGTTATATTAAGAGGTTGACCTGATAATTTTATTATATTATCTAGTCTACTAATAAGTAGGGTTATGTTGTATTTTTCCCCTTGAAATAAACAATGTAGGGGAAAACTTTTAAGTGTAACCAAAAATTGTGATTATAAATAAACATTAAAATACTTTTTACATTCCTAATAATAATAAAAAAGAATAGTATTATACCATATTTAATTGAGGAAACAGAAGAAAATTGTCTTTTCCCCTTTTTTCAAGACGTGCACACAATGGGAAAAAAGTCTAAATCAAATTTTTTTTATTACAGAAAAAGGCAATGTAAATATTTATTATAACATGAACTTACGAAGGATAATAATAAAATCCGTAGTTTGAAACCTCCGTAATGTATAAGCAAGTATCCAGGGAGTAAAATTATGGCGTGGGTATTAAATTTTTGAATGACACAGAAAAATTCGGACAGCGAGCAGAGAGTATAGGGAGATATGATGGATGTAAAAGTATTTCATATGATTTCAAATCATCTTGACCAATCAGAGGAGTCGATGAATGCTGATTGGAAGAAATGCTCTTGACCAATCAGAGTAAAATTAGTCAACATGAATTTGTATGTTAATTGCCATATTATCATCATAATGATTCAATTGTTTTCATTTTATTTGTTGACCTTTTTCTTTCACACAGTGAATGTGTTGAATTGGGTTAAGAGTTTAAATTTCCATTAGCTAATTTGTAAGCAAGAACAAAAAAGTTTTTCATTCATTTCATTGTATGTACTGCTGACAAAAGAAGAAGGAATCATACAACAAAAGACCACCTGCATTTGAATTTATTACAGAAATTAAGAAGAAGAAATATTGAATTGAATGATTCTAATTTTTTTCTTTTATTGAAAGACACTGTTGACTTTCTCTCAGTTTGAAGAAGAACTCATTTTATTAATGAATGTGTTTATATTAAGCAATTTCATGTGTTTTTTACTTTTATTCGTTCCAAAAAGAAATTACGCAAAAGAAAACTTTATGACTCAAGAAATGTTCATCCTCTGTTTACGAAACGAACTTTTTAATGAAATTTGAAGAGTTGGTTAACTGATCAAATATTTGCTTTGAAAAAATATTATTATGACCAATGAATTTGATTGCAAAACAGCTTGGAGACTAAACAAATGACTCAATATTTCTGGAAAGTTTTCTGCAGTGCACTATTGATCTCTCCTACTTTTCAGGTTCTTTTCAAAACCAAAATTCATTCATTTTAATTTTAAAAATTCAAAAAATTGCCAAAATTTTTATCTCTTTCGAAGATAAAAAGCAGTTAAATATTGATATTTGGGATTGGCATTAAACAGAGAATTCGAAATCGCCTGCAGCAGTTCACAGAAATTCGTCATTATTGAGGAAATTGAACCATTTTAATTTTTTGATTGTCACAAAGGAAAATTATCCAAAAGCTGGAGGTTGAATTTTTCTTGAAACCAGGAAGTTTTTATACGGCAAAAATCGAAAGTTGAAAAAGTGGAAATTTGGAGCATTTTTGAGATTTATAATGGTCTAATTTTGGTCAGATTAAACTTTTTAATTTTCCCAACTTGTTGGTATATCTAATCATTGAATCTAAAAATAATTTCATATCGACAAAATTTACATTTGAAATATACAGAGTAGATAATCCAACTTTTTCTGATCAATTAGTGTAAATACTAAATGAGAAATATGGACTATAAATCATTGGATTATAAAAAGAACAAATTTAAAGTGTGTAGTTTAGAGGTTAAAGTATATATTTTCCACTGTAGCCATTTTTAGATCTCTCTGGCTTTCAATCAAGATGCAAGTCTTGAGTGGTTGGATGCAGTTGTAAATCAGGGACATTTGGATAGTATGTTTATATAACTAAAGATAAGAATAATTTATTATATTAACATGTTAATAAACTGTATGTTAAATTGCCAGATACCCTCCATCAAAATAGCTGATAATATTGTATTAATTTGATATTTGTATTCTTAAAGTACGAGGGTTGAATTTTTCTTTAAACTTTGAGCAGATAGAGTTGATCTCCTTAAAATCAAAAAAGGGGAATTCGGCACTTAATTTGAAAAATGACATTATTTTTTTTCTAATTTTGTTGCAGAATTTTCTCTTTAAATGGTAAAAATCTTAAAAATGTTCGAATTCTCGATGAAAATATTTATTTTTCACTATTAACGATACTCTTTCTTCTTGTTTTTTGAAGGGGTTAAATAAGTTATTAATGAAATTAAACGAATTCTTAGTCTATCCCATGAATACCTGGGCAAATTCAAGAGCGGAAATTGAATTTTCCTTTTTGACTCTTGTGAGAGGGATAGCGATATCTCAATCCTTTTCTTACGAATCGAGAGTTTTTTACTCATTTTCGAAAGATATGATGACTCATTCTCTTGAAATTAAATCTCATTACAAGCCGAGTAAATATTTGAGTATAAAATGTTTAATACATTTATGTATGATGTTATTCTGGTTTATGACACGTGTCGTTTTTCATTCTTCCCTCATTCTGAGTACAAACTATGGAGATGAGCATTATTTTTCGCATCTTCAACAAATGCCTACCAAATATTTCAAGCCTTGTAATATATATAGTCCCCACCTCCCTGAATCTCTTGTTCATCTTGATGTCTATGCATTTCTAGTGAATTTTTTTGCTAATCTTCTTTAGAAGGTGAAAAGTATACTCACTACTCATAATTTATTATAATCTTCTCGTATATAAAATAAATTATTGACATATTGAAACTAAATCAAAATTGTATGCAAAATTTATTTGCAGGAGTTTAAATTTTGGTTCAAGGCAAATGGAATTCTTCCATGCTGTGGTTGTATATATTCTACAGTGTATAATAAAAAAGAAATAACAGAACAAAACTTTGTAAATGTTTATTGAGACACATTGACCATGGTGATTGAAGGCCCACACTTCGGCAAATCAATGACCCAGAAGATATCTCTTTAGAAAATGAGATGGAGCTTCATAAAAACATTTTTTTTACGACCCCTTTCCCTATGCCTACTCTAACAAAGAGAGCTTTATTATTAAATATTGAGAGAGAATACATTTTTCTTTTATGAATAAAAATTGAGTCAAAAATCAAAAAAAATGAAAAAAATGTGCTTGCCAAAATTACTTGCAATAAAATTAAAAATTTCTTCACACTAGTTTCTCTCTTCTTTCGAGAATCTCGATACAGATCGATAAGTAAGTAAAAAACAAAGAATTTTTTCAAACCAAGTGTTTTTTATCATTGAAGACCTCCTAAAAATATATATATTTAGCTCCGATCATGATATCGGTTGTGTAAAATAGAAAAATTTATTATTCTTTCAAGCGAAACAAAGCCGAGTCACTCGTTAATAACGAGTCGTTATTTAAATACACCAAAGCTACTTGATATGAAGTCGGAAGTCTCAATTTATTCATCAAAAATTCGAATTTGTCAAAGATTCTTAAGAATCCAAATAACATTGCCTATTCTTACCGTTTGATCTAAAAAGGATATATTCGTAAGGAGATATGGTTACCTCCTAACTTTTTAAGGTTTCAAAATCACAGAGATTATTTGAATAAAAAATCTATCTAAGATAGAGTAATTACTAATTAGAATTTTTTATCTTATTGAGTTCATGCGTTCATTTGATAGAAAACAAGAAAAAATTCCTATTGAACCTCATGTTTTAAATTGTATTTAGATATTCATAATTCCAAATTTGTGCCACCATTTTTCAATGAATTTTACTACGAGAAAGGATAAATTATGAATAATTGGACACACTATGATCATTTTGAATCAGATTTTCAGATCAAATTAATATCAAATTCTGAATTAACTCTGACAAAATCCGAGGGTGGCAATTACGGACCATAAAGAATCTATTTGAAGCATGAAATAGAAAAATGTGTTCGGGAAAAAAAATTCGTCTATCTCTGATTTAGGACCATTGTACAGAAGACTTCAATACTCGGATGACTTAAAAGTACAAAATAGCGAAAGAGTCTGTAGCATTTTTTAGATCAAACAAGAATGACTCACTCACGTTTATAAGCTTCAGGCAAAATCCAGTGTACCATCTCTCTCATTATAATATATTCTTTAAATTTCTTGGGATTACACAACAAAAGTATTTCCCCTCCCATCTTATTTTATACAAAATATCTAAGCTGTTAACTTGTCAGATAATTCTTATTTTTTACTCTGTGATATGGTGATCTGTATTAAATTATTTACGCATTTCGGCTAAATGTATCTGTATATATATTTTGTTTGCTCCCTTGAATTTTAATCCATTTTCAAGGTACGTCAAAAATACAGAGATAGAGATTATTACGCTTATTTTCTTTTAATTCTGAACTAAACCATCTCTATGGTTACATTTTCTCTTGCCATTAATAGAAGAGAGCAAGCATTAATAAATACTTTTTTAGCATAATTATTGCACAATATTTCTTGAGACTGATTAGATACCTTTATAATCATAACAAGTTTTCAAGAAAATACATTTATAACTAAGCACATTTAACGTCTAATAGATGAAAATTTGCAAAAAAATCAACAAAGTCCGTCTTGAGTTTAGAAATTTTAGATTTCTATACATCTATTCTCGATGAATTTGAAATTATCAAATAAATCCAATTTTTTATATCTCGAATAATAAAATAATTCGAAAAAAAGGCTGTTGATCTCAAGATGCAAGAGGGATCAAACGTTATTTTTCAGAATCACCAATGAACGAAGAAACCAATTGTCACTATTAAATTTTTGAATTAACCTTCGAATTGATCTGATCTTGGATACTCCTAATTTATTCATTTTCAATCAGTAAAAATGGTCTGAAAATGGGCAGTTTCCTAGGATCTCTAAGACCATTTTTGTTTTTCATGTCTATCGATTATCCTGAAAAATTACGTTTGATCCATCTTATACGAGATCAAAATTTTCAACTCAAAGTTCTTTAAAAGAATGGAAAAATTGCGACAACTTGAAATTTAAAGCGTCTCCTAATATTTTACAGAACCCTATTTTACCTATTTTTTCCTTAATCGATGGAAGTGTGTCTTTTGAACTGATTTCAGAAAAATTTTCACGACCTTGATGAAAAAATGAGATTAGCGTTAATTTCGACTCATATTTTGTAATGCAAAAAGAATTTTTCTAATCCCAAATCATTCTCATAGGTATTTTCTTGATTTCCTAATGTTACTTTTTTATGGGTGTTTTTTTGCCTTTTGAAGATGTGCAAAATTTCAACATTTGAGACTCAAACGTTTTGTTTATTTCAGAGATTTTTAGCAACTGAATGCTAATATTTGAGATCAAAATTATACAAGAAATCCTATTCCACTTCAGTTAAAGCCTCTCAGAGAAATTCGCCATAACTTTCGGAAATCGAACCGAACGTCACAAATGGAAATGGCAATAGAAATTTAACTTTTTCTTCAAAATGGCTTCTTTTACAGAGCCTGTATAATTTTGATCGCCATAATCATGAGAAAAATTTTTAAGTTTTAGTAAATTCCCAAATAACTTTAGAAACTTAATTGTTATCTTCAAGACTTGAATGGGTCTCCTTTCAAAACGTTCTTGAAATTTCCAGAGAAGAAAGATTTTCAAGTGATTTCAATTGAATTCATTAAGACAATATTAGAGGTAAGAAAAATGTCTCAAGGATAACATCACGTATTTCATGCCAGGCAATTCAATTCGTATTCCAATTTCGCATGAATGAGGTTATACAATTAGAAAATTGGGAATAAATTCCATCTTGAGTTAGCCTTGGAGTAACACGGTCTAATGATTTGATAATTGCAATTTTATCTATGAATTTTATGAATTTCATTTCTACAGTCATAAAATTAAAAATTTTTCAATCGGAGTCTATTAGAAAATGAAAAGCCTTCTTAGATAGATAGGGAAACACTTTTTTCGTATTAAATGACTCGAAATCTACAGATTAAGAATAAATTTTTTGGGAAATTACTTTCACGAACAACTCGATTCTTATCAAAATTGAAAAGAATTATTCCGAATATCAATAGGATATCTGAAAGAATGCTTTGGAAAATTGAAACTAAGAATTAAATCTACAAGAGTAATTGGCCTCTAAAGTCTATAACTGTCGTTCGAAATGCGAAAGATTAGTAACATTGATAAGAAAAGTGAAAAATCTCAAGGAATCTCTTTATGAATTAATAGATTAAGTTTGTATTGATGAAGAATTTCTCCCTCATCACCGAGGATATTTTAATAAAAAATAATTATAAAAATTTAGACGCTTTATAAAGGATGGATCTGTGGTAAAACCGAAACATATCATGATTTTTCATCCCTATGTTTGACCAAAACTTTTTCTGATACCCCAGATTCTCTAATCAGGATCGCGATCAAATAGAGAAGATTCAGGGATCAAAAATCCCAAAATACCATTGAAGCGTTCCTGATCTTAAAATTGACTGATCTTATATGTTGTCTTATTCAAGAGAAATTGAGCCCTGAAATTTCTTTTCCTGTCAATTCATCAAAATATTTTGACAAAAGCTCTCAATTGGAGACATAGAATAAAGTCCAATTCAACTATTTTTAATTGTGTAATAGAGAATAGGATCATCTTATGACTTTTACTCATCCCTGAGAATGATACTTTTAGTTAATGAAGAATGTAATTACACACTCAAATGTATTCCCACACATATTTCCTGTCCCATAGAAATACTAAATTCCTCTTGTTTATTCAGAGTTGAGATGAGATCATTTTAAAGATCATAATGGGACATATGTCGATAGGAACATCATCTAAATAAATACTAACTGTAATTATTCTCGATTGATGAGGAGTAAGAAAAATAATAATAAACACACAGAATTCAGTTGAGAACAACAATGAGCATAACAAAAGGAGGAAAGGAGCTGGATCGTTGAGAGGAAGAAAAAATATAATAGGAAAATGAAATTAAAGTTATTCCCAATATTCTTGTTACTTTCAATTAATAATAAAAATAATATTGAAGATAAGCACAATACACTCAGAAATTACGTGACTTGCTCTGAAGATTCTCTGCTGACAAAGTTCATGAGATTTCTCATTGGATATGATACACTAAAGATCATTAATACAACCTACAAATGACCTGGCAAAATAATTACTACTCTGATTGCTAGCTAGTTGGATGGCCTTTATTTTTGGTCTACTTCCTATTTTTTGATCATTTTTATTGCTTGGAAATTGATAAGCTTGGATGATCCAAAATCAGTTCAAAATGACGGGTTTTTTCAAATAAAAGAATGAGAATAAATATTTTCTAATGATGATCCTGAAAAATAACTTTTGATTCCTCTCAGACCTTGTAATCAACAAAAATTTTCAACTCAAAGTTTAAAAAAATTAAAAAATCGCGCCATCTCGAATTTTAAAATGTCTCTAAAATTAAAAAAAAAATTTTTTTTCTCAAATCAGTCAAAGTGTACATTTTGAATCAGTTATAAAAAATTCTTTCAAAAATTTCGATACCTTGATGAAAAAATGAGATTTTTTTAAAAATCATGAATTCCCAAATTCATTGAGAATAAGATAAGAAAGCCGAATATCATGATTTGAAAAATTTTGAAAGATCCACCATTTCTGAGGGATTTTAATTAGCGAAATTTCATCGATTTTCAAGTAGTGGAAAGATGATCAAGACATCGAAATCCAACTCGCAAAACGTTAATGAGATCAATCGGTTTTAATCTCCTATCTTTATCCTATCACTTTCAAACTAAATAAAAATTTTAAGCTCAAAGTCAAAAATTTGAGATTTTTGTAAAATTCATTTCAATTAGCCTTACATTGCTCTCGGTATTTACGTTCTTTGATTCAAACGGGAAAATAGTAGACCTGAAGCCTATAAAAGTTTGAATCTAAAAGATCAATGAAATATAAGTTCACCATCTTGCCAGAGCCTTTGGAAAATGAAGGCGGAACAAGATTTACTGGCTAGAGGACTGCTCAACTCCTTTATGTATTTAACCGCATATAAAAGTATTTTAAGCTAAGTTATAAAATGTATTTAAGATCAGGTTGTACCTGCCTCAATTGAAATTAATATTATTTCACCCTAGTGAATTTCTTTTTTTTGAGAATTCCTATCTTTATTCTCTGATAGTTCCGAGAATAGATTTTTACATAAATAAAATCCTCTGCATCTGCTTACTACTAAAATCTGTTCGAGAATTGGAATTTTGATAGTTTTAAAAATTCAGCTGTACTCTACTAAAGGCTATTATTTTAATTAAACTTTTTATGAAGCACCGTCATAAGTCTATATTGGCTGAAATTTTAAATCTTGCAAAAGATTCTCTAATAGAGACTCTCTATGAGTCTTGACTAATTTAATATTATACGATACTTGAAATAATATTTTGGATTATTTTTACTTTGATGGATGCAAATCGCTAATTATCTTTGAAAAAAAGAGACAAACGATTCGATGCAATCATTCAAATTAGCAGGATAATTTTTTTTTCAATCTACCGAAATTGCTGAACATTGGGATTCTCATAAATCTTTCATTTGCTCTTTCCAAAAGCTAATCAGAATTTGTCTGTCAATCGAAAATATATTCTTCGCTCCATTTAGCCCAGATATTGAGGAAATTTAGTATCTCATTTGAACAAAATTTCGATTATTTTCATCGGGAACTCGAGAAGGTCAGATTTTAGATATCGCCTTAATTATTTTTGATCGAAAATATCGATAAATTTACACTCTTATAATCTATCATTAAATTTAAAGGTTTTTGTTAATTTTAGAGTAAAAGATTGATCAAAAGTTCAAGAGGGTTCACATTTAAGCAAGCAAAACAAGTATTTTCCTCACTCTCAAGTTCAATATGAAAAATAAAGATATTTTTTCTCAATTGAAAAATTGACAAAACTTTGCGTGTCTAAAAATACAAAAATTAATTTTAAATCAACCCATCTACCCATGTTAGAACCCATTTTTGTTCATATACAAATCACTATTATACATGTGTCATTAAAACTTCAGTACAAATTTTAATTTATTACACAGAACAATAATTCCCTAGACATGTACTTGTGATGTTTCATAAAGGTTACGACGACACAGGATTCATTGCTTATTTATTTTCCTATTCATTCTAGAAAGTTGAGCTAATATGAATATGGGATTTTTGCAATAATTGTTTTATAGGATCACAATTAGAAGGAAACCAATTTCAAATCATCAAAAGCATGTTTTTCTTTAAAAGAGAGTGTGAAACTGCTAAGGTCCAAGATCTGATCAGCCTCAAAAATTAAGAACCGAAAGATGTTAATAGAAAATTGATTATTGTTTCAAGAATGTGATAACACAGATTTATTCTAAAAGTTCATAGGGAGATGAAAGGACTCGCCTTTCAAGGAGGAATTTTTCAAATTCCCACATCAAACAGAAACAAGGCATTAAAATCTTCTTGGTAAAAGGGAAAATTGTCAATAGCATCAAAAAACAAGATTATTCCCATATCTTAAGAATAAAAGTACACCAAAAGTTTACATATTATAGTTGGTAAGATTCAATCTACGTGAATATTAATTAAATATAACCTTTTTAGATAAAAAATCAGGTCTGAATATTTCGGGAATATTCATTCTGATTGGTCTACTTCAAATTAACTCTCGAATACTACCTGAATATAAATTTTTATTCCTAACTGCTTACCTAATATTATTATTATTCAATTTACTTTGATTTGAATACTTGTAGCCTGTCAATAAATAGACCTATTAGTAATAAGAAGGTAATGAAAAAAGGTTTATATATTGTAACTAAAAGTACACCTAACGATTACGTATGAGTTGATAAAAATCAATTGGATAAAAACTCAGGAAATCGGTATTTTATTTTAATAGATATTGTCAATAAAACTTGAGTGGTTAGTGTAAAGTCTATGATGTTTTAATAATGAGAATAAATCAAAAAGTTTAAGCAATGAGTCATTATTATCAATAGAGAATATAAATCAAAGTGATACACCAAGAGGTTGAAGACTTTTGCTTGAAAACATGAAAGAGAATCCATCATTCGTTAATTGAACTTAATTACTCTCTGTATAATAAGCAAGTTTATGAGACTTTTTTATAAAATCCACAGCTGTAGATTGTAAAAAAATTTGAAAAATGATTACTTTCAGAGTATTTGAGCAACGGGTCCTTATTTTGGGACCAATATACAGTTTTGCCCCAGTTTTGGTGTATGAGAAATCGCACACCCTAATTTTCCTATGAGAAATAGATTTTTCTCATTATAGATCTACTTAAAAGTAGAACAAGTTTTTTGAATGATGAATTTTTTGGCCGAAATTGTTTTTCTGTCTCAATTTAAAGAGAATTTTCTCTTAATTAGATCAGTACCACTAAAACCTGATTAAAACGATTGGCATCATCTTCTTATTTTTTACACTAAAACCTATTGAATTCGTACACTGAGCATGAAAAATCTTGAAAATAAACTTTGATGTCTAATTAAAAATCAATGATGAATTCTATCAAAAGTGTCTTGATGAGAAAAACTGTTTTTCATAGGAAAATTTGATTGTGAGATTTCTCATACACCAAAACTGGGGCACAATTGTACCGCAAAAAATCCAACTTACTCTGAAAAAAATGTATAAGCTCAGAAAAATCAGAAAAGAACGGTTCTCAAAAATAAATATATTAAATATTCCATCATTTGATGGCTGAATTAGATATGTTTTGTAATAATTGAAACTCAAGAGAAGTCAACAATAGTTGATAATAAAATTACATGCCAACCTGTAAATACCGAGAAAAGAAAGAATGGAAAACGCCCAGTGACTAGAAGAAAAAGAAGAGGTTCCACTGGTCAGCTACAAATTGATGCATTCATGAAGAGGCAAAAAGTGAAATGAGAAGTGAACCCCCCTCCCAGCTTCTTTGATGCAATCAAATCAACCAATGGAGGTGCACAAAAATTTTGCATTGTGAACCAGGGTAGAGTCTGAAGAGACCTGGCGAAATATAACGTTAATCACTATAATATACGTCTGTTTTCTCTAACCTTCCCCCATGAGTTCAGAACCCAATAATAGTAAAAGTTGAGAGTTAAAAACCTGACCATTAAATCATTTCTGTATCCTTGGGTATGTCTCAAGAAAATTATTAAATTAATAAATTTGACAAAATTAATATGAAAAAGAAGGCCTGACGATATTTTCTCTTGAAGCATCTCACAACAGTCTAATAAACAAAATAACTTCTATATGATTTACAAAATAAACATAAGAGTGTGTAGAATATTTTGAGTAGTACTTGACGAGAAGAGCAAGCAAGCACTCAGACAATGATCTAAAGAGTTGACAAATCAACATCTAAAATTATACTATAATCCCTGGTAATATGAAGTCAAAGATTATTTTTGCTTAACTGAGTAAACGTTGATTTCGATTTTTGATTCAATTTTAAAGATTCCATAATAATGATACAGTCGTGGACAGAACTGGTGGAGTGAACCTTCGCGAGAAATCGCGTGAATATTTTCGGTATATTCCTGATGTATTATCGGTATATTGGTAAGAGAAAACATGGAATCGTTAAATTTCGGATAAAAGACTTAGAACACTATGATGTAAAAATCATGAATATAAGATTGCAAGATAAATTATAAATGGATTAAAATTCAAAAAATATGTTTTTTTAATACATAATCATTATAAAGTATGCTTATTTTATTAACTTTTGTCTCAATAAAACTCAGTTTTTTACTAAGTAAAGAGAATGGAGGAGAGTAAATCTCTAATTTGATGAATATTATAAATCATAGATAGGAATCAGCTATATTCAAGAAATGGAAACATTATAATATAACTATTTGTCCTCTTCAATTTTAGGAGATAAAAGGGATCTTTTTTCGATTGAAAGTAGTAAAATTAGGAATTAGGAAATTTCTCCATTTTAGAATTTATATTTAAAAATTTACACATGTTAAGTTAAAAGTA
This sequence comes from Gyrodactylus bullatarudis, assembly GCA_012064415.1. Taxonomy (NCBI): domain Eukaryota; kingdom Metazoa; phylum Platyhelminthes; class Monogenea; order Gyrodactylidea; family Gyrodactylidae; genus Gyrodactylus; species Gyrodactylus bullatarudis. The sequence goes on along the minus strand of SSNU01000269.1, from coordinate 45,455 downwards.
AAACTCAAAATTTTAAAAATCTACGATAGTTTAAGCTCATCAATTTAGAAATATCTGAAAAAATATCATAAAGAAATTACTGATAAATAATGCCAAGAGAAGGTTTACCCAAGAGAAATACCTCTAGGCCAGCTCGTTTTGATGATTTTGTTATGGAAAATGAAAGGCCAGCTATACGTAAGTTTTCATTATTAGATAGATTCTTAGAAAGACGCCGAACGGATCCCCAAGCTAACGTTCCAAACAGAACACGAGCAAGACGTAGTGGACCTCCCGCTGCTAATCAGGTTGCTCGTGAACGCAGTCCTGTTGAAGAGGCACGACCTAGAAGGAATGTACAAGATCAAGGCGTTAGAGAAATGCTAAGAAACTTCGACCAAGAAATAAACAGAGCTGTTGGTCAACTGAATCATAAAGTCATCAACTATCGAGATGGGGAATATCATGAACTAATCCGAGAGGCATATCTCAATAACAGAGATACAATTAAAATGGATAAAGTTGCCTCTCTGTTCAATGGATCTTATCATACTTCAGAAGGTTCAGAAGAAAATTCTCCAGAAATCCAACAGAATGTTCCTGAAAATCCGGAGCTCCATGATGACATGCCAGCACTTTTGGAATATGCCAGAAATGGTTCGCTAATTCTTATGGATTATGCTTCAATTCATTCATCGCTTTATGTAAGGATAGAATTTATTTTAATAATAATTATAATTATTATTAACTTATATTATATTTTATAGACAAGATATTATATGGCGATGAATAATTTGAAAAAATTGCCTCTCTGGCCAACGCATAGTCCAGATCTCAATCCTATCGAGAATATTTTTGGAACCTATAAAAATTCTTGGCATTCAGCAATCAGGAACATGCAGCCAGATGATCAATTGGCAGATGTTATTAAAAGAATTTCTGACAGAATAGATCAAGAAGTTGTTAAAAGTTGTCATCATGCTAACCTACCAGGGATACAACTTGCTTAGACATTACTGAATAGGACTTAGAGGGGGCTTATTATTTGATTATGAATATGAAGGATTTTAATAGAATAAAACAAATCTAAATATTTTTAATATTTGTATTTTGTTTTTATCAAATAAACAGAACCTTTTTGTATTCAGTAATTCAATAAAATTTTCATATTTTATTAATTTTTACATGAAACTCTCATTGAGCCAATAGACTTTTTATTAGTTCGATAAAGCAACTAAAATTAAGTATTTTCCTGTTAAGCAGCTCATTATTAACATCGTTTGATGTAATTTATTAACAAGACTTGGAAGGAATTTATTTTAAGCTTATGATTGCTGACAGGGTCTTTTAGAACATCCATTAATCATTTATATATAGTTCTTAATAATTTTAAGACTGATAAATCTATTCATTTTCCAGAATAATAGCAGAATGAAAAAGTCAAAAAGTCCAATTTTTCATAAATTTATAAATCTTTTCCTTCGGTTTAATTTATACGCATCTATCTAACCAATTAATAAATCCTATACATATAATGATCAGAATTTATTTCTCTTTCTATTGAGGCCCTTTTCAGCTATGTATTTTGTGAAGTTAGATCCACAGGGTCTTAAATGTGTACCTATATAGCGTAATATGGCTTATTACAATACTACTTTGAAGTAAATTTGTGAAAAACGACTTTTGATAGAAGGGTTTTTGTAGATTTTTTTATCTCCAAAAGAAAGAGCGCATTTTATAGGCTCCAATGAGCATTTTTTCTTTTCTCTGGAGTAATTAATAAAGTCAGTATTAACCTCTAAAGTCATCAATTTTGACCCATAAAAATTTTGCGGCCCTAAACATTAATTTTCGAACAAAATAATTCCACCAATGGATTTCTTGCAACATTTTGATCTATAATTCACTTTTTCGTGGTATATGCCGCTTTATTTTCGTCGGAATGGCTCACTCCACCAGTTTTGTCCACGACTGTAGCATTTTCAAAATTTCTTAATTTGACGCTAATTCAAAATTTGAAATATCTATGGATGATTAAAAACTGGATATCGTCAAAAAAGTCATAAATTCTCATCCGTCAAGATAGCTAAAGTAAAGTTGGTTGGGAATCTATGATTTTTACAGAAATCTCGATATTTTCATCAATAATTCGAATTTGTTAAAGATTTTCTGGAATCCTATTCATGTTGCTCACTTTTACCATTTGAAGAAAAAAAATTCTGAAAAAAATTATTTTTATGAAATATATGGTAATTTTTCAAATTCCCATTTGGCGCCAGAATCCCATTTTTTCGAACTTTGAACCGAAAGTTTTTATTGATTTGAAAGTTGGAGGTTGATCAAAAGGGGTTTTTCATGATCAAGATTAGACAAGAAAGCTGACTAGCACCGTCAAGTTATCGACAGTTACCCCATTTTCGAGAGATTTTGAATTATCGAAATTTCATTGATTTTCAAGTAGTGACAATGATCATAAAAAATGAAATTCCGCTCCGATAATAAGGTTAGCAGATTCAGTTGAACTGATTTTCTTGTCTAATCTTGATCATGAAAAACCCCTTTTGATCAACCTCCAACTTTCAAATCAATAAAAACTTTCGGTTCAAAGTTCGAAAAAATGGGATTCTGGCGCCAAATGGGAATTTGAAAAATTACCATATATTTCATAAAAATAATTTTTTTCAGAATTTTTTTTCTTCAAATGGTAAAAGTGAGCAACATGAATAGGATTCCAGAAAATCTTTAACAAATTCGAATTATTGATGAAAATATCGAGATTTCTGTAAAAATCATAGATTCCCAACTTCATATCAATTAGCTTTAGAATAATAAAAGGGTTGTAAAGGAAGCCAATAAAAGTAAAGCTAATTAATATGAAGATGGGAATTTATGATTTTTACAAAATTCTTAATTTTTTCATCAAGAAATCGAATTTGATCAAGAATTTTTGGAATCTAGATTATGAGGCCCTCTTTCACGATACGGAGAAAAAAAATTTAGAAAAAATAAATTTTTATGGAAAATATGGCAAATTTGAAATCTTGAAGTAGCGCCAAATTCCCATTTTTTGAACTTTGAGTTGAAAATTTTTGTTGATTTCAATGTGTGAGAGAGATCAAAAGTTGATTTTTAGGATCACAATAAGACAAAAAAACCGATGATTATTATAAAATTTATGAAAGATTCGTCATCAGGGATCTTAAAATATCAAATTTCATCGACTGTCAAGTAGGGAATTTGATTAAAAAATCAAAATTTGATTTTTACACGATTATGGGGGGATTCTTAAAACCAGATTCAGCATATTTGATTTCTTTGACTAATTGTGATCCTAAAAATCAACTTTTGATCTCTCTCACACATTGAAATCAACAAAAATTTTCAACTCAAAGTTCAAAAAATGGGAATTTGGCGCTACTTCAAGATTTCAAATTTGCCATATTTTCCATAAAAATTTATTTTTTCTAAATTTTTTTTCTCCGTATCGTGAAAGAGGGCCTCATAATCTAGATTCCAAAAATTCTTGATCAAATTCGATTTCTTGATGAAAAAATTAAGAATTTTGTAAAAATCATAAATTCCCATCTTCATATTAACTAGGTGTATTAATTAATTCAATTACATTCTCAAATTCTATTTTCCTAGACAATGGGGGAAATTCTATTCTTGCCAAGATAATCCATGAAAAATAGATTACTCTATCCTTTTCGTTATTCAGTTTGGTATCTTGCCCTTTATTTTTCTTGATCAACTTTTATGATTATAGACTCAAAAGGATCCAACCAGAAAGACAAAGAAAGATTCTGTATTCATAAGTACACTCAATGAAGTAGATGTTTCTCGATTTTTTCATTTTTTTCTCCCATTGTAAGTTAAATTTGAATTAATTTTAAATCTAATTACAAATGAAAATATACAATAGAGATTATTAAGTATTGAGGATTAGACGAGTAGAGAAAAATCGTAAATTTACTGAGACCGACTGTAATTTCATATTTCATGCTTCTGATACTTTTTTAATACTTTTAAATCTATGTGTAAATAATGTTTTACAACAAAAAAACTATAAGACCCCATTTGTTAAACATGTAATTTTCGTGAAAAAAGGGTTTTGTATGCAAGGGTAAATAATGATTTAAAAAATTTAAGACGTTTAAAGAATTTATTTTAACTGCTCAACCGATAAGATCCTTTAGAATCAGAACCAAAATAAATCTTACGCGAATTTCATAATGAACTTAAACAAAAGAAAAATGAATATTTCTGTCAAAAAGTTGTATCTGGCTAATTTACAAAATTGCTTTCTATGATTAATATATTGTGAAAATTGATAGTAATTTACAAGAAACTTTATCTATAAAAACATTGATTTACCAAAATTAAGCCAAAAATTTTAGCGCAAGATTTAAATTTTCAAGAACCATTCTGAAAATAAGAATTCTGCAGGATTCTATCAACCGATCAGAATCAATATAAATTAATGAAAATAGAAATCGTTTAAAAACCTCAATAATTTTCAATTGGTGCACAAATTTTGTTTAAAAATTTTTAAATCTATAATTTAAATTATAGATCAAATTAACTTAAATTTAAATATAAGAAATCAAGAATACATTATGTAGAATTAATTCATATTTAACATACTGTTCAGTAGATGAGACGCTTGTGATATAAATTTAAGAAATATTTGAAAACAATCTTAGACAGTAACAAACCTGAATTTCTATTAAGGTAACCATTCAAATAAACCTATTGATTTAATTATTACAATTTAATCCGAATCATATGGAATTCAATAGCAAACTATAATTCTTAAGTTCTTATTTTCCATTGGCTAAGAAGCCCAAAAAAGTCGTTTTCTCTACCTCGTGGACTGATCCGGATCACATGTAGTTTTCTTTTTTCGGCTTCAATATAAAAAATGTTTAATTTTTTAATCAAATTGAAAACTGGGTTAAAATTTTGAAGAAGAAGAACCCCGCTTAGTTGGCAATGACTTGATTAAAAATCTAATTTCTTTTTTTTGGCCTCACCTAATAACTAATAACTTAAAAACCATCTCAATTATTTTTTCATTCATTAATTAAATTGAAATCGATATCATTGCTCAATAGAGGACTGCTCAAATCCTTAGCATATTTAACCGAATATACAAGCATTTTAAGTATTGAAAGATGAGTTTGAAAATGTATTTAAAAATACTCCAACTACTCTGGAAGAGAAGGTAGATATTTTGCAAGTTTTACATATAATAAATTATTTACATCGGATAATTGGGATGGCTTAGTGGGCACAGTACCTATCTTAGTTGAAAATAACGTTATTCCACCCCGTGTTCAAGTATTGACTCCCTCGACCTTTTTGAGAATTTCTGCCTTTGTTCTCAGATAGTTCTTAGAATAGATTTTTACATAAATAAAATCCTTTCTATCTGTTTATTACTAAAATCTGTTCGAGAATTGTAATGTTGATAGTTTTAAAAATTGAGCTTCACTCTATTGCTCAATTATATAGAATAAATAACAATCTCATAGGTTGAAATCAATCATCAGATTTGAAATACTTTTGCAAACTACAAATCAAGATGGAAAAAGAAAAAATATTTCTCATTCGAATGTTATCTCGCATTCATTTACAGTATAGAGTAATGAATGCAATTTTTTTTAAACGTTCTTATCAGTTCAAGAAGAAAAGGAATTCAGATATATACATATTGATTGTTATTTGTTTTCCATCAGATTCTATCTCTTTAGAGCATAAAATTCAAAGAGCATTTACAGACAACAGAACTTTTCAAAAATACTTTGGAAAATAAAAAAAATAATTTAAACAGGAAAAAGTAGAAACCACGAATGTGCATATTTCTCTTATCAAAAGTCTGGAAAAGGTTTTCCTTTAATACACCCTAATCTCGTGGAAATTTTCTTTTGATTTTCCTTTATTGGGATTTCTTCAAAGATTTCTCGTTTTGTTAATAATTAGTTTTTTTAGATCTGATCGAAAAAGATAAAAGTGATTCGTATAAATATTTTTATTTTCTTAAAATATTTATTCAACCATCTGATAGAATAATCAGTTACAGATTGAGTCAAATATTGGCCTCTCTACATAGATTTATTATATACTTTATAATGAAAAATCTGTAATTTAGAAAAAAGAAATTTTTAAAAGAATAAATGCACTTAAATGGGAAAATAATCCACGCCTTTAGAGAATGGGTGGAAAGATTTTGAATATATTCTGATACATCAAGAATGTTCAAAAATAAATCTTTATTCTTTCAAGTGAAAAAAACCCAAATGAAATGTTCGTATTTTTGGTGATTGTTAAAAGAATTAAATTTTTCTGTCACATTTTGGCAAGGAAAAAATAGATGTGTCTGAAAAATAGGAAGAGCCTACACGAGAATTCGCGTGTATATTTAAAAAATATATAAGAACGCCAGAGTACAATGACTATAACGAAATTCTCGAACAAGTGAAAAATCTTGCACTTGGGAATGTATTACAAGTTTCTTCTTAAAGAACAAAGAGAAATTCAAGAAATTATTTATTTTCAAAAAAAATCTTGACACATTTAAATGCGTGTATCTCTTAACTTTTAGATCTTTGATTATCTTTTATTACAATAAGGCTCACAAGGATTTTCGATTTCAATCTGCAGTCAAGGTGTTTTTAAAAGAAGAAGACTTAAGGATAAAATATTAAGGAATCTGTATATTAAAAGGATCAAATATATGGATTCAGAATCAGATAAAAATTTTTATAAAAAAACAATTTTTGTTGGTTTTATACTGCTGGTATCGTGCTCAATAGGCTAGGGCAAAATTTTTTTCTTCGAACAGCTCAGAAGAGTACTTACTTTTCTGATAAAATTTAGTACTCTGATCATGTTTTTTAAAGTGTGAAAGTCATTCTCGGTTATGTCATTGCCCATTTTCTCACAATATCACAAGGACATGATAAAACAACGAAATTCACCACAAAGACCCTTTCGATAATAAGATTACTATTTTGGAAAATAAAACTTGAGGAACTCATTATGGATTTTAGGGATTGCGTAGTGAAAATTCATTGAAAATTGAGCGGCGATTTGAAAAATTCTAGATTTTTAAAACTGATTGACATAATAGTAACACATTTTGAGCACTACTCACACCTAATATTCTATTAATATTAGTTACATAGTAGAGCTTAAAGAAGAGTGATTCTTTAAGGAGAACTCATTTTGATAAGCTGGTTACATTGTTTTTGTCGTTTAGTTTTTCAGATTATTATTTTTACCCTAAAATATGATAGCTGAAATACAAATAATGAGACGAATATGACGAGGAGCTAAAGGGAAATGAAGTTTTTCTATAAAATTAAAATTAATTGGGTAACTAGAAATTGAAATTACCTGATTCACTACTCACTCCATAGAATTTTGAGTAGAACAGTTTTATTTCAAAATAGAAAAGAGATCAGAATTTTATTTCGAATTTCATCAATCCCTGAAATCGATGAAAAAAATTAATAATTTATCGCAAAAATGTATTCATGCGTTTTGGAAATATTTTACAAAAATACTAGTCTATGATTTGAATTAAACCTATATGGAAGTATGAAGTTCATACTCTGAAATTTACTGAACAATGTCAATATTTTCAGGGATCGATCGATAAATTTTTTGAAGGTCGTGGTATTAATTAGAGGAATAATTTTATATATTTCTACTAATTAAAAGTGTACGCTTCCTATCATTGTGATCTCCAAATGAATTTATTCAAATATTTCCAATGAAAAAATTTCAAATGTATCCCCTATTTCTTGCCAACTTTAAGAAAAATTGGGAAAAGTTAGTCATCTAGGAATTAGTTTTGTTCCTGGTTTGTATTTAGATTGAAATATACAACATTTGCATTTTTTTATATGAATCTTCTACAAGGCAGAAAAATAACTAAAAAAATATCTATCCTAATACTACTATTATTATTATCATTATTCATAGAAAAAATACGTATGTTATTTTAAGAGAGGAAAAATAAATTGTCCCAATTTTCTATACTCCCGGAATGATTGACAAGTTGAAGAATTTACATGTTTTTCTCTTTCCTCTAGATATAACAAACGATTCACAATAAAGGTTTCTTCTATATATCAACATTTTCAAAGGTAAGAATATCGTTTTTGAAGTGTCTTTTTGAGTCAACTTTGAATTTGTTATCTTGTGAATGCAGCTTTTAAAATCAAAATCGACTTTTTCTTGATTTTCTTCGAAATATGAGACTGAAATTTAAGTGATTCAAAGCTACTTTTTCAAAATACTGCCATGATCATCTCAATCCGTTGTCTCGAAATTTTAAAATCCGAAGAAAAATATTTACAATCTCAAGTTCTCAAATTCATCCAAATTAGGTCTTGATATCTCCCTAGTTTTGTGATAATATAGAAGATTACATATATATTTTATTTATTAAGTATTTTAGATACTTAATTATTATTTGTTATAGATGTTTTTGGTTACGAGGGATATGTGCTTATGTCTTTTAGCATATCTAATTGGATGCGGAGAAGTCACACATCTTCCCTTAGCTTATAAATTAGATAAACGCTGAGTCTTATGTCTAAGGGAAGATGTGTGACTTCTCCGCATCCAATTAGATATGCTAAAAGACTTAAGCACTTATCCCTCGTCACCAAAAACACCCATAATAGAAGATTACAAGCTTGGAGAAGTCTTTACCTTAACATTTATTAAAAATCGTTCAAATTCGAAACATCTATGTATGTATCTAAACATTTTCAGCTTTAACTAGAACTATCTAATCGTGGAAATTAAAATCATTGTCCCTAACAAAATATTACAATTGATTGACAATCTTTTTGATAAAGAAATTAATAATTATAACAATGTTTTGCTTATCTCATTAACTTGTTTAGTAAACATTATTTACTAATGAAAGAATTCTCTTATTTTATTGATCACGGGTAATGTCTGATAGTTTTGCTTAATTTCACTAAAAGTTTTGATTAACTTTGTTAAATGAAAAAGTCATAAGAGTCATTTGCATTAATTAAATTAACCTGATATTTATTTTCTTATATATTTAATCCCTTACTCAGATTGAAGAATTCAAGTTTGTCTTAATAAGGTATTGGAAACTTTTTATCATCTAATTAATCCTACTGTCCCAACTGCTATAACTTATGAAAATGAGGGTGAAAACTAGAAATAAACGGAAGTTGATAATGAGGCAAAAGGATAGTATTTGCACAACAAAATAACGGATTTTTTGAATTCATTGGGAGTTCATATTTCACAAAATGGGAAACAATTTTATCAAGAAATTTTTAGCCAGAGTTTAAAATATGTTATGTGTTTGGCAATGCAGTCTGCAAAAGAGAAACTGAGCCGTACTCTCTCGTGGTGATATAAAAAGAAGTTCTAATTTTTGGTTCTTTCTAGCTTTTCAGAAGTGCATCGGTAAAGAAAAGAAGATGTTAAATTGAGCTAAAGTTTATCAAGTCTCTTTTTTATAGAATAAATCAGATATCAAATATTCTTTCATCATCCTTTCGTATACAATTGAATCTAAAGATTTATTGATTTGATATCAGAAATACTCGAGTATTAAATGAATCACACCAAAGACTTAACAATAAATTTATTTACATGTGATTTCTCTGTAAAGAGTTTCATAACAAGATTTCTCTGCAGCAATAGTTGCTTTTGTGAAAGAAACATGTTCAAATTTATAATACAAGTGACACTTGAAGAAAAAATAACAAACAAACGAAGGGGTCATAAATGAAACCCGTCTTGAGAATTTTTATAACACCTCATCATTCATAACTGCAACTATATAGTTATGAATTTCTGTGCATTTTATTTAAGTTTCATAATTGGAAGAATAAAATCTTTTCAAAGATCATTAGTAGTATCACTTTGAAATGTTATTGAAATCAAGGATATAACGAAAGCTAAATAAAAACTCTTCAATAAATAATGAGAGTGCATTTAGTTGAGCTCATAAGATAAACTTAAACCAATTGATTATGAAAATTAGCAATTCTACAAAAGGAACTAACTTGTTCGACACTTCAGTAGGAAAAAAGAAGATACAATTGGAAATTCTGAATCGTTTTTCTCAAAATCCATTCTCGGAACCTAATGACTAGGGTAAAATAGAATTCCATGGGCCAAAATGAGCAATTTTTAGCAAAACTAAAAATAACATCTAAATTCGTTAAAAATACAAAAAAAGATTCTTGGAAATCTTGAATGACTTATTTATCGTCAAAAAAGTTATTGGAATGTTAGTCAAAGTCTAGCTGGTTCATATTCAATTACACAGTAGGACACTATGTGCAAAAGGATCTCGATCCAAACATTTTCTGGATCGAAATTTTGTGCTGATTTCAGATCTGTAATTGTATTTTCTAAATTGTGTTTGGTTTTTGAGATAAATTAAAAAAGCCGAATTTGAGAATTTTAAATTAAAATATAATTGCAAACAATTAAATTTTTATTAAAATTAAAAATTCAATTAACTAATTAGGCATCAAAATTAAATTTCCTATCTAGTGATACCTTGAGTGTCGCGCAAAATAAAAAATTCCAGCTAGTTTTTTGTAGAAAATTTTGTGATTTTGGAGTCAATTTTCTCCATAAATTTTAACTTCAAACGCTCATATCTTTCAAGAAAAGAGCTTTTTAAATATTTTCTTTCCAGATCAAAATGTTATGCTCTTTCTGAAAAAGTTGGTGAGAATTTACAAAACCATTTCGTTTTTGTATATTCTTACCCTTTTTAATACCACACTCAGTTATAGTCATTTTCCCATTTTATAAACTACTGAAGATTAATAAAACTTCTACCGCTCGAATTAAGGTGGGAGATACATCAAATTGAAGCTAATTTATTTGAGTGTTCACTTTAAAAATTTCGAAGCTCTTGAATCTTGTCTAAGCCCAGCAATGCTTGATAAAGTTGCTTTTGCTCAAAATCCTCATAATTTTAACTTTAAATATAAAATTTTAACTGATTTCATTTTTTTGATCCTTTTCACACGAATTAAATTATTTAACCTTTTTTGATTGAAATTCTTAAGCATATAATGTTAAGAGTTCATCGTGTTTGTATTTATGTTATAATCTTTACTTACGATGTTATTTTGCAATCTCCCTCAACCTGTCATCAACCTTTTTCACAAATTAAATAAAGGTTTATTCTATCTCATTGACCAGTTAAAATTTTATATTTAAAGTTAAAATTAGAAATTTGAGAAAGCCTTCCATAATTTATTCTGAAAATTCTAAATCTTAGGTTTGTTATGCAAAAAAATTAGCTCGTTATCTTATCAAATAACAAAGTTATGCTCATTTGAAGTTTGACAACTTTAATTTCAATTGTGACTGGAATATGAGAGTCAGGAAAAGGATTGATTGAATTAATCAAAAATCATTATCGATTTTTATCGTGAACGAAAACATAGTAGACCTTACTAATTAGACTCTTACATGTAATCTCTGCTTTACAGAAGTTAATTGAGGATAATTATGGTGTGTGAAATATTGAAAAGTGAATAATAATTATAATTAAATTTTATTCCAGAAAAGTTAAATTTGATCAAAATCTTATAAAAAAATTTTCCAAATCACTACCCGTGTTATAAATAGTTAGAATAATAGTTATAGCTAATCGAAAAAATATCTATCGAGTAGAGATTTTTTTTGAGGATTAATTCTATATTAGATCTTTAGGACTTTTACTGTACTTCATCATTAGGAAACTCAGATGCATCCGTAAACTTGTGTTTTCGCTTTTTACCAATCCTATGTTAATTCCATTGTTAGAAGTGCTAAAATTTTTAAAAATGCCAGCTTTCGTTTCAAGAAATTCAGATTAAATGTATATTAGTCAAAAAATGAACTATATCTCTGTTGGAAAAATCAATAAAGACTCTTCACAGGTCCGCAAATTCGAACCTTAATTAATGAATTATAATGAATGACAATGTGATTCTTCTCTATTTACAGAATCCTGAATTATGAGCATGGAATGCTTGTAGATCATTAGAAATCAATGTTTTAGAAATTGCAGAGCCAAAAATCTTGCTTCATATACAGATTTGGGATGCTTGATGAGCGTTGAGCTGCATTTCATCAAGCACAATTGGAGCTTAGATAAGATTCAAGAGCTTCGAAATTTTTAAAGTGAATACTCAAATAAATTAGCTTCAATTTGATGTATCTCCCACCTTAATTCGAGCGGTAGAAGTTTTATTAATCTTCAGTAGTGTATAAAATGGGAAAATGACTATAACTGAGAGTGGGATTAAAAAGAATATACAAAAACGAAATGGTTTTGTAAATTCTTTTTCAGAAAGAAAATATTTAAAAAGCTCTTTTTCTTGAAAGATATGAGCGTTTGAAGTTTAAATTTTAAAATTGAAACTGCTCTCAATGTTAGAAGGTGAGCAATTTGAAATAAAATTTTTTTATAGCATAACCTGATTAATAGAAGAGGTATTATGCGTTTTTCTTTTGCGTAAGAACTTTTTAAATATGAGAGTACAACTAATCAGTCTTTAATTCACTCTTCAAATTACTCAGTCATATTGAAGAGATAAAACCTCTCTACACCATGTTTCAGTCATGTTGAGTTTCTTTGATTTATTTTATTTAAAAATGTTATTATTACTAGAAAAAAAAAACAGAACGTTGACTCCCTTTATTTTATTGCTTTCATCAGAGAAAAATTCACATAAATTTTATTATTTTAAACTCAAATTCTCTACTCAATTTTGCAAAGTATGGACAAGCCTAAATAGCATGACATAAAATTTGGTATCTAATAGTTCATTTTGGATTACTCGATCACCTCAAACCTGTCTATGTGCAATTGCTAAAAGTGATAAGGTTCTCTATGTTTGAGGTCCTTATTTCCTCTCATAGAATTAAGAATTTTTCAACTAAAGCTAGTTAATATGAAGATGGGAATTTATGCTTTTTACAAAATTATAAATTTTTTCATCAAGAAATCGAATTTGATCAAGATTTTTTGGAATCTAGATCGTAGGTTCCACTCTCAGGATCTGAAGAAAAAAAATTTGAAAAAAATCAAATTTTAAGAAAGTTATGGCAGATTTCAAATCTAGCGATGGCGCCGAATTCCCATTCTTTTGAACTTTGTGTTGATAATTTCTGTTGATTTAAAAGTGAGAGAGTCATCAAAAGTTGATTTTGAGGATCACGATTAGTTAAAGAAATCAAATATCAAAAATCTTTTTTCTTCAGATCCTGAGAGTGGAACCTACGATCTAGATTCCAAAAAATCTTGATCAAATTCGATTTCTTGATGAAAAAATTTATAATTTTGTAAAAAGCATAAATTCCCATCTTCATATTAACTAGCTTTAGATAGTGAGAAAAGTTGTTCTATAACTGAGATCCAAGTACTTTTAATCATGTTTTTCATTCAATTTACATAGAGAAAGATTTTTAAATTTCCTGCTCTGAGAATAATGATTTGTGTCTTCCTCCGATATATACTTATTTGTATTAATGAAACTCAATTCATGAAACATAATCCTTGTATCAAATTATATATTCTAAAATTAGAATTCTTCCCATTCTGAGATGCCGGTGAATTATTTTTCAGAATCATCAAAGGTATCCAAGATTGGGTGATTGGGTAGATTATAAACTCTTAACCTTAAATAATTATAATTGTGACATCATTTTGGAGGACATGTTACCTGAACACGTAAGAACATGAGGAAACTTGTTAGATATTTGCTCCCTTCATTGAGGGGAAATAAAACGAAAGAATTGATACATGAGGTTTCTAACTTTATGATTTTTTTATCGTTATGCTTACAAAAACAAACGAAAAGTTGCTATTTGAACGTAAAGAAATTTTTCTCTTTTTTGATGAGATATTGCTGTCGTTTTTCAATTGTAAAAAATCTTTTTCAAGCATGTTTTCCCTCTTGTTATATGACAATAGTGAAATAAAACAATACGTTATTAGTTTTGTACGAACAATATCGTGTTAAAAATGCATGTTTCATCTTCATTGAGACTAAGGAAACCGGGTTTCTTTCATTCACAACAATATTTCATTCATATTAAGAACCTTCTTCCTCTAAAAAGATTTATAAAATACGTTTTAAAAGATTAATTTTGATCTATTCTAAAGATTGATGCTTACAACAGAAACTCATAGGGAATATTTTTCGTCCAAAATTCTACTACGTTCTCAATCAAGCGAATAAAAAATAAATTAAAAATTGGAAAAAAAACAGTGAATAAATTTTGATTGAAAAAAGTGATTTTAATTCCCAAATCTCATTTTTTCATATCCCTACACTTCACTTTTTGTTCGTTTGCATCAGATGAAATTATATGAAAAATTAAAATTTCTCCTCTACCAGTATCGGCGTGATTGAATGATCCAAGTAGATAATTTTAGTCATGTCTTTCATATATAATGTTTATCCACTTTATACCTTTGTAATGGACCTCAAAAACTATATACACCGCCACAATATATCTATTTCATTCTATGGAAAATTCCCTTATGAATCTAGCGTAAAAGTTTGATTTGTTTTAATAATGGTATTAATGATATATTTTCTCCTAAATTACTTATCCATCTAAAATGCTGAGTAGACTTGAGCAAAATTTTGCAAAATTACCTAAATCAACCATCGATATGAAAAAATCTCATCTTCAAATATTTAAATATAATCCCACCAAATTCCCTTCAAAATACCTTTCCATGCTTCTGGAATTAGATAAACAAAATTGTGAAAATTTTGAACGTTTTTTACCTATCAAAATTGAAATATTCATAAAAAATAAGAGAAATTTCGTTTTGAGCTATTGAAAAAACTATTTTAATAGAATTTAAGTCATTTTTACTTCTTGTGGAGAAATAATGGGAATTCTAGTTAAAATTATAAATATAAAACAGTAAAAACGTTCAAAATTAAATAATTTTCACAATTTTGTTTATCTAATTCCAGAAGCATGGAAAGGAATTTTGAAACGAAATTTGGTGGGATTATATTTAAATACTTGATGATGAGATGTTTTCATATCGATGAAAATTTCGTTCAAATCTGCTAATTAATACAGAGAGGAAAATTCAAATTTATCAAACCGTTGAAATGAATAAATTTCGTTTAGAGATGTAGGCTAATAAATTATATAAATTGTTACAGAACGAAAGATGCAAGTCAAATGAAAATTGTTATTTTCAAAAAAATAATATTGGTTATCAATGATACGTAGAAGTGGTTTTTGAATACATATAAAGTTGAAAGAACAACTTTGAAAATGGATAATGAATTCATCTCGATTCATTTCCTTGTTGTTTTCAATAATAATAATTATTATTATTAGTACACTAGAACGATAGAGAAAAGAAACTGGTAGAGATAACAAATTGAAAGAGGTTAATTAATTTTTCACCAAGACTTGTGAGGTTCTAGCTTTAAGAAATTCAAAGAAATTATTCAGTACAAATATTTTCCACTTTTTTATTTTTTCAAGCAAAGTATTTCTTCCATCATTTCGATACAAGAAGTGCTTTCAGTTGAACAAATTTAAAATTAGATTCAAACCCTCCATTGGAATTGCCCTAATCGATTTCATTTCAAATTGACTGACCCAAATTTATACTTTGATTCTTGTCAGTTTGAATTATCAACTTTATACAACTGGTTTTAGACAGTTGAACCATCATCTCACACGATTAGGGGTTGGGGTAAGCAAATCAATTTTTAGTCTGAAATTAGTTGACATATTAAAGATTTAAATCGAAATGCAAATTGGATACCGGAATTCAATAACTTTTACCAAATCTTTCAGAGGTTATAAGGCTCAGAAACGAGTGTGGAATCTCAATTTTGATCACTTGTTACATTCGTGAACCTGTAAGTACAACACGAACAAGAAATATTATGGGAATTTCATTGTAGCTTGAACTTTACAATCATGATGCTTAAGATCTTTATCTAGCCACTATAGTAACTTGTTCATAAAAAGTTTATAATCTTTAATTCCATGAATCGATCAAAATAAAATTAATTTTTTCACTAATCCAGATGATCTAATTATTTCCTCTGTATTATTAATATTATTATTTTCTTTACCCAAATAATGACATTTAATGTAAATGCATTATGCTATTTTTATACACTGATAGAGCAGATATATATCGCCTTCATCTTGTCGTTAAACTAATACCGTTCACATAATTTTTGCCTACATTTATCTCTCATGGATAGAAAAAGTTACGTGCTCTAGTATCAAACTATGCCAAGGTAGATTATAAAATTATTTTATTATCATTTCATTGTTTCAAAATTAAAATGTAAATAAAAAATGATTCTGGATTATTATTACTAAACATGAGTGTAGGTTCTTTCTTTAAAACTTGTATTGAATAATAAAAAAAATATTTAATCATGAGAGCTTAACAAACAAAGCTGAAATGTCCTTCAGTTGGGATAAATATTCTTCATATATGAGGTCATGGTGGAAAAGTTACATAAACTTGATCTCTCCTTAACAGATTATCATGAAATTGTTTTTTGTGATCATGATGTTTTTTCTATATATTTCTTTGATCTGTAGATGGGACAATTCAGGGAGGATAAAAGGAATATAAAAATCTCAAATAGAAAAAAGAAACTTTGAGGAATTAAAATTCGAAAAATTGTCAAATGACTTTTTATTTCTGTCACGAATATTACTTACTACAGTTTAAATCTTTGTACTTTGATAGTAACTCCAAGATTTAATGAAAATTCTTCTTCTTGTATATTTATGAATTAGTTAACATCACAAGAGGCTTTTTTCTATCCAAAATTTACATAATTATTAACTTAATTCCTCTATTGACTCTACATCTACCCCATCCCCCAAATTCTTCTCATCTCCAAATTCCTTGAAATCACAAAAGTTGAAAAATGAATTCAGATGAAGGACGAAGAGTTGGGATTAGAAATGTGAATGAATGAAAGATCTCGTTCGGAATAATTAAATCAATCTTTTTTTTCGACACCCAAAAAGTAGGAGAAAAATTCCCTTTTTACGTTCTTTCTATATACTAATTTGATTTGTGATAACTTTTCCATAAACTTTGTATCATGAATCATCAATCTGTCTTTATTCATTAGAATACTCAATCATTAATCTTGTAAGATTCTCTTTATGGGTTACTGGAAAAATGTGATTATTGAAATCTAACTTGATGGAGCCTTTGGTTCTCACACCTAGATTACAGTGGCGTTTGATAAAAATCAACGACCTTAAAATGCTAATTTGCTGTTAAAATCTAAAGCTAATTGATGTGAATCTGTGATTTTTACGAAAACCTTGATTTTTTCATTAAAAATTTCTTGGAATCTTACTCATGATGTCCACTTTTACGATTATGTTTGAAGAAAAATATGGCCTTTTTTTGTCTAATTCTGATCTTAAAAAACAACTTTTAGTCATTCTCTCAATTTGAAATCAATAAAAAATTTCAGTTCAAAGTTCGAAAAAATTGGTATTTTTTGTAAAAATCATAGATTCTCAACTTCATATCAACTAACTTTATGTATCTTTCTGATTCTCAAAAATTTTTTTAAATTTAAAATCCTTAAATAATTCAAATTATTTTTACAGTGGTTTTTGTAAGAAGCTAAATTTACACATTCTCATTGAAATTTCAGAGTTTTTTTTAAATATGAATCAAGCCTAGTAGGATTGATTTGACTATAAAACTTTCAAGGGATTTTGGTAAATTTCATCTAGGTTCTCTTCTTATCAATTTTATCCATGTGATAAATGATTTCCTCTTCTCCTATGCCAGGCTTATTTCAATTGTCATTATTTTCCTGCGCCAATGCGTGTGTCTCATTTGTTTTTCTATCAGTCTAAAAGTTTACATGGATACTACACGATATATAATGTTTTAGTGGGACATATAGTTATTGATAACGTTATATAACATTAAATGTATTGCTGCAATTACATTTCAAGAAATATTATTAGCATTTAATGGTGGCCATAAATCAATCATTCATGGATGTCTTGATCCTGCATGATAGAGTTATTAAAAATGTGCATTTAAAATAAATTTCTGTATTTTTGATTATTTTGCTTAAAAATAATCTATAGAGTTGACTCTATTTATAATTATGATGAATTTACAAAAACATTTCTACATTCCTCAACTCTGATAGGTCCGAGATTAGATTCAGCTTATTTGATTTCTTTGACTAATCGGGATCCTGAAAACCTCTGATCTTTCTTTGACTTTGAAATCAACAAAAAATTTTAACTCAAAAGATGGGAATTTTGTGTGAACTCGAGATTTGAAATATACCATAATTTTCATAAGAATTGATTTCTCAAATATTTTTTATCCAAAATTATCCAAAGCGCAATCAACTTTGCATTATTACCTGAAGAGAAGAAAGATACCCTAGAAACATCAGCCCATGATTTAGATTGCAAAATATTTAAATCAAATTGAGAAAATTGTAAAAATCATAAGTCCTATCTTTAAGTTGACACCTCTAAGCACATTTCAAGTGTAATCAAAGGAAGTTTATCAAATACCCAAATCTCAGACTCCAATTTTATAAAAATTTAATTATTTCCTCACATGAATATGGTGCAGCTATTTTCTCATCAATCAGTGCTGGATAAACCACAGCCCTTGAGAGAATTCAATTTATCGTGCTCTTAAGCTGCATGGAACCCAAAGCTACAGATCAGGCCAACCTTACCCCTCGTTGGTTCCGACATATCATCAATTTGTATATTCAACACACTGACCCTATCAATAATAGTCGTTACTAAATCCTGATAAGGACTACCACCGGATCAAACTCAACTCTTTCAGGTATCAATCCACAAAACAATTTCCTTTAAGAAAATTTTTTTTAAAACTACCATTTATAACTTCAAGATTTATTTTTTCACTTCGATATAATCAAATAAAAAATTTTTATTACAAAAAACTAGGTTTAATAACAGAAATTTTTTCTGAGTGACAAAGAGACTAAGAGCTATTTAACATAGATGAAATGAAAACGAATCCCTTGCGGTGAGTTTTCATGTCATCGATAATTAAAAGACCAACACGATTCAAAGTGAACTTAGAGAGAAATAAGAGGGGGCAACTGTTCGCTAATTTAACCCAGAAAATTTGAAAATTCTATGTTTAACGTTCATTAATGATCATTGATGACTATTCAAAGCTAAAATTTAAATTCAAAGGCGTGTATAAATGACAGTTTCATTGTGATTCTTTGGAGTGGAGTTTTTTTAGCTGTACTTCGAACACTATGATCTTCATCTTTTGGTTGACAAATATGAGTATTCAGTGCATTTCTCTAAGGATAAAATTTGAATTTTAATTAAAATTCATAAGATATTTCAATTACGCCTTTGCACATCCTTACCAAACTTGTTCATTCTCGAATGGTGTTGAGATGAAATATACTAAAAACTGCATCACTTTCATTATTCATCGGAGTAGAGAAAATTCATCATAGATACAATGCAAGCTATGAAATTCAACTATGCAAAGTGAAAATTATAGATGAAATCAACAGCCAAATCGATCGATTTTTCTAAATTCCACTACAGAAGGAAATTTTTGTGAAATTAATATTACTTTTATTACATGAAATATTGAACAGTAGATATGCAGATGAGGAAACATATTTCATTCAGACAATAAAAATACGACCCAATCGGATTTTCCTTTTTATATCTTAATTAGGTGTTAGTAAGAAGATCAGCTCTTGTTTGAGTATGTTGAGACATGAACAAAGTGAAAATTTATGATTTTCACAAAAAACACTCCATTACCGCCACACTCCATTTCGACTAATTCTACTACTTGAAAATTAATATCTTAGCGTTACACCTTTAAATCCACTCAAAATTAAACAAATAGAAAAATCCCGACAAAGCGCAATTTAAAATTTCTCCAAATTTTCCAAATTAATATTTTCTTAAATCGGTACGAGTCGGGTTTTGTGACCTTCATGAAAAAAATTGAATTTTTTTAATTCAGCGAAAATAGTTGATAGTATTGGTTCGTTTGAATCCTTGGAAATTTTGATTACTCATTAGAAAGCTCTTTTAATCATGATCGAATTCCCTTGATGTAAAAAATTGATAGCAAAAAATTACAACATGATGTAATCTCACTAGGAGTATAAAATAAACTTTTGATAAACTTAATTGTGTGTGTATTACGTTACGGACTACTAATATTTCTCGAGTTGCACGCATGATTTTCACCAAATCTCTTCTCCCTGCTGATTTTTCCATATCAATTTTATTTTATCAAATCATAATAATATTACAATGTTTGGATAACTGTCAAAAAATTGTTCAAAAATTGTATAATGATTCTCCTTTTTCATATAAAAAATAATACAATATATACTTGAAGTGTATTATTTATCAGGTCAAATGAGAATACCAAAGATGAATAGATAACTTTATTTGATATAATTTCTTGTATATAGTAGTCGTATTATTATTAAAAAGAAAGAGAATATATCAAAATTCTTCAAAATTTTATCCCCTCTCATGGAAGGACAGAGGAATTCAATTGGAATTTCTTCCTTTGATTGAAGAGAGGATAGAAGCATTGCTCAAAGATTTATCTTGATTTGATTGAAATTAATCTTGAGATCAAACTGATTCTTTTCTCAATCTGTCAGGGGATTAGAGAATATCAGACATTTATAATAATGATAGATACTCTTTTTAGATAATAACAATATACTCTATACTGATAACAAATAATGGACTGTTTTATTTTATTTGAATACAGTTAAAGTGTCATTCTGAGGAAGTAGATTTTGACAATTTTTTGTACTTAATAGGCCCCTCTTTCTAGTTAGAGAGTTTGACTAAAGCAAGAGTTTTGAAATCTATTTTTAAAAAGATCACTTATTTACAATAAATAACCGAATAAATATTTCATGAATGTTCAGATTTAGATAATTATAATATTAATAAAAAATGATCAATTAACTGCAAAGGGTTCTTGAAGAATAAACTTTGCAATGATATTATTTTTTTCATCAAAATAAGGAGAAAAGTTGAATTTTTACACATCTTTTTCTCTCTTAATTTTAAATATCAAGTTATCAGACAAGTTAAAAATTGAAAAAAATACATTTGTTTTATTTTACACAACAAACTAATCTAACCCTCTCAGGATCAGGGGTGGGGGATTTACACTAAATTTTTTATACTTGAGTATACAATCCGTTCTAAAGTTGAATAATTATTTTATAGATGAAATAAACAAAAACACAAATTTTCATGACTTATGAGTAATTATAATAAAAAAGAAATTTAAGTAAGGACTGAATGGCCAAAAAAAGTTTTTCAGGATCAAAATTAAACAAGAAATTAGGATCCTGCAGAATTCTTATTTTCAGAATGGTTCTTGAAAATTTAAATCTTCTGCCAAAAATTTTGACTTAATTTCGGTAAATCAACTGCATTCAATGTTTTTATAGATAAAGTTTCTTGTAAATTACTATCAATTTTCACAATATATTAATCATAGAAAGCAATTTTGTAAATTAGCCAGATACAACTTTTTGACAGAAATATTCAATTTTCTCTTGTTTAAGTTCATTATGAAATTCGCGTAATATTTATTTTGGTTCTGATTCTAAAGGATCCTACAAGAAAGCTGAATAATGATTTTTAAGTAGTGATTTCAACAAAATACAAACGGTAATGAATTCAATCCTTAGATAAAATTTAGCATGGTTAAAATTAATTTTATTCTCTTATCTTGATACTGAAAAAATTCTTCTAACCAACCTTCCAAATTCAATTAAAATAAGGGAAGTTCGAAAAATGGGAATTTGGCGTCGAATCAAAATATGAATTTCTTTTGTAAAAATCATAGACTCCCAACTTCATATCAATTAACTTTAGATAAAAAAACAAATGACATCAATGATTCCAACACCCAGAAGGAATACTAGAGAAAGACTAGAGACTTTTAAAGTACTGTAGATTCTAGAGATATACTATTATCTTCAGAAATGATAATAGACATAAAAAGTTATCTTTATCAGACTTGGTGTGAGTTCCAGATATACAGACATATATATATTCTTTATTATTGTGCCCTAATACCGCTTATTGTTGACAAATTATTCAGGAGAATTGATTAAGGAGAATTTTTTCTTAAAGAAAATATATCACCATCTCTACGTCATACATAGCTGACTTCCTTTTTAGTTAATTGAGAGTAATTTCCGAAAGAATTGAATAAATTATAGACTGAATTTTTATTTCTCAATTTTCCTTGTCACTTCAAAGTCTATAGAGCTTTTCCGAAAATAATACATTTTACTTATTACTTTAGAAAAAAGATTTGGTTATATAACTATAACCCTGAATTATTTAACACGATATTTTCCAAAATTTTGTGGAAAAATATCTATCTATAGAAAAATCCATAGAACATTGTTTGCAGTAATTTTTCTGAATGATAAAGAGACTGTGGTCTTTTAAAAGTCCCATAGTGATAGATCACACGTCATTTTAACAACTCATTATCATTCATCCAAGGCTCAGAAAATACTTCGTTTACCACCTATTTGATAGGAAATTTATTAATCTCCTGGAATACGCAAAGATCTTGGCTCTATCATTCGTCCAACTCGCGCTATACTAATTTAAAGAGAGTTGATTTTTTTTGAAAAATTAATTTTTGTTTAAAACGTTTTTTTGAAAACCAACTTTCCAGGGTCATAGGTATAAAGTAAAATAACTTTTATCAAGGAATCATACCTCTAGAATAAAAATATGCAATCGCCTGTACTCTATTAGCTAAAGCTACGAATATAGCCTGTTTTTGGATCAAAAACTACCCATTTTTTGATCGATAACTTCTGAACAAAAAATAATTGCGTTGAAACAACTGTAGATTCGTAATCAGCCTATTCACAAACCATAGAATAGACATAAGATTGAATGCGAGTCATGAAAAAAAATTTTCTGGGACTTTAGATGAAATGAAAACGAATCCCTTGCGGTGAGTTTTCATGTGATTACGTAATACTAAATTCATTGAAAATTGAGCGGTGATTTCATAGAATTATAATTTTAGTTGTTTAAGATTAAAATATATATAAAAAAAGGTTTTTGAAAATAAATTTTTGTTGATAATTCTCACTATGTACTTGAAAATTATCAAGTTAAAAGAAAAATTTATTCTAATCTTTTGATCATCTGAAGCAACATGGAAGTAACTTGAGCAAAGTAGTAATATTTATTTTCCATTCAAACGGAAATTAAAATGCCCTCGTCCAAATTTCGTGATAAAGAAATCCAGTATTGACAGAGATTTTTACATTTGAATTGTTTTTTTTCACCCACTGTCTCTTTTTTCTCAGTCCTCTTCACTCTCAAGTTATAATTGATAGATCTTTCATGTTGACAAAAATGATTCCTTTTAATTGACTCAGAATTGAGATTGATACTTTCCAGTGAAATTTCCAGACTCGACGTATTTTTCTTTACTGGAACACAGATACATTTAGTGGATTCACAACTTTTTTTCGAAAAATATTATCTGAAATTAAACTTTTTCTTTTATATAATTACAGTAAAAATATTTCTATTAAAACATATTTTTATTGAAACACGAATATCTAGCCCCTGACTAAGTATTATTTATCTCGACCAATCAGAATGCAGCAAGTAATTTCTATACATTTAGATAGGAAATAAAGTGAGTTTTTGTGAAAATGTGAAAATTCACTATTAATTCTTTTTATCGAGAAATCGAATTTGATCAAAATTCCTTGGAATCTAGATCATGAGGCCCATGAAGATAAATTTTTTAAGGAAATTACGGCAAATTTCAATTCTTGAAGTAACGCCAAATTCTCATTTTTTAGAACTTTGAGTTGAAGAATGTTCCTGCTATTTTTTGTAAAAATTATTCAAACATGAAATATAAAATCCTAAGAATAAAAACGTTTACCGAAAAGTAATAGGGTTTTTTGTTTAAAATTGATCCTGAAAAATAACGTTCGATGAAAAAATCTCGCCAATTCGAATTTTGTGTCCTTGATGAAAAAATGAGAATTTTGTAAATTCATTGTGAATAGCTGTAGTATAAAAAGAGAGTTAAGTTCTTAGCAAATGCATTATAATGCATAAGATAATTATCTTATCTAATGAATCCTTACACATTAAAAACTGAATTGAGTTTCTTAGACTTTTAAAATTAAACTGCCGTAGAAAAGAAAATTTCAATCAATTAGACTTTTGCTCGTAATAATTGACTTGGAATTTATTTTTGTAAATTTGATCTCTTTTCTTGATTTATTGTTTTAGTTGTTCATATAAAGAGAGGAAATTCTGGTCATTAGCAAATCGATCATGATCCATGATTTTCTTTATTCCAAACTTTTTTTCCTACCCAATCATAAAATTGACTCAATTAATCTTAATTTAAGTCTATTCTTATTTGTTCGATATTTATTATTCTTTAGTTTGTTTTTCTTCTTTACAGGATTAAAAGTAAAAATTAAAAATCCAATTTTCAAGCCATTCATTTTCATATAAAGTTAATATGGGCTGGAGCAATATATAAGTCTTGATCTTGATTAAATAATTTTGTGATTACTTTAGAATCATTCTGTTTACCATTGCCGAGTTGTATCTCATGATACTTCTGAAATAGGATATTAATTTCTGATCAACTTAGAAATTTAAAAATTTTAAAAATCACACAGATAATTTCATCAACGTCCTGTGATTAAATACTGATACTTGGGATCAATTTTCATTTATTTAAGAAGGCTAGAGAAAATGAAGCATAAGGGGAAATAGAAACTCAGCAGCCTTCCTTAGATTTACTTCTTTCTTTACTGATCAACTTTTTTATTATATATTTACTAATTATTAATTGGTAATGTACTTTTTTAAGAAGGAAGAGACCATGTAAAATTAAAATCTGCACTTTTTCAATGTCATAAGGAGAACGATAAATCAAAATTTATTGTTAATTGCCTGATAAATATCTTTATTTGTGTATTATTCTTACATGAACGACAAGTTTCTTTAGGTACACAACAATGACGGATTATTTTAAAAGATAAAAATCGTACTGGAATATCCACTATGGATAATTTCGTAAAGATTATTTTAAATCAAAAAAATCAAAATTTCGATTTTTTGATGAAATTTATTTCCATTTGAACGATAATATCGACGAACTTCATCAAGAGTATTTTCGTTTGGTTATAAACTCATAAGGAAGGTTAGAGAAAACTAGCATATATTTGAGTGATAAACGTTATATTTTTTATTTTATTAGATGTTACCGATATAGAGTCTGAAGAGACCCGGCGAAATATAGCATTTATCACTCAAATATACGCTAGTTTTCTCTAACCTTCCTTATGAGTTTATAACCAAACGAAAATTTATATCAAATTATTGTTCAGAAAATTTAAATTTACATCATAGGAATGCTTTTCGGCTTTTTGAAAATCAAAATTATTCATTCAACCTAAAGTTCAAATTGAGATGGTTTGAAATTTGATTTCTAAAATTTTTCTCATTCAAATCGTAAAAGTGATCTGAATTCCTTGTCATTCATATCAACCAACCTTATTTTGTGGGACTTTTGAGAACTTTTAAAATAAAATAGCCGCAAAATCTTCATTAAAAGTTCCTCATCTATAAAATAAATTTCCATCACTATTTTGAAGGGTCCCTTGTTAAGACAAGTAAAAATAATTTTAATGGAATAAAACGCCAATTCCCGAATATTTCTTTTGATGGAAAAAGTATTTTGGATGAATTTCTTGTCTTTATTATGACACAGAGTTATCATATTCAGATTTATATTGGGGAGAAAAATACCGAAATGAGAATTTAGCAAGAAATTAAGAAAAAATAACAGCAAGAAATCTGTCTAGGAAATTTAAATGAGGTGTTTCTTCCCCTCTCAGAATATCTCCTTCCCATTTCTTCTCTTCTAACGTATTTTACACACAAAACCATGGTTGGGGAAAATAAAACAATTTTATCCCCCTCAATAAATCCAGAAAAAAGAGAAACATTTGTATGTCATTTCAATCATTGCTAGTTTTTTTATTCTGTGGGGGAAAAATATTATTTTCCTCTATTTCTCTCAAAAGTATTTAAATATTTTTCCCTTTTATTTTTCCCGTGAAAAGTGAAACCAGGAGGAGAAAAGAGGATTTCTCTGAAATTACCTCCCTTCAAAGTCTGATTAGTTTACCAGATGAACAAGGGGGTGAAAATGGATTTACATTTTTTGTCTCATCTTTTCCCTTATTTTTAATGAGTATTCCTTTTAATCAACCGGATTATAGAATCAAGATTTATGTAGATGCATAATGTAAAAGTCTAATGAGCTTGTTTATCATGTCTTTGGTATAATAAGATTATCTTGGTTTAACTCAGAATTACAATTAAAGTCTAGACTTCATATAGACTCTACTCTAAAGGCAAAAAGGCACCGCATAATAACGTATGTATTCGAAATATTGTGTGAGTCCAAACTATTTTTATCAGGGTAGTATTGATTTTTTAAAATTATAATCTTCCTTCCTAATTTTCCTTCAAAATTTAGACAATAACTAGTTTTGTTGTTATCCTTTAGGTTATTTCTATCACATATCATTCTGGCAGCTCATTATTACATCCTAGACTCAGAAAATACTTCATTTACTACCTATTCGGTTGGAAATCTATTAATTTGCTTGAATGGATTCGAGACCAGCGTATTCACAGACCAAAATATTCAATGCAATCCATGTAAGACATTTCTCTGGAACTTTATCTATTAGTATAAATTTTAGTAATATATATGAAAAAAATTTGAAATCCTGATTTTCGCATCATGTAAAATCAAGTTTAAGGCGCTCTCTCTGTTGGCCATCCAGAAATGTGACGGCTTGTCTGTAAAATTGTGTATTTTTTAAACCTCTACCCCTCTAATTCGATTACGTTAGCATTTATCTCTGAAAGGTGTTTGGATGAGTTGTAACTCTCTGAGACTTGTTGAGCTAATTTGAAACATCACCATTAAAGAAATGTGCATTCAGCTGCATAAATTTTACAAAAATATAACGTAAAATCAAATTCTCTCAAGCGTTTAGATTCTTGAGACAAAAATAATCTTGAGAGCTGGGAATAATTAGATCACTTTAGAGTACGTTACAAACGCTAGACCAATATTCTCTCTTTAGCTATATTACGAAAAAAATAATAATTCAACATCCTCTAGAAATAATGGATACAATCTGCCCCAATGTAATATGTAATAATAAGTTTATCGTTTCATCCCATTATTATGTATTATATAGACTACTCATTACTCGTGAATCTGATAGGAATTGAATTATCCAAAATAAATTAGGCATCACAAGCTATATTCAGCATTTCTATTATCTTTCAGTAGTTTTTTTTCAATCATCACTTTTCTTCTATATCTGGAAACATTGTTGAAAAAAGAAGAAAAATAATAATGATAGAATAGAGGAAATTTTCCATCATTGCTGTTGGTTATATACTACTGCCTTAGGGCTGTTTTTGGCCTAAAGTTACACATTAAAGGATTCTTGATGATAATTTCACTATTCATGTTCAACTTTTTTATTCGCCCATCATCAATCATCAACTAGAAAATTTTCTCTTTCTTAACTAATCTCTTTAAAAGCAAACATAACTCAAACAACAAACTCCTAAAAAAAGGGTTCTCAAGTCAACCGTTCATATAAAGTTCATTAATAAACAGAGATCTGCAAACTTTTTCAATCGATATGGTGCTTCTCATCTCGATAAAGAAGCTTTCAAAAGAATCTTTTTTTAAAATAATTTTCACATAGATTTTAATCTTTAAACTATAGACAAAAAAATCTGTAAACTTCTGGGTTCATCAGATAATTGAGATTTGGACCCGTCTGGAAAAATCCTTAAGAACCCTTAAGATGATAAAAACGTTTGATACGATGGAAAATAATAAAACTTTTGAATTTCAATTTTGTACTATGTATTTCAGAAACGTATTTAATTTTTTAAAAATAAAATTTGTAGCATATCGACTATGACAGTAGATCGTCTCGTTTATCCACACAGAAAAAAATGCAAATTGCGTGTTCTAATTGAAATTTATGTCAATTCGAGGCAGCTTGTTGTTTTTATTTCTTCAATTGAAAGTTGAACAAAAAATTTGTATCTCATTTTAAAAATTAGGAAAATGCTTGCAAAAATTTCTATCTATCAAAAAATGGAAAATTAACAAACTGATCAGATAATTTTTCCGTTTCTGGGTAAAGATCAACTTATGTAAGCTGTCAGTAGATTTGACAGCTGGCTCTCAACAAGCATCCATTTACTCTCGATATTTGATTTAAATGGATAGAATTAACCCTGATTTAATTTGTTGAAGGATCACCATGATTTTTGAATAAAATTAAACTCTTGGTCAATTTGAATACGAAAATAATAGTTCTTAGATGAAGTATAATAGGACCTATATAATTAGGTGATATTCGAGGTACACTAAACTACCTAGAAAATGTATTATCCGAAAAATAATCGATCGAAATATTTCTACCTGAATACTCAATATCATAATCGGTGAAAACTAGATGAGTTCAAAAACAATGGAAATATCATTAGCATTAATATAGAGAAGAGTTCATATAGAATGGCATATACCAATATATATGGGTCAATCAAACGTTTAATCTGTATTTTGTACCAATTTTTCTAAGCTCAAAATTTTTTACACAAATTAAGATGTATGAAAATTTAAAGTTGTTCTTCCTCGGATTGGATTCAATAAAGCTTTTTTGGGATTTTTAAAATGGTGGATTCTATGCTCCTTCTAGTTCTTGCTCAGACAAAGTAATACCTGAAAATATTTCTTTCTGGCTGGACAAAGAAAAAGTTTTGGATCATTTTCTTTCTTAATAATTCAAATGGTTTTAATTTTTAGACTTTGGCTAAATTTCGTAAAATTTAGTTTTTATTGTTGTTGAATTTTTCATTTCCATTCTTCAAGCTTAATTTTCGTAAAAATAGCTATTCATTGAGAACATCGCGAAGAGTTCAGTGTAAGGTAAGCCTTTTAAAAAATTGCGATGTAATAATTTGATTATTTTCCTAGAAATTTGGGTAAAATTTAAAGTTCAGAATGGAACACATTGCGTGAACTGAATAATTTTACTGAGGAAAGTTTAGCTTGTGTAATCTGACACTTGTCAATTTAATTTAGCTCAAGCATTTCTCCAGTTAGGAATCAAATAAATTCATCTACCTTTGATAGAAAATATGTAACCAAATTTCTTCTCGCTACACATACGAAACAAATGGAAGTTTTAATGAATCTTTATAACGAAGCAATGTGGATGGATAATTTTTTTCATCAAGATAACCCAAATATGATAACCTTACACATCTTGCTCCTCTATCTCTTGCCTTTTTTGTTCTGTAAACATCCCAGAAGACAAGTCATCATCATCAAGAGTAACAAAAAAATGTTTAAAAAACCTGTTGGAAATCGTTCATCATTACAAGTGGAAAAATAAATAAAAATGAATATCCTCCTAACGAAAGAATGTTGTGATGATGAGATATGATTCAAGAGATGGATGAGTAATCTATGATTTCTATTCAAAAATTGATAGTTTCTTGTTTCTCTAAAATTTAATGATCTAAATATGGATGCTACTAATGATTGGTGCACAAAATAGGAGAAATTTCCATTTTTCAAGTCTTTAACCACTTTTAGGATACTCATTGAGCTAAAAAATCCTGTTAGAATTAAGGCTATAATTGCTTCATATTTTGCATTAACAAAGAGTCTAATGGAAATTCCATTTTATAAGTACTCTTTTGGTCCGTTTCAAGAAAGTCGATTTTTCATTGAATTTTACTAATAGGTACATGAAAATTAAATTCAACCAATCTTGGTTAATTTAAATCAAAGTTTAGATATCTCTTTGAGACTTTTTATGATCTTTGATATAAACCTAATTGACATAAAGATGAGAATTTACTATTTTTACAAAAAACTCGATATTTTTCTCCGGATTCACAGGAAAAATAATTTTTTGAATTCTGAAACGGAATGAGCTAATAAGTTGCTGATGTTCAAAAATAATTCTGAAAAAAATTCAATCTGACCAAAATTAAGCCAATTTTCGGGTTTCGAAAATGCACCAAATTTCTACTTTTTCAACTCTAAAATTTTCATCGATTTCGATGATTCGAAGCAGTTAAATGCAAATATTCGGGATCAACATTGGACGAAGAATTCGAGCTCACCTGCAAACGTAAATCGAACCATTTGAATTTTTCGAATATCACGAAAGCAAATTATCCAAAATCTTGAAGTCTAACTTTTTCTCAAAAACAGTAAGATCTTCGCTATCTCTATGTCAAAATTCGAATTCTTCTTTTAATTTTAATCCCAAATATCATCACTTAACTGCTTCGAATCATCGAAATCCGGAGAAAATTTTGGATTCAAAAGTTGAAAAAGTGAAAATTTGGTGCATTTTCGAAATCTGAAAATTGGCCTAATTTTGGTCAGATTGAATTTTTTTTGAACATCAACAACTTATTAGCTCATTCCGTTTTAGAATTCAAAAAATTATTTTTCCTGTGAATCCGGAGAAAAATATCGAGTTTTTTGTAAAAATAGTAAATTCTCATCTTCAAAAAAAAAGAGATTGAGGGAGTATTTTTAGCTTGAGAATGAATTTCTTGCAGTCATCAATTATAAAAATACCAGCACTATTTTAAAAAAGTTTAGAGTAGAGGGAGCAAATATTCTCTTATAATTTTCATTGATATTATTGATAAGCGAAGATCTAAATCAAATAAGCCTAAATTAATGAACAGACTCAGATAATTTCGTAAAATCTTTGCTTCAAAATTTATTTTAAGAACCCAATCGAACTTATTTTCCCGAGTTTACTAGTAATTTTTAAATTAATTTTCTAATTTATCCTTCAAATCTGGAAATACATGTGTAGAAAAAGAGTGGTTCTCAAATTTTAAAATCTAGTTTAAATGACTTCCTATAAAGTAAAGTTTCAATGTCTACTGGATTTTTTTTCTCTAAAGAAAAAACAATAGACTTGTTCTAGTTATGTAAAGAAATAATGAGCTTTTGCTTCCTTTCAAATTTTACTATTCTCCCAAATTACATCATTAATTATTCAGAGTTGATATGGATAAAAAAGGAGTTTACTTAACTTTGATGAACCGTAAAAAAGGAAGGATTCTTGAGATTTCCAACACTCTCTGGGTAAACTTTTTTCTTGACTGAACTAATTTAAAATTCTTTTAAAAATAAATAGAAATATAAACAGTGAAGCTGGTGAAATTGAAGCTTTGGGCTAATCATTACGTTGACTTGCTAAATTTCTTGTTTTGTATTTTGAATTTGAATCAATAAGTGAAATTAATTTTTTCCTTCACATATTTTAACTAACTAATACTGAATATCTTTCTAACCTTTTTTTAAAGATTTAGATGAGTCATTTGTTAATTAGTGAGTAGTCAAATTCTAATCTCTATCATCTTTTAATCTTTCTAGTAGATATTATTTAATGCAAATTTGTGAGTTAATTAAAACTAAAGCTAGTTATTATGAAGATGGGAATTAATTATATTTTGATCTTTGAGTTAAATAAGCTTGTTGATTTAAAAATAAAAGAGGGATCAAAAGTTGTTTTTTAGGATCATGATAACTTCATATTAACTACAGGTGTAGTTGAAGATGATAATTTACTACAGAATTTACAAAAAATTCAACATTTTGAATCCCATAATGAAATGAGCTTATAAATTGTCGAAATAAAAAATTTTTGAAAATAATATCAATCTGACAAAATTAGGATATTTTTTGAATTTCGAAAATGCGCCAGATTTCCAAAGTTTGACCTCAAGATTTTTGTTGATTTCAGACAATTGAAGCCATTAAATACTGATATTTGAGACCAACATTGGACAAAAGATTCGAAAATGGCAAAAGCAGTTCAAATTTTGATATCTTAATGCCTCAAATTTTTCAAAAGTTTTTTAGAAATTTTTCGAATTACATAGAGTTACAGGTTTTTGGAAATTTTTTCTTAATGGAAAAAGGTAAAACTATATTTAACAAATGTATTTCGTAACCATGACACAAAAGAAATGTAACAAGATACGTGACTTTAGTTAGAAAAAACTATATCATCTTGAGTATCTTCTTCGAATAATAGGAAAGATTTGTACAGATGAATCCTGCTTGGACAGATAAAATTTATTGCTAGAGAAGAAAATGTAAATTTAACAGCTAAACAAACCATATTAATAGAATTAGAAAGAAAATCTGTTCATCAGCTGGAAAAGATGACGAAAAACCAGAGTTATTCCCCAAGAGAGATGAAAAAACGTTTATTATCTCTACGACTAATTTGATATTTGATCTTTTTCCAAATGGATATATTTTTATTCTTTCGTCGCTAACAATTTTTGTCTCCGTTACCTTTTAGATATAAAAATCGATATTCTATTTAAAGAAAGACAAAAAAGTCTTAGCAGTATAAATCTGTGATACAAATAATATTTACAAGACTCTTTCGAAACAATCCACTCATGTAATCTCTTAATGTGTGATACAAGAAAACTTTTTGCATATACAGTTGCGCATCCGTTTCGCAGTGCGAGAATTTACACACCCTGAATTTCAAAAAAATATAATAATTCTTCTAGTTTATCAACTAAGAAGTAGGAAAATTTTTATTTTTATGAGATTAGGTGACTCTGTATGAGATAAGTCCTAAAAAGTCTATTTTTCTATGAGACTGATTGATACCAGGATTCAGAACTTGCTAAAATATTTAATTTTTCTTGATCTGGATCAAAGTAATAATGTCTTAGGTCGGACTATTTTCAGCAAAGATTACGAAAACTAACGAAGTTAATGGCATGCTTGAATCCCATTATGACGAATTGGGGTGGAATCCACACATTGTTCGTATATGAATCACATATTCCTCTGTTTCAACCAATCATATTCATTCGAACCGTCTTAAACAACAAGAAATTTCTTATATCATTTTAAATTACAGCTAGAATCATAATTTTGAACCAATCAGTTCTTCAGGGAGCTGTTCTTCTTTCAGGTGATGAATTATATTATCAGAGTTATTACTCTAACAATTCTGATTACTATAACAATCACTGTAATTTTTATAATCCTTATTTTTTAAGAAATACTACACCTTTCTCTCCTTTTTCTTTTTATACAGATAGACCAGTACAAGCCAGAATACAAAATAGTCAGGCAGCAAGCGAACAACGTTATAGTCAATTACAGCTAGAATTTTTAATAAATTACTTATTTATTTATTTTTTAAAAAGAATTATTTTAGGACCTTCAGTTGAAAATAATTGTTAATAAATTAGAGGACTGAGAATCTAAAATTAGTCAACAAATGCAATCTATGATTTTTTTTCAAATTAACCCGAAAATATGACAATATTTCAGACTTGTAAAATTAATCTAGAAATTTTGCAAAATATAAATTCCTTATTCAAAATTATAAACTTGAGTCCAAAAAGTATACAACCTGAGTTTTGATTTGAGTATATGCAGGATTGAAAGATTGTCAAGGTGCTCCTCAGGAATTCTAATATTCTAAACATATTGCTTTCAACTCATCAGTACAAATATTTGTATTTGAAAGAAGCTACAGTACGAAGCTGTTTACTTTATGTCGAAAGCACCTCTCCACCCTTATTTAGATTCCTTAAACGCCTCACTATTACTTCAAAGTAATAATATTACCATATTTAGGCAGTAGAATTAGGAATTCAATACAATCTTAGCTTTCAATGCTAAGGTATTAGTTATACTGTATGGTTGAAAAGAGAAATTTACAGCTATCAGCCAAAAAACGCTGCTCACAAACAGCTCCTCTCCCAACTTAGACTCTAAGTCTTGGAGTCTTTAATGCGGATGTGAATGGCACTAGACGGACTACCCGGCTTGGAGTATCAACGTGTAGAAGTTCCGACATGGTAGTTTAGGTCCTTTCGGAGAGCACCAGGCCCTGGGGCTACGACCAATGATTAGATCCTAACGGGTTGACTTGTCATTCGTCGTCGAATCTGGTAACAGCCTAGATGCTCTAAGCTATTAGATGGTCTAAATTAAATCGAAAATCATTTTTCACTGCCTAAATAAAGTAATATGTTTACTTTTAAGTAGTAATTCGTTGACTGAATCTTATAAAAAAGGGGTAGAGAGTAATTTTCCATAGATCGTACTGTACTTTATTAAATTTTCTCACCTTTCATTGAAAAAGCTGGATTTTCGCGTAAACTCGGAATAAAAAAATATATTTATTGCGAAAATCAGTTTTTGACAAGAGAACTATTATTATATCTATATGAATATTTTTCATGCCAATCCGTAATAGAATTGATTTTAAAAATCTTCTTCTGATTATACGGCCATAGTCAAAGGTACCCTCACCATAAGCTTTACAAATTTCACATTGATATATGTTTGAAAAAAACCTTAATTTATGAAGACATTCCCATCCAAAGAAAATATGCGTATCATCTTACATGAAAGTCTTTATTTGTCTCGAAATTTGATATCATTGAAATCAAAAAGAAAACATATCTCGAGGCTAGATAAGAATTACTTGCTTTATACAGTATAATCTTTGTAAAATTATCATGTATTCTAATTCTACTGTAATAATACATACGGGTAATTAATTATTAAAAGAAATAAACAGATGGTCTCATGAAATTCATTCTCTAAAGATATTTAGTATTTTAGGAAAATGAAAACCCAATGATGCGTTGAGTTTTTTTGATCTTCGTAAAGGTGCAACCGAATACCTGAATTTAATTAGATCAATGTGATCGCTATCCCAATCAGATATATTAGAAAATCTCTTGTTTATTTCTGTTTGTTCAATCTGAAGATTGGATAAGGAAAGTCAAATAAGTATGATTCTCAGACAAAATCTAAAAGTAAATCAATATACATAAAATAGTATAATTTAGAATTCATCATTATTGTTGTGTATTCAAATAAGTCTTTCAAGTTTTCTAATTAATGATAATCGATATGACAGAAAATGATCTTCCTACTCGCTGTTTGATTTTTCAATGTTAAATTAAGAATTAAAGGATCGGATTTTTGGTCAAAATAAGGTAATTATTTTATGACTTGATAAAAATAAGGGTTAATTCCATAAATTACCTTACTGTCTTCATCAATCCAAGAAATAAATACATGAAAACTCACCGCAAGGGATTCGTTTTCATTTCATCGGTGTTTTTAGTCTCTTTTTCAAAACAAGAAGGGGCAAATGTTTTATAGATTAGCCAAAATACTTGCTCTTGAGATAATGGCTAGGTAAGTGAGACACTTAAAATGACTTGAAATAGAAAAATTGAATCAAGCTCGTTTTTTTGAATGAGCCTGATCAGATTTTCATTCTCAGAGTATAATTTATAAACTTCTGCTCTGATAAAATTTTGCTTCATTTATTTCTGGGGAAATTTTGTTAAAATAGAAGGAAAGAAATACATAGAAGCGAATAATGGAATGCACTTTGTCAAGTTTTGAAAGAAAAATTGACTCTTGAAATTCTTCTAGCTATATGGGGGGGGGGTTATGGGTATAGAGAGTTAAACATCACACTCACTCTCTCTCTCATGGACTGGACGAGAAATTTCTCTCTGGTATAAGATTATCCTGTCAGGCAAAATATCTAATGTTTCCCTTAATTTAGATAAATAATCTTCTTCATACTTTTGCTTTTAGCGGATCCATCTTTATGCTGGGAGAAAATATTTTTCTATCGTCTCTCAAGTTCATCGAAATCGGGATACATTATTGGGTTAAACCCTCTGGAAATTCTCATGATGCGGCATATCTTTCCTATTATAAATTTTGGTTGATAAATTTTTCCCAATGATTTATTTATTATCGAAAAACTAGTTCATAAGCATATTTTAATTCATTTTTTCTGTACCTGGCTTCCCTGTTTTTTTTTCATTACTAATTAATGGAAAATAGATTAAGCGCAGTAGCTAACACTTTTAAAGCCCGAAAAGCATGTTTTTAATTCTCTTAGGATGTATCAGAGTGATGATTTATCGTATTGCCTTCGAGTAAATTAGAGTTATACACTTTCTTAAACTTTTTTACTAAAATCAAAGTTTATCAGAGATGTTAATTTAGAATTTACATTTTTTTCTAACAGGTGTCTGAAAATTTTCAAGATTGCTGCAATAGAAAAGTACTTGAAGAATCAATTAACAATACTAATAGTTACTAGGTTAGGAATTCATATCAGTTGTCACTTCAGTAAACTTGATCGATACATTACATAATTATGAGTACAAAATCAATTTGTATCTGAAGGCTCCCTCTTCTGCTGATTGGCAAAAGCTTAACTATTTAAAAAATAGTGCTGAAACCCTGGAATTGAATATTTTCTATATAGAGAAAAAACAAGTGTTTCTATGAATCTATTCAAGCAAAGATTCTTTATTCATAAAAATGACACTCTCATTTAACAGAGTTCTTTTTCAACAAAATGTCTACAAGTCGTAGTTTGGAGTTTTTGAGGAGTGATGTCGCGGGGGCAAAGTTGGCAGTTTCCCAAAACTTTGATCAACTCGCTGAGCGTCAAGATAAAATTAACGTCCTCCAAAAGAGCACAGAAGATCTTACAGATGAGGTAAGATCTTAACTGTTTTCTGATTTGTATTTTAGTCTCGCCGATTTGCAAAAACGGCCACAGCTGTCAAGAAAAAGGAAAGATGTGCTAATCGTAAATGGAACATTATAATCTTTACAATTATCGCGGTTATAGTGGTGATAATAATAATAATTGCGATTGCGGTTCCATTGTCCATTGCAAGATAAATTCCTTAGACAATTCCATCACAAAGAACCAAATTTTATCGATCACATTGAGAGTTTCTGAGATTAGATACTTTCTTTTATTAGTTTTTGTTACTGACAATTAATCAAAAGCACTTGTTAAATTTAATTTTTGATGAAATAAACATTAATTATTGTTTTTAAATTTCAATCAAACCCAGTCTAGCGAGCTTTTATAATTTTATCAAATAAACCTTGAATATCTTGAATGTAGAGAACTTGTTTTAGGGATAAATGATGACAGTTTTACCTAGTTAATTTTTCATTGCAAGTCAAATGATATAAGCGAAGATAAAAAGCGGAAGATAACGACCAAGGAAGAAAAATTTTTTTCTCGATCAAACTCAGAACTCAAAGTATATACGAATTAAAAAAAAGGTCTGAAAAATATTTAAAAATAATAATTTCCCAAAAAGTTTATTTGATGAGTTAGAAATTTAAAAAACTGAAAAACCAGAATTTTTGATCCAAAAAATCGGTTCAGATCAAGGAGAAAAAATATATTGTTTACCCTGACTTTTTTTGATTGATGATCGAAGCTCGAAAAAAGTTAAAATTTAACATCTGAGAATTGATTTTTTCCAAGCTATCCCCTACTCGGAAGAAACAAAGGTGAATTTCAATTTTCTTTTTACTAAAATTTGAATCAAATCTATTGAACTGACATTTAACTAGAAGAATTATATAATACAATGTAACCCTAGATTGTTATTTCTCTGTCTTTCTCGTGAGTGATATTATTCGAGAAAAAATGGGGAGAAATGAATCATTTAAAAAAAATACACATAATTTGGTCATTGCATAAATTTCTTGAGGTCATTCGACAGATTTTTTATTTTTCGATCTAATTTTCATTGAAAAGAAGCCAATTTTTTTCTATTTCATACGCTCTTTAAAAGTGAATGATTGTTTTCCCCCCTTTGTTCTGACTCATTCAAGAGAAACTAGGTTGACTTTCCCTGGTGGCTACTAATAAACTAAAATAATAGAGGTTTAGGCTATTAATTTCAAATTTTAAATATATCTGTTTGAAATATTGAAATACTGTATGATACATTCAACAGTTTTGGCAATGATATGAATTCAATTTTTAAATGCAATTTCCTATTGATTACCTTAAAAGAAATCCAATCTTAGTTGAGTTACGGTCAACTTACAAACGACTTATGCACTGAAGGCCATTTCTACTTTTATCAAGAATCTAATGAAAATTTCAGATTCCACATGGATTAAAACTATTCCCTTTTTCTCATTTGAAATTTGATTCAAATATTAGAGGTAGATGAAATTTTAATATTGCCTTCTTGGTCCCAGACTTTACGAAAATCAATTTTCTCTATTTAAATTCCCACCAAAGATTTTCGCGCACTTTATGGGATGAAAATATTTTAGCTTAAAATCTAAGTCAAAAACATCAAAAGAATAATTCAATGATTAAAGTTCATCATGACTTGTTACTCAATGCTTCAAATTAACAAATATGGTGGATAGAATTTTGGACGTAAATTGTAACGTAACAGACCTTTTATAATCGACAAAATACCCAGTTAAACATAAATTCAAACATTATAATGAAAAATATCAAGTCCTCGATATCTAAATTAACCTTTAGCGTTACCGAATAAAAAACATGTAGAAATCCTTGATGCTTAAGGAGAGTAGATATTGAATGTATTTTTGTTAATTTTCAAGAACTATGATGAATTCAGCTTAAAGGGAGATTAGCAACAGAAGAGAGATCAAAATATGTTAATGTTTGAATGATTCTTGTGTTATTATAATCTGTTTTGTTGCCGCTACTGTAAATTAATCACGAACAAATAAAAAAGGCATGATCAGTTAACAAGAAGATGGAAATATATTTCATAATTCTCTTGTTCCTACTTACTACAATGTTTTATTTTTTAGAATTTATCTAGCAATTTTATATATAGTTTGACAATAGACAATAATTTATCTCTGTTAACCATAGCTGTACAAGATACAAAGCAGTGGCAGAACTGTCTAGAATAAAAATAATTTCATTAGGAAGTAACGCCAAAATTTTTCGGATCTTCTAAAGATGAGTTAAGATCAAAAGAACCTCCTTAACTAGATTTAGATTCTTCAAGTTTACTTTATCGCATTTTCATTAGCTTTATGGTTCTAAAATTAATCTCTTGTCTCCACTATTCTAATTCTTTTCTTCAATCTAATTAGCATTGGAATAAGTCACCTTCTCGAAACCTTCCATATCCGATCAAATTAAACTTTTTTTATATTTAGCCTTTTTAGGTTCGGGTGGTTTTTCTTATTCATATTGCATAAACGATTGCTTTTGCATGAACTAAAAGATGGCAAGAGGAAAATATTGGCAAATTTCTGCTCTATTATCTCCCAATAAATGGATGTTTATACATCATTGGAACGATCTCAAGAAACTGAATTAGATTCTGATTCTATGTTAAAAATCAGCATAAGACGAATAATTGATTCTTTAAATGCATATCTACTTTCAAATTAAAAGTAGCATGATTATAAAATAATTTTAAGAGCGAATTTTGTTTTCAATTTTGACACAAGAATTAAACACCGTAAAAATGATTTAACCTGCTAAAATTGTTAAAAATTAATATTGATATCCATTTGAATTGAATATCTGTAATTCAAAGCTCATTGATAAAAATGCCAGCTCAGAGTAGATTTAGAGAAATCAACTGAATCTCCCTCAAGATGTATTTATTTCTTCAAATAAATTCTCTTTCTCTACAAGATCAAACATAAAACAACTGAATTTGAGCATAAAATTATATCTTAGAGATTGAAAAATTACTTTTTTTGTTCTTGAATCGATTATTTCCCTATCGTGATTGATGAACTTTCCTAAAGAAAATTGAAAAAATGTTTTAATTAGTAGTTTGATTTATTTTCCTTTTGTTTTTTCCTATTGATTTTAACGTGAAAATTTTTTTCTCATAAATCAAACATAATATAATTTAACAATTATAATTAAAAGATGAATAAATCAAATTACAAACACCAACTTTTAAGCAAATATTTCAATGTAGTAAGTTCTAGCTAATTCATTGAAATTGTTTAACCAATGAAAATCAATCAAATTTTTGGTTCTCTGAGTTTTGGTTGGTTCAATACAGAAACAAATAGCTCAAAATCTTAATTATTCTATTTAATTTTCACTTTAAGTATTATTGGAGATACATTATCTTTTTTCCTGAAAAAAACTGATATTTTTGGCTTAGATAGAAAAATTAAATTATCATTAAAGTAATTGGATACTTGTGATATCTGAAATTTAACAGAGTGCTGTCAACATTAATTTCTTAGACAGAAAGAATAATATTCATTTAGAATTGATTAAAAATTATTTTTATAGAGTTTGATAAAGACTTTTTGTGACATTTATTATTATTGTTATCAAGATTAAATTGTCACAAAATAATCGTAGGAAAATTATAATTTTTTAAATTTAAGGAAAAATATAAGACCTCTATTCCAGAAGTTTTAAAGAAGACTAATTATTACTTTAGACACTTCGGCTAAACACCTTATGATGAAGAAAAGTTCTTTAATAGGCATTTTATAAAGAATTTTATTAGAAATCAATACCAACACTTATGCCAATAGTGACTCTTCCAAATGATCCTATTATAGTATCAGGTCCTGGATAATAACCAGGAAAATATCTAAAATTATTACGGACATATGTGGTTGGACTAATCTGGGTTTTGGATTCTTCCACATTATCTACATTTGGAGCGTAGTATTTCTGGAGAAAATTTCTCTCTGAAGTTGTAATGGTAACAGAAGTCGGGAAAATGTACACAGAACTGTAAGCACATTGATTTGCCAAGTTATTTTGTAAGTGATACTTGGAAACGTCAAAGTATTTATCGAAAAGGTCTCGGTTGAAGTTTGGTGATTTCATCTGCAAGAATGGGGACCTTTTACTTAGACGTGACTCCTTCATCATCCCAGGGAACAGCGCAGAGAAAATAGTTCTCTGAGCATCAGAGATCTCTTGAAGAGGAAAATGGAATAGACTTATTCCATTCTCAGTGCTACCGACTAAGCCGATATGACCAAAGTAGGATTTATTTGATGACTTTTCTTTTGGCAATGATAGTTTACCAATGGACCTTTGTTTCGAAAAGAACCATCCTTTCTCGGTGCATTTCAAGTTCACTGCGAACAGAATGATGAAAATTCAAGCTTACATTCCTTATCTGGACTACTTGTCAGTTCCATGTTTGAGCAGGTTACCAATGTAAAGCGCGTAATTTTCCATCGATAACTGATCCTTTCGGTTCCAAATCAACTGGATGACATATTTTATCGTTAGTGTTGATATTGGGTGTAACTTCATAGAAGTAATAAATACAACTAGGAGAATTGTTTTAGTCATTAGATGCTTACTAATTGCTTTGGAGATATTAGTCTGCATATTTAGACTCTAAATTTCTTGAATTTTTCTAGCAGAATAGTTTCATTTAGAGTAACTTAGGTTACAAGTTCAAGATTATTTTAATTTTTTCTCTGATCCACTAAAGATCAATATTCAAGAAATTTTTTAGAGATAACAATTCACTCGCATAGTTCAAACTTTCAGTTCGTTTGAATTGCTCAAAAAACGTCTATAACCAATATTTTCATGAGTATTTTTTCATCTAACTTGAGCTTAAAAAGGTCATTAAAGGTGCTTTAATTAGGTCCTATTGATTAAATCAGAAAGCTTTGTAAATTTTATTTTATTTCCAAATACAATTTCAACCATTTCTGGTGTATAATAACAAAAATTTGCATGGATAAATTCAATAAAATTGATGCATGATTCATCCTTCCATATGGATTTGCTATGCTTTCTCCTGCTATAAACTTCAGACTATAATAGTCTTGAATTCTTTCAGGGTAACCCAATGTCGTGTCTATTCATGTGAAATTTGAATTGCTACTACTTTATCCCAGCATTGCCTAATGTAAATCTGAGAGGACAAATGTATTAACTGATTGTGGGGGCAAATTATATTCCAGTAGAGTACATGCTTTTAAGTACAGTCATGTAATATAGACAAATAATGAATTTAGTAATAATTCCTTATGAATGTCTGGTGTTAGTTATCGGCATAGCATGCTTCTACAAAGGTATGCATATTTTCTCACTCAAATTTGAATTTGTTCTCTAAAATGAAATCTTTAGAAGCGAAAGAGAACCGATATATGTAAATAGAGCTGAAAAGGGGCAGAGAGGAGAGGGTAATTTTTGACAGATAAGTCTCAGGTCGTACTGTAATTCCAAAAATATTTTCTATTTCTTGAATGATGCCTAAGTATCTCAATAGGAAGAAGCCTTCCTTATTGAATAAATTTGATTTTATTTTTATTTCTTCAAAAGTTCAACACTTAGTTATAAGACTTTATAATAATTTGATCTTTCTTGCAAGTTGTCAGGCAATTAGTTGATTTAACTAATTGATTTTGATCATTAGATAACTCAACTTTTGAGAAAATTGAAATTTTTCCTTTTTTTTGAAACTGAATACAATTCGGTATTATATTTTAAATTAATATTATTTCATATTTTTATTAGTTTTCAATAGTTTAATCATTATCTTTTGGCTTTGGGTATTCTTTACAGAAAAATTATTTTTATTGGAACATCTTATTTTTAATGGAACGCGAGTAATTACTAATACCCCCCCCCTAATTAAGTATTGTTTATCTCGACCAATCAGAATGCAGCAAGTGATTTCTATACATTTAGATAGGAAAATAAGTTAGTTTTTGTGAAAATGGGAAAATTCACTGTTTTCAGCGGAAAATGAGTGCCAAATCCATCTTCAGCACATTTAAAACCCCTGACCATCATTGGAGAGGAAAAGACAACAAATTGATGAGTATATACGAGAAAATGTATTTGATAAAATTATGTCAATTACAAAATGTGAGATAGTTTTTGAAGGAAGAAAGGACAGGATAAACTCTTTGAAACTTAGATTGGACACATATAGATATA
Organism: Gyrodactylus bullatarudis; assembly: GCA_012064415.1. Classification (NCBI taxonomy): domain Eukaryota; kingdom Metazoa; phylum Platyhelminthes; class Monogenea; order Gyrodactylidea; family Gyrodactylidae; genus Gyrodactylus; species Gyrodactylus bullatarudis. Next base: position 2,457 of record SSNU01000269.1, on the reverse strand, counting down.
CGATTTGAGCATAAAACCAAAAGCGAATCCCATAAGAATCAACAGAAATACTTACTGAAACTCCGTCATTGAAACTTGATCAAACGTTGAGCTGCATGGTTAGAAAGTCGACAATCAAAGACATCGGTGCTCATTCCTGAAAATCTTCCTTCTTTTGAGACTAAATTAATCCTCATTTGTTGGCTCAAATGGTGGTAATTGATAAATTGGTTGGACTTTTTTTTCATAATATCGACAAATAATATATATTCAAACAAAAAGGAAAGATTCTTTGAGCTTTGTTTTAAATTGCATTTTCTTAGTAAAGTTATTTTTCAAAAGTAGGAAATTTTTGGATTCAACCTTTTTATCAAATTATCAGCATATATGTATCTAATTCAATACAACTTTTCACGAAACAGTACTAAACTAAGTCATTTGACTTATATCTTATGGCAAAGAACCCAGCCGTATCCAGCCGAAAGAAACTATATGTATAGAAATCACTTGCTGCATTCTGATTGATAAATAATACTTAATTAGGGGGGGGGGGGTTATTAGTAATTACTCGTGTTCCATTAAAAATAAGATGTTCCAATAAAAATAATTTTTCTATAATAAGGTCTCCCAATAAAGCGGAAAGATCCCATGTTTTTATCGAGTCCTCATCTTGATTTGAATAAACTTCTCTATCTGCTCCGGACTGGAAAGCTAATTTGAATTCCGGTCGATTTAATCCTTTTTTAATATTTTTAACATTTTATATTCTTTTTGTCCAAAATTACAACTAGGATTTGTATCAGTAATGTTTAAACCTCTGATGGAATCAAAATGTGCTGAGAATACATCTTGAGATACGCTATCTATTCTAGCTTGACAAGCCGTTAGCACAATTTCTTCTGATAGTCCTGTACGCCCCATTAAACAAGCGAGACCGTTATTGACTTTGAAATTAACCAATGCACTCACACTGAAACGAAATTATTTCTATAGAAGAACTCAGAGAGATCATGAAAAAATATGCATCTTTTTTACAATCGTTTACAGTTCAAACTTAATCGTATTTATATAGTTATGAATTTGAAGCACCTGTTGAATTTTTTCTTTGTTAAATAATTAGAATTATTTTGGTGGTATTTAAAATGTGTAAAATTCTTTGTTTTCATTAGAATAAGATTTAAAAATAAATTTGAAAGAATCTTTAATTTTTAAATTTATTATACAGTCAATTCAATACATGATGACCAGAGATAGTATTTAATGCCAAACCTTAAACTATCACATTGATTAGCCAATAGAATTCGAGTAGATGAAATGAATATTTTTTCTTCCTCTGCCCTAAAATTAAACAACAAGAATAGTGTTTTCACAATTGAGACCCCACTCTATTTACCAAGCCAAACAACTACGTCATACTCTTTCTCACTGAGTCATCGTATAGCAGACCCCCTTTCTCCTATTTCACGTTGTGAGAATTAACACTAGAGTCCAAATCGATGGGTTAATACTATAGACCCGTCTTTCCGAGTTATAATGTTACCGTGAATCCTGTGAAAGCAGGGATTCTTACGAAGAAGTATCAATCCGGGTAGATAGAATTTTCTCCCTCATCAGTCTGCAAATCTTGCCTTAAAAAAGTCAAATATCCAAATTGTTCGTCAAACAGGAATATGATAAAAGCTTAGTCAATCCCTTTCAATCACGACAAGGACTGTTATTTTTGTCTATCAAGAATTGCTTCAAATATCGAGCAATCAGCACAAGTGAGAATTTTTGAAATTAAATGTTTCAAGAGTTACGGTTAATTCCCGAAAAACTCAATTCCCTCGATGATCTTGAATTCTGTACCCGGATTGATTCACGGTAACATTAAAACTCGAAAAGAGGAATCGTCTATAGTATGAACCCATCGATTTGGATCACTCTGGGTTCGCAGATATGCATTCTTCGTGAAAAATTCACGGAAACTTATTCCACAACTCATAGTAGCTACAATCTACGTTATGAAAAATTTAAATCTAATTTTATATTGTCTGCTTTTAATTCTATCTACGCAAAATTTGAATTAGCCGACTGTGAGAACCTTATTAGTCTAAAATTAATAATGTCTCATATAAGATCCAATTGGATTATTCAATATCTCTTCTTAATTCTCACCTTCATAAACCAGATAATTAATGAATTTCTTGCAGATTTACGAGTTTTCATTTTTTTATAATTTTAATTTTACATTGCCAAACTATTCAGATACCTTACTACAAATTTTATCATTTATATGAAATTATGTCCAGTCTTTATACGTTATTTATAAATCTATATTCAATATAAGCTCTTTTGGTTGGGTCTGTGATTATATTAACCCTTTCGGTGCCGATGGACATATATGTCCATCTATTTTAAACCTACATAATTTCGTTATTTTTCAATTTTTTACAAAGATTTTTTTTTCACTTAATCATGAACTTTTTAACATTCTAA